>LD346509.1:95618-116687 GCA_001465055.1 Ptychodera flava
ATGGTGGACGATGCTCCAGAAAATATTACTGTCTCTTACACTTCCATCTGTCTCAACAACGTCACTGAGAAAGGTTCCAAGGAGTGTTCTGGACTTCGTGTCGGGGATACTGTTTACTTTGATATTGAGATCACTGCAAACGGCTGTCCAAAACCAGAACAGCAAAAGTAAGATATGAAAAATTTTGCCTTGATTTTTTTTTTTTTTTGGGGGGGGGTTTATAGTAGAACTTGATTGAACTTGATAAGGAAATGTTGTCATTACAATGTTTGGCAGTATTTTTCAGTGATTAAGGTAAAGACAAAATATGTGTTGTTTACAGAGTTGTCTACACTGTTGTTTACAGAATGCATAAGAAATGAATGTAAATCAACATCAGGGTTCAGTAACTCTCCCCTTTCACCATAAAAGTTTGGTTCAATTTTATTGTTCTCTATGATGAAGCTGGAACTCTACACATGGAAGTAGGGTCCAGGGAGGCAATAAGATGAGATAAAAATTCCTGAATGCCTTGATAAAGAGATGAATAGCAATTCTTAATTTTCCAGATTTATTTTCAGTTGAAAATGATTTCATTTGTTGTCTCATGTATTATTTTAGATTCACCATCAAGCCCGTGGGTTTCAATGAAGAATTAGTTGTCAACGTCGAGCTAGAATGCAATTGTGGATGCGAGGATGATCAGGTAAAAAAACACCAAATAAAACAATTCTCTGTGTCACTCTCAAAAAGTAACAAAATATGAAATATCTGCTCTTCCATATCCTAAGAACTTTGTTAATCATGATCAGTGTATAGTCATCTTGATGAGTAGCTTTAGTTGTTGACAGTTTCTTGTCACAATATCGAGTTCACTGAACATATACTGTACCTCAGTGCATGCATCTCTGAGGTCCACCAAGAGATAAATTTTGTAAGGTGACTCTAATTTCAGAAAACTTCAGTCACTTACTGTTTCTGCTGTATGTCAGTGCATCTTCAGCTACATTGCTTGATATAAGTAGTGCTCGCAAAACATACTTTTTTGCATACAATAAGCTCTGCACCTGGCAAACAATTTTGCGCATTGTCCAATTTTTTCAGCCTTGAATGCTTTCCTTGCAGTAGTTCAGAATACCTTTCCCTCATACTATCCATCTATCCATTCATCCTGCCTCTTTTTCACAGCTTTGTTGCTTGTAATGATAATATCTCCTCATTTCCATATGTCTTATTTTCCACCTGTATTCCATGTCTGTGTTTTCTATTGGCTGGTCTCTTTCAATTGTAGATTTCCTATAGGGTGAGTGAGAGCCCATTTGTTTCCATATATTTTTCCAGCAGAGCTGGAAAATAACTTAACTTTTATGCAGCATGAAAAAAGAATAAAAACTTAACTGTTGCATTAGGTGTTTTACAAATGTTTTACTAAACAGTAGCACCACAAAGACAGCTGTTAAGTCTCGTCATTTTCTCACAAACCAGTAATATCAATGATTTACATAATATTTATTGCTAATTCTGAATAAAGTTCAGAACAAATCTAGTTTATTCACAGTAAGCATGCTCAGGATAGTTTATTATTGACATGAAATCAGTTGTTTAAATATGAAGTGAAATGTACAAAACTTCATACCTTGTGGTAGCACGTGCATTCCAGGCTTAACACTTGCCAAGCCTTCATCCACTTGAATGTTAATGAAACCACAGACCTGTGAGTATTGGTCTGCTATGAGACACAAGCATCACTTGTTTATGGAGTCAGTTTAAGCAATTTGGGGGGGTTTTGGCTGGGAGTTAGGGTAGGGTGAAAAACTAGCAGTATCCCACCCCTGTGTTTGGTGGCAGAGACTTGTTGAAATAAGAGGGGCAGAAGAAGAGTGTGGGAGTGAGGCTTACCACACATTCCTTCCAGAGAACAAATCTAAACACATTTCCAGGGCAAGACTGTTAGTTTAATACTCAGAACTATTTCACATAGCAGTTTTGTTTGTTTCTATTGACTCCTGAATCATTTACAAGTTCTTTACTTGGTGTTTGACAAATCTGTGTTCACTTCTAAAATGTAGATGTGTATGTCATGAAAGATTTTGCTGACATAAATACTACTGACGAATAAAAGATTAACTTACTAAAACAGTCAAATGATTTAACACCATTCCTGTGTGAGCTATGACTCATCAAGTTCAAATGTGAGGAAAGTAATAACATTTGTTTACGAGTGATGTGTCATTCCTGGATTGTTTTATCACTGTAAGAGACTATGGAGAATACCAAGGTCAAAAAATTGCTCAATTCTCAGATGTGATTCTAGACACACCTCTAGAAAATAGAGTCACTCTAAAGGTGTTCGAGGGCTTTTCAGAATATTTAACTAGAAGTATACCCCCTAGGATTATGGTTAATTTTAATGCAGCTTCGACTTCCCTTTTGCAGTATATCTGCTTGTGAGATCTATGGCTGAAGTAATATATTGTCCTCTTTCTAAAAATTCTGATTAAACTTTGCCATCAAAATATGTTAATCCAGTTTTAGTGGCCATGAAAATATCTAAATCATAGTCTGAATCATAATTGGAATAATTGACTTGGGTTTTGCTACATGTATGTAAACATGGTTTATGATTTTTGTACCCATGCTAAACTTCTGTTCAATGGTATTCTTCATCTATAGATCCCTGCAGCTGATGAGTGTTCTAACGGCAATGGAACATTGGTGTGCGCCGGCTGTGTGTGCAATGAAAACAGATACGGCAGAAAGTGTGAATGTAGCAGTGAGGATAATGACTTTGAAGAGAATGATGAACCATGCAAGCAGTGAGTAGTTGACAAATGAATCAAATAGTAACAGTGTGTATTTGTGAAATTGCACTTTGTTATGATTTCAGAAAGGTTAAAAAGTACTGCACAGATGATGGCTATAAAGTTTTTATGATGAAATAACATGAGTAGTAAAAAGTAATAAAAAGTTCAAATCATGTCTGTGAAATTTTGATACACTAGTTTTACAGGAAATTGTATGATGTTCCACAGTGGATATCTTCCTGCCATTTTACATGGTATGACCATAGCATGGTCACTCGTGTACATATGTACTGTGTATATGTATCTGAGTGTAAATTGGCAATCCAGACCACATGGCTGTCACAGAATGCAAGAAGGCCAAAGACCTTCATGATGTTACTGCCTCTCTCTACACGTAGGGTGCCCATTCTATGATACTGTGATAAAACTTGATGAAATGGGAGGAATTTAATGAAATATAGATAGATTAAACCCCAGTTATATCATTAAGATGTGCTGTACAAATATGAAACTAACATTGATGAATTTCATTGCTTTTCTTGTATTCCACAGGACAAACACATCACTGGTGTGCACTGGACGTGGAAATTGTGTTTGCGGGGAGTGTGCATGCAACCCAGGTGTAAGTTAACCTCAAAATAACTTCCTTCTTGTGTAGCCCTTCTGTGCCAGCTGTTTGGTGAAAATCCAAGTGATTTTATGCTGTTGTAGGATGCGTGTACCAGTTGGAGGGAAGATGGATGGAAGGGAGGGGACATATGGGGATGTGAATAGCTTAAACAAACTGGCATCTTTGGAATATATATTTTAGGTCATGAATATGTGCAGCACAAGTGACCGAGTTAGTCCATTTGCTGTGTCAGTGTGTATGCTATCTGTGACTATGTGGCCAACAAATCTCAGTCCTTTCTGGATTTTGTGATGACATTCCTCCAAAGGCCAACAGCAGGAGTGTGAAGCAATGTTCATCTGATTAGCTTGTGTTTTGCATTTCCATTTTATCATTATTACATGTCAAAAACATCCCTTTACATTATGCCTTTCAGAGAAGTGGTCAGGTTTTCTCTGGTAAATTTTGCGAGTGTGACAACATGTCCTGTGACAGATCAGGAGGAGAAGTTTGTGGAGGTGAGTAAATGTTCGAGGCTTACAACTTCGTTCTTATTCGCTGTAAAAAGTGTATATGCAAATATGCGTCAGCACAACTGAGTAGAATATAGATAATCATTTATTGCCAGTGATAAATTACTCATCTTAAGGTACTATGCACCTCGAAAGTGAAAGACTTAAACTTTTCCTCAAACTTTCCTCAATGAAGCTGTCGACCATCTTCCTGCCAAATCAAAAAAAATTAGGGGTCACCTTACAAAATTTGGTACTAGAGAGACAAATTACCTGAGATTTCCTAATATTTGAAATTCAAATGGCGGCTATCCCTGTGTTAACTGTATGTGGAAAAAATAAAATTTTCGATCGAAAAACTAAGGCAGTGAAAAGTTTTCTACACCAAGAGCGTTAAAATGAACCCCCACAAGTGGTAAATCAGAAAAGAATTGGAAAAGTGTGACAGTCTGAATATCTGTCCCCGAGGCGCATCCTACCTTAAAGTAGGAATATGCATGTACAGATTCAAGTTGACAAAAGTGTATATAGATCTGCCTTCATGATTGTTTGAAATGGCTGACATTTTCCAGGACCTGAGCGAGGTGAGTGCGTATGCGATAAAGACCTCCAGAAAAGTGTGTGCCAGTGTTTCCAGGGATGGATAGGATCAGCCTGTGAATGCCCAGACAATAACGATGCCTGTATCGCCTCCAATGGAGTAAGTTGATCCCCAGTGTGGATTCTGCAAAGAGTTTATGGGATGGGGGTGTACTTGTTTCTGGCTCTGACTTGGGCTTTTCACAATCAGTTACAAGTGTCATTTTGTTTGATATTAAACGCAGGAAAATATGAAACTACTCCAGTGTGTGTTTTACAAAAGAGTAATGAGAAAAGATATCCGCATGTTTGGCACTGATTCTAGTTTATCACAATGAGTCACAAGTGTTAGTTTAGTTTAGTTTAGTTATCACAGGAGAAAGTAGGGGAAGTGAAAGCAGGCAGGATGTACAGTAGTTCAGTGCCTTTTCATTAAAATCTACAAACATTGGTATGTATGTGTACAGAGAGCTTATAATTTCCAGGAAAGGTTGATATCTTACAAAGCGCTGTTGTCACAACCTGTACTTTGAACAAAAATCAACATTATTTAAGGGTGAAAATTGTTGGTGTTTGCAGTGTGAAGTCATAAACGTCTCTGAATGTTCAATGTTCTTTAGATAAAAACGCATACATTCAACTGTATACAAAGTTACAGCAAATAGGTTCCTAATGCATGTGAATTCTTGTTTATGTGATTACAGCTCGAGTGTAATGGTCTGGGTTACTGTGACTGTGGAGAGTGTAAGTGTAATTCCTCAATCACCCTGTACACTGGCAAGACATGCGAAGACTGCCCAATTGGCAAGGTGAGTCACTTTGTTCCGAATTCCAACTTGAGGATGTGAGACTCCGGAAAGTTATTCAGTTGTTTGTTGTCATTGGCACTTTTTGTTGAAAAAATTTGTGTTCATAGAAGAAAGAGATTTTAAATTTGAAAAAAAAATTCACAGAATAAAGGGATATTCTGGGTGATAATAGAAAAAGCATTATGACCAAAAACATACATTTTGAATGATAACAAAATTTATAATAAAAGAAGTTTGTCTATGGAAGAAAAGAAGTCCATGGCTTGACTGTATAAGCTGCCACACTCTTCAGTGTGAGTAACAGTTATAGAGAGTATGTGCACTTTTTAGCCAGACATTTGAAACAGCAGTTCACTGTCGCTAAACAGTATATACTTCCCCATGCATATAGAGGGATACATGTACACCTGTGACCTTCCCAACAAATTTAACCTCCCCATCGATGACACTATCAGCCTAATCAGAAAACTTTTGAACACTCAGTATATTTTGTCATGCTTTGATCATTTTAACCTTTGTACACAGGACTACAAGGGTCTCTGTGAGGTCAACAAGTGCAGGCACAGCAAAGCCTGTGTGCAGTGCAAGGCATTCAAGTCTGGTAACCTCAGCAAGACAGAATGTGATGAATGCCCCTACCCTGTACAGACAGTCAAGGATCTTGAAAAAGGTATGGTATGCTTCAACAAAAGTGTCTGTTTGCAAAAAGAATTTGTCACTGTCATAATTAGTTCGTACATAAGCCACGATTCATCACCATCTTTAATATTGAAAGTTTTCCCAATTCGATAAGAGTTAATTGCAAGCAATGGAAGCGCCCAGTGAATACCCTTTAAGAAAATAGTTCTGTTTTAGCTAGTTTATTATCCCTAAGTTTAGTTTGTCTGGTTAATCTCTACTTTGTAGACAAAGTACATTGTAATATTGTTGTCTCCTATGGCAAGAGGTCACTACACCGGGGACATATTGTGTATCAACAGATCCACTCAAGTATCTTGGCAAATCAGCTCTGTAAACTTATAATTTTGCCAGCTCACTTATGTCTTCTCTGCTAATGCCTGCGACAATTTTCTTCTAGTAATTCATTTTAAGTGCATGCTCCCAATTTCTTATCATACTGGCTTGATTTCACATCTACAACATGTTAAAACATGTTCTGTATTTATAGCTTATATGACTTTTGTTTCACAAAAGAAATATGAAAAAAGAAAATTTTACAGTCCTCAGTCAAAATTTATTTCTCATAAAATACAATGATAATAAACTTTTAACTAAGTACTATTCAACAAACACAGTTATTTTCAAGTAGGTTGGTGCAAGCTGCTAGGTATTACCCAGCACTTTTTATGAGTATTTAAGTGACATAGAAATTGTCAGTTTGTGGGAGTGGTATTGAGTGGATGAGTGTCATGCTTGTGCCGATTTTTGAGTTTCAGTTGTGCATAATATTACAGGAAATGTCAACACATCCTTGGGTATGTGCTTAAGGTCATCAGGGTCAAGGGTTTTTAATGCCTTTCAGAGACTGGGTGTGACTGCTATCTGCTTTACATTGGGTGTAGCTGGATCTAAACACTGAACTCTGTAACTCTAATCTCTTGCGTATTTTTTTCCCTCACATTTGAACTCTCATGGCATGCTAAACTTACAGGAGGAAAGGGTAAAGGTTAGATTGATATCATTAGAATGCACATTTTTTTCATATTTGACTAGTTGAAGGTCACTGTTCATCCACTGCTAATAATAAAATTCTCCTTTCTATCCAGTATACTTTTGTTTTCATAAAGTCTTAAAAAATGCTTACTTTTTTTGTATTATTACTTCAATTTTCTCAAGTCTTAAAAAATGTTCTTCCCTTTTTCATATTATTACTTCAATTTTCTCTTGTTTATTGTGATTACCGGTACTGTGTGTTTGTCAAGTTTCGTGTTCTTGTTTTTTGGTATAAATATATTTGAGTAGTGCGTTACTGGTGATAAATTGTCTGGATTATTCCTTTGTTGTAGCTTTGAAATATATAGTTCCTCTCTGTCTTTCGTTATGAAAATAATAATTGAAAATTTTATGTACCCTAACCATGATTGACTTTCCATGTCATAGACTGACACGTATAAGGAAGATTTTGTTGTGTCTTCTACAGTTATTAAATCAGTGTATTTGTATAGTGATGTACTTGTACTGATGTTGTACACTATAACTTCAATTTTTGTGCAGTGTTTTTGAAAGCATGGCTGTTTTGAACCTATTGACGATTCACATACTAATGTCAACTCTGTTTTATACATAACAGGTGAGGGTATTGAAGTATGCCGTTTCCAAGATGACGACGATTGCATCTTCGAGTTCATTCAAGGTCAGCTAGAGAATGGTACTTATATCCTGTATGTGGACGAAGATAAAGGTTGGTACAGTACATATGAAAGTTGTCTCGTTTTGGTCTCAAATGATACCCCCAGTGAAAAGAACATGGATAAGGATTGGACAGGATGTGATGACATCCCTAGTTTTATGTTCACAGTCCAACTTACCATTCAAAACAATGGAAGTTTCCCAAAACCATTATTGGTGTGAGGGTTAAACTCTACCATCCTGTATTGCTGCAAATAGACACTGACTGGTATTCAATGTATTCAGCAAATTTTTGGCATTTCATGAAACATTGTATGGTGTATGCACAGTGTAGCGCCTGCCTGGCATTGAAAATTGAAAATTTCTACTCTTCTACTAACACAAAGTAGAGAATGATTTTCTGAAAATATATTTTTAGAAGGAACTTTCAGGTAATCTGCAAAATTTTATAGAAATTCTGTAATTGCCTCCTAATTTGGTAAATGGTCATTTGAGCAGATGTTGAAACTAGTGTGATTTGTTTTTATTTTACCAAGAATATCGGAATTACTTGCCCAAATGTTTCCACAGACAGGGCGTGTTCCATACATGTACAGTGTACATGTAGTTTCATCATTCATGTACATCCCTGAACTCTTGTTGATGTGCCATGGCTGTATTATCGGGAGATGTTTCTTCTGAAAATGGTACATGATACCAATAAAACAAAAAGTGCACACCATCATACCATAAATACATGTATATATACAGGAGATTCTTACATTTCAATTTTCCATAATCTTGACAGTGTGCCCTGTGGCAGTGAATCCACTGTTCATCGTACTGGGTGTTGTCCTGGGAATCTTATTCATTGGATTAGCTCTTCTACTCATCTGGAAACTGCTCACAACCATCCACGACAGAAGGGAATTTGCCAAATTTGAAAAAGAGAGACAGAATGCCAAATGGGATGCGGTAAGTAGTGTGCATATGGATTCTGCAAGGTTTTCTGCATTCAGGAAATGTGTGTGCATGTGAATATTTATTCATACTTGTATGAACATGTCCACTTTTATTCTTGTTCATTTATTCATATCATTTCATTCCATCTGGGAATGGCTGGCCCAGCCTGTTTGTTTGTCAGTGTCTGTCCAACTGTCCACCTCATCGTTCTCTCAATGACTCCCATTTCCCATTGGCAAAAGTCCAGTTGTGATTTTGAAAAACAAAAAGGTTACGTTGAAAACTTGGTCATGACAGGATGTGTCATAGACTTTACACAGTCCCTGTGCCTGGCAGTTTCTAGTATAGCAACATGTAGAGGATCAAACCGCCTTGCAAACAACAAAAGACTATCTTTCTGGAGAATTAAGTTGAAAGTATATGTCCTATTTTTGATGTACTTGCAATTCAATAGATTTTCAGGGTTTGTCCACTCCTGGAAAGTCGTCGGATTTCAAAGCCTTCTGGGAAAATCTTTAAACGTAATTGAATGCTGGAAAGTTCCGGAAAATTGATAATCCACCCACAATTTTCAAAAATAACAGATGATCAGTCATGATATCATAAAAATGATTTGTAGAAATTGAATGATGTATAAAATGAAATGATAAATAGTAAATATAATATCTGAAAAATGGTATTTTGGACCTAAAAGGTTCTCGAAAATTAGTACAAATTATTGCTGAAAATAGTCCTTGCATGTCCTTGAATTTTAAGTGACTTTGAGAGTATGGACCCTGTTTGATAAACCATCTGTGCTATGTTCATCAACATTATGAACTGAGATATATCAATGTAACCTTCACTGTCATTTCTTGTTGTGAACTTGAATTTCTAGTAATTTTTGAGAGTGAGCAGGAAATGGATATTCAGCAAAATCCAATGTGGTGGAAAGAAGATTATCCTAAACAAAAAGACAGAAATAATTTCTTGCCAGTGTCATTGAAATTTTTCTCTGGATTTCTATCAGAAACCTCGTTAATTTTATTGTTTATCTCAACTTTTTTACCCAATGCAGGGCGAGAACCCAATCTACAAACAAGCAACTTCCACATTCAAGAACCCAACCTACAAAGGTGCCGCACTGTAGACAACTCCCAAGGTTAGATGTCCAAAGTGGTCTTGCATATCGTACAGTACTACCATGCTGATTGCAAGTGCCACTTCCTATGAGCAAGTTTTGATAGAGTGACGAGGAAACCATTGTCTCTCTTCTTCAGATGTCTTGTGCATACCATGCTACAACACAGTGCATTTCTGGTCTTTTCTAGTTTCATTTACCGCAACGATAATTTTTTGCAACAAGGGCGGGAACATGTCCTATGTGTAGTAACTTATGCTCACATGTAGAGTTAGTCTGACTCAAGTTTTTACGTTTGTCAACTTTTGATGGTGATCTTTTTCTTGTCTCTTTGCTGTTGAAGTTTTCTATACCTTGATAAGACAAAACAGAGACAATGCCAAAGTTAGAAATCAAATTACACCACAAAAACCACAAAACAAAAGTTTGCCTCCAATTAGTGTATTTTGTTGTAGTATATTTTTTTATTTATAATAATTTTCAAGGGTCATTGACAGTAGATATGTGAGTGTGAAATGATTAGTGAAAAACTCCCAGAAGTATTTCCCAACGAGGGACTTAACAACTCATAAGGACTTTTTTAGGTCCCTTTACTATTTTCAGACATAACTTTTGGGATTGTACTGTTAGGTCAAGAGAGTACAGTAGCAGAGAGGCATAGAAGGTCAAGTTGAAACCCTACGGCCAAACACACTGTGTTGAGTAAGGATGATTTGACAGCAGATGAAAGTTTGGTTCAGAAAACTAAAGCAATCCATAATGCAGTTTTGAATTCTTCTTTTTGCAATAAACTCTTCAGACACCCCGATGACTGCCGAAAAAACACATTATATTGAAGCCAAGCCGGATCAAAAATACTACATATTTACTTGAGTTGCCATTCATCTGAAATTTCCCAGTTTCTAAACCTGTTCAACCCAAGTTTAGGTGCAAGATCACTGCCAACTATCCTAGTTTCGTCATATGAGTTTTGTCTATACACTTCCAGGTTTCAAGTTCAAAGTCAGAAATTCAAATGCTTTGCTTCATGCACTTAAAATCTTTTCAGCCTTCGTCCAGTATCATCGATATGCTTTAATGAGGCAATAACAGTTATTAACCTAGCGTGAAGTGTACATATAAAACTAAAATTTGATATCTTCTAATCCCAAATTCTTCCACACAGGAAGAATAAAATAATCTCAGCTCAAACATTTGAGTATACTGTCCTTGTGCCATGAAGATGACAATCTCAAAATTTGTCAAAAATAATACACATCGGCATACAATAATTATGATAACAGAATTTTGTATGCAGATTATTCAATGAGTATGTGTATTTGCAAGTATGCACAACTCATATTTTTGCCTAAACAAATTTGTATTTCTTAACACATATGCGTATGTGTGGATTTTTTATTCAAACCAAAAGTGTATGCATACACCCATGGTACTAGGTATTCACGTACACCTGCACAGACAATATTGTATGATAGTTTGACTTGCATGCATGTAGTCTTTACAAGCATGCGCAAGATGAATGTAGTAAAAAAATGAGTTGCTCAAAGTAACAAATAGTGTAGGTGGCTAGTCAAACCAAGTTTCTCTGTAGAATGCTATGTTTGAGCGACTGCTTTGAAGTAAGGAAAAGATAATTTCTGTTTTCCTTGGATTTGTAATTTTGTATATAGATTGAACAAAAAAAATTAAGAATATTGGGCTGAACGATGTCCTATGCAACTCACGTCTGCATGTTCTTCTCGATGGAATGAAAAGGCTAGTTTGCCCAAAACTTTTATGAAATTAAAAATACGCATATTTTACACTTGGCTATTCCTGTACTTGCCAAGACATGTTAATAATTAACAAATGCTTTTCTGCATGAAGGTCCCCTAAATACAACGTAGGTCAAAGAGGATAACACTTTAAACAAGAGAATAATTGTGAAGTATTTTAATCTGGTGCTTGTTTATTTATCACTGTACTTACAGTAGTTTTGCGTTATAGTAAGAGAGATTTCACGATAAAAAAATTTTCATATTCATATAAGGGATGATTGATAATCTTACATTAATTTCAATAGATTACACCTATCACTGATGTGATTGGCTAGTTATCTTTCTTTTTCAGCCAATCACATTCATGTATGGCAATATTGATACATGCTTTAAATGGACAATTTCCATACAGGTTATAAGGTCTTTTGTTGGAAACCAAACTTAAACACCTTAAAAATGGGTTTATCCCAAATGTTTTCGTTTGGTAATTTCCTCGCCATATTTTTCTTTGTTGAAGATTTCTGATCAGATCTGTTTGTACTTCAAGTTACTTTGCTGATTGAAAAAAAAAAGTTATCTTACAGCGTAAATTTTAGTATTATTTAAGATTTCAATTATGAGCATTAGCAGCAATGGTCAATGAAGACTGTGAACACATAAGTTTACGCATTGACTTCTGCAGTTATGTGTTGTATCACTTAAAAGTTGTGTTTTGTTTGTCAAAAGTTTAAACCCAGTCTTACCTTATTCAAAGTGAACCAGCCCAACTCTACAGTTCCAAGCAATAGGGTTGCACCATTGTTTCGCGGATAAAGGGTCAGGAGTAGCTATCCTTTAAAACTCACTTGAAATGTTTTCATGTCTTTCTTATCGATTGAATCAAGTGTGTCTTCTTTCTTGTTATTTTTGTGAAAGATGGTGTTCCTGAGCGTTTTAAAAAGCTGCAATCATGTATATTGTAAATAATGGCAACAGGTAGCAAGTGTTGTCTGTGAGGTAATGTCTACCAAAAACTGTCTGATATGTCATTCTCACAAACTGACTGAAATACACATACCTTTGAGATGAGGAGTTTGGTTGCCTCAGAGATTTTTTTGTCAAGGTGATTTTATGTGAACAGAAGTGCTTTGCATATGGTGAAAAAGAGTGACCGTGTTTGGAGTACAGATTTTGTTGCAGTTTGGTGAATGGACGAAATGTAAAATTCAAAATACTCATGCCAACAGTAGAACTTGGTGACTACAGTTCAACAATTTCAGGTTACTTACATGTAACAATACCATCATGCCAGGTAATTGATTCTGCAATTACATTCACTAGATCTGTGCAACAGGTGCAGTTCTTCCTTGTAGTTTGGACTGATCATAGCTGTATACACATGGATGTTACTTTGGAATACAGAAAATGTGATACACTCATGCCATCCTTTGGAAGACACTGAATTTATTCAAAAGCACCTTTCTTCCTTGACATCTGATAGAACTTTTCATTTCGGATCAAAACTCATGTCTTAATTGTCCAAGTTAAAAGTTTTTTATCCTCTTTATAGTAGTCTTAAATAATTTAAGTAATTTCATTTTATTTATCCTGAAAGTATGTGTGTGTTCAGTGTGGCTTCTATGAGTATAAAATCTGGTCAGTTAAATAATTTTCCAGTCCATGCTTTAAAAGAGAAACATTTACCAACCATACAAGAACTGTTAAAACTTTTGACAAGTTTTTAATACATGTTCAGTGTTAAGTTACATGTTTACTTTTGACATATACAAGGTACCCCAAGCGTATAATATTTTGTAGGGCACTGTTTGTGCATTGACACTCGGCCAAAATGTCGTAAAGTATCTGTGAAATATTGTTTGGTGTGTTACCATGGTAATATATAGTTCAGCCTCATGCAAGCATGCAGTATTCTTTGTATAAGATACTGTTGATATATTTTGATATAAAAATTGTCATCTTACAAGTCTTTAGTATATGCGTTTATGTAATAGCTTCTGTCTTGTTCCCAATAGTGTCCAACCCTTTCTACCTTGACTGAAAATGACCCCTACGTTTGAAATAATTTTCTTTAGGATCAAGGCATTTCTGAGGATAAATTTTTGTTTGATCTCATTGAAACTCCTGTCCTAATATCTCCTTTTATTACATGGTGACACTTGTCAAAATACCGGTCTCCCACGTACAATTTGCATTTTCGTAACTGCCCTACAAATCACAATGGCATTACAAAACCAAAACTGGTGGCTTGTGTCTTTTTCTTTTCACAATGACGCTAGTTCCATCAGTGTTCTGACATACCTCAGTATGAGCCGGGAAGTCTCAACCACCAAAGAAGTAATAGCAAGCAAACCACAAACAAGATTTAGTGATGTACAGATTTGCAATTTTTAAAAAAGTTATCATTCAAATAAATTCAAAGACTTCAAACATCTTAAAGGTGCTGTTCAAGAAATACACAGTCTGTATTTTGTCATAATTAAGAAAAACAGGGGATACCTTCATGCTTGGAAGACAATTTTTGGATCTGTTGTTTTTTTGTTGTTTGTTAAATAGACATTAGAATGATGAACAATCATGTGTATATATGTCAGTATTGTTAATCCAAAACACAATGTCATACTAGCCATCCATAAAACTGTATGTTTTTTAACTTTCTAGCTTACATGTTTTTATTGTTATTTTTATCAAAAAAGCAAATAAAATTATGACAATATTTAATCAAGCTTTTGATCAGTGTACTGTTTTTCAGAAGACTTGGTTCGTGTTTATGATGCAAGTCCCTCGGAAAAGTATGTACGTTTATTCTGTCTGGGGCTTGGTTAATGTGAATTGTGATGTGCGATGCATTCAATCTTACAACATATTTCAGATCACTGTTTATAGTTGTACATCTATCACACACATTTTATTCTTTGATAAACACATAATGTGTTGAGAACTCACTCATCTAGAGAGACGAGCTGTGATATACATTTAACTATAAACAGTGATCTTAAATCTAGTGGATAATCTAAAAGTTTCAGCCACATGCACAGCAGGATATGGACTGGCTTTTCCTGGAAAATATGACTTGTCTCTACAGCTGTTCTCCAAATGTACACACCCCAAAAGAGGCAGATCATTGGTCACTGCTATGCTGCACAACGGCTCCTGTTTCCCCTCAGGCTAATCACAGGTGCTTCGAATCACTATAAATGTGCTATGTGCAGAAAGAATTGCTTACATTACTCTGAACACTCCACGCACCTGTTGGGCTGATGAACTACAGTACAAGTGCTCGTGTATTAGCACTTTTGAGTTCCACTAAATGATGTGTATACTACTGCATAGCAGATTTCATGTTAATCCCATCTGGTCTTCACAACACTTCGATGCAAGCAGACTAGCAGGTAGATGCAGCCAGGGCATTGCTGTCGTGTCAGCGGAGGTGCTAATGACATGCGACAGTGATAGTGTTGGTCAAAATGTCAGATTTAGACATGGCGCAATTGGATGGCCTGCAAGCAGACATATTTGATCATACTGTACAGACATTGATCATGGAAACATGATATTTTTCAAAGTCAATCAGCTGTTCCATGTCAGTGATATCCCCAGTTTGCATATCTAAAAACCTTTTACAATCAGAAAAAAAATGTCTGGAAAGACTTGGCAAATTGAAGCTACCATATATGAATGGCGATTGCACTAAATTTGATGAAACTTGGTGCAGATACTGCTAATAATAAGATATGTGTGGACTTAAAGCATTATTGCAGTTTTATGTCAAATAATTTGCATATTCAACGAAGTTTTAGATTTTGCCTTTATCTTGGAAATGGCTGAACCAACACTGACGAACTTTGCTGGTAATGTTAAAAATATAGCATTGGCCACAGTCTCTCAACCACAGTCCCTTCATGGAAGGAGTGCATTAGCATATGTCATTAATAATTAATTTGTCAGTTCACAAGCAACCGAATACACTAAGCAGTGAAACACAGGGTTGCCCGGTTCACATCAGGTTTAAAGATTACTGTCCGGTTGAATTAAACATGGGAACGGGAAAGAAAACGGCAAACCTTCTGAATCTATTGTTATTTAGAGTGTTCAGAAGGTGGCATATTCGCATGTCCACTTTTCCTACACCTACCAATATGAGTATATGCCAAATCATCACCGAGGGCGCTATTGCCGTTTTCCCTTTCCAGTTGAAAATCTATGATGAGCTTGCTTTTGGGTGAAAGAAAATGATATGATGATCACAATATATATCGATAACATATGAATAAATGGAGTCGTACCGCTTAATGTTTTAGAGGAGAAAAAAGTCAACGCTACCAATTTCGCCCGTGGGTGTCATCTTTTGGAAAATTCGAGGAGGCATGTTGGTAGAGAGTATTTTCTGTCGACGTACCTTCTCTGTGGAATTTGTCTCCCGAAATTCTGGATGCTAGTTCTTTTGACTGTTTTAAAAGAGGTGTGAGGACTCACAACTGACAACTTCGGAGGTCCATTGTCTGGTTTGAACCTTGCCTGCGTGATTTCTTAACCTGGGCTACTTTTTACACCGTAAAATTGTTTATCATTTAGGCTAACCATGCAAATTTTCACAATGTTCAGAGTCTTAAAATGTCAATTTCCACATTTTTTTTGCGTTTTCTTGAATTTATCGATTTTAAAGTGTAAATTGCATCAAGACGAACACGAAGTGCGTTTTGAAAATTAAAGAATACTCGGTAATTAATCAGAGGTGTTTAGTGGCACCTACTTCTGGGGTGGGCTACCATTAAATTTCTGTTCGTCATATGTAGACAACATTACTACATATCTTATGAAAAACTAGCGTTTATTTTTTCACAAACCAACTACCACTAAATTTATCTTCGCCAGGTATAGACAATATTATTTTACATATCCTTATGAAGTTGCAGCGTTTATTTTTCTCTCGGCACTTCGGTGAAGATGAGATCAACACCTTTTGAGACACTTCTCTGAACGGTGTACAGTATCCTACCAGCATATACGACGAGAATTAGATTTGCAAAAGACAGGGCATTGACAAATTTTGATTGCGCAGAAACGAGTTTTCGGTGATAATGAACTCATGTCTATATCCGTTACAGTATTGGCTGAGAAAAAAAGGCACTTGATATACGGGAAATAATAAAAATTTATATAGCGAAACTGCAGCTCTAAGATAGTCACAAGGACAATGCTTTGAACAGGGAACAATTGTTAATACTTTTATTACTGCCATATAGACTCATCTAATTTATCATGCAAAGTGTGACCGATACACAAATTCGTGCAATGAAAGGTTCGTTAACATGCTAGCTATTTGTGCGACCAATCAGATACAACCTTCCGAGGCAGCTGCAGACCATCAGGGAATCCACAGACAGTTTTTCTCATGCTCACTAAGATATCATTAGGTTACACGACCATAACCCAGAGGTAATCTTGTGGGCTTGACAGTAAATCATTACCTAGACATAATAACAATGTGAAATTGCTTCAGTTGTGAAATCGAGTTCCTTAATAGAAACTAGACACATCAAGGCAAACACGTGCCGCTTAAAAAACTTGCAGGATGCTCTTGCAACCTTACAGAGGCTTAGTGAAATCATAAAAAAAAAATCGTTCATTCGGGACAAATAATGTAGTTATTCAAAGCGGCGGTACATATATTCTTTTAAACGGCTCCAAACATCGACGTGTTTGGGTAATGATAACAAACTGTTTGATTTTTCCAACCTTCAAGGCCCATATGGCCGTAATGAAGAAAGTAAAGCAGCATCATGACCAATGTTTTCATAGTTGACGCATACTTGATAGGAAAGAATCGTTAGAGTTCTGTGACCAAAGCGTCTAGGCGATCAGGGACAGATGTCGAACAAGATTACAAAACACTACATAGCAAACAGCACGATTGCGGAAGGCTTCGATTTCTGTTAGGTCAATGTATCGCCCTGTAATTGTAGCAGAGCCACTTTGGTTATAGATGTCTGAACGAAGAGGTGTCTTCTTCTTGCCATAGACGTGGTGTAGGTCAGTGGAACTTCAAACATAAAGCAGCTTCCAAAGGGTCCTCCGCTATCTATTTTTCATTTCGTGTGACAATGTATAAGATCGACGGTAAATATTTTAAGTTCAGGGTAACGTTAAACAATAATGCGGCTAAACTCGATTTAGCCCGTTTTACCGTCATGTAGTTTGCAGTATGTTACCCTAACAAAATTGCTTTCACGACAACTTTAATTTGCAGTTTCAATAAATCAAATATACAGACACTTGATAAAGTCGCAATAATGACTCTAATGGTTGTCTGAAACGAAGTTTGTAATGCTTGTGATGTCTTTTTGAAGACGGGTCGAAAAGGAAACAACATGAAACTCGTTCCGAAGTTTATTAGACATGACATGATCATCAATTACAAATAATTCAGAGACATCACATTTGTACTTCTCGACAGTAATCTTACAACGTAGTAATTCCATTTCTTCATGATTTCAACATTGTAAGCTTATAGTTCGTTCAGTGAGGTATTTTACATACTTGTTAAGATTTTTATGTAGGAAACTGGCATATGTTATTTTAAAATGATAAATGACCAATGATTTATGTATGCCCTCATACAACGCGTCTATTGTCAAGCACAATATATCCCAACATCCCTTAATTACCTTCATTTTAAAATGGCGGCTGTACCGAAATCGGTGATAGTGGCCAAAACAGCTTCATATTTGTGGAGTCACCGTGATATAAATGAAGAGACGTGACGAAATCAAAGTTTAATTGGCAAAGTCTGCCAGTGATTGAAAGCTACAAAACTGGTGTTCTATGAGTTCACATACATCAGATGCTGAATTTGCTCCACATTTGCTCCGCATTCATCGCAAATTTCTGGGAAGAGGCAATGTCGCGCTGCCGCAGACGGGGCGACCCCTTCCTTTAATATAATTGAACTAGGTGCTTTAGATAATGAACATAGAAGAATGCCAGCTTTCGTTAATAGACCTGACCACTGATGGTTTTATTTGAATTACCAGGAAGTAACTTCAGATTCGGGTGTTTCTAACTTTATAACGCGTCGCTTAATCAACAACAGTAATTTCCAGGCTTCATTTGTGTGGCTCGTGTGTTTCTTTCTATGATTGTTGTCCCCCTCGCGGCTATGAAAATCGTATATTTCAGTTTCAGAGAATACAGTGACCAGCGTAAACTGGTTAAGTGTTTCATTGATTCATCATGTATTTGCTTGAATTCAATATATGTCATGGTTCGAGCTGGTGTTTGATACACCGACAATACACAAAGCAAGGAAGCAAAAACAAGTCATCGTCGATGATATCGTCCCCACCGACAATATTGTCACCCTTCAGGAAACAACTGCCGGATGACCATACTTTATAGTCTCGCGAAACCAACTGTGTGTGTGTGTGAGTTACGATATATTTTGTTTGTGAAATCTGAAATCTGAAAAAGCGGCTGTCCGGAAGCTAAGATTAATTATATCGATAACAAGTCAATGTGCATGTATGGTCTGTTGTAATTTTACATTATGTCACATTAAAACTAAATTTCCCCTAGGAATATGAAATATATCTCAACAACATGGCTACAACATGGCCGCAGAATGTATAGCGGATAAAAGGTCAAGTATACTTGTGCTAGCACAAGATGTAAGTCAACTCATTTCAGTCAAATCTGAGTGATTGCTAGAAATGAATGCGATAAAATACTGAAAAGTAGCCGAAAGACTTGGATATTTATTACCATTTATTACCAAGTGACACGGAGAGTTAATTGAAATAATTCAATTGAACGATAAAATATCATTAATTAATAATACCAACTTACAATTCTCTGGCGCTTTGAAGGTTTACCAGTTGTACCATCGACAGTAGAGGGTGCACGTGAACACTTTACTGATGGTTGTACCTCGGGACTAGATGACCAGAGAGCAAATTAAATATTGCAGTCATTGCTACCCGACTGAGAGGTCTTTCCGCGCAATTCTAAAGTTGCCATACCTCTGCACATGTTTTCACAAATGAACAACTTTATTTATTCGGCAGCTTGGTTTGCTTCCTGTTATCCATTCATACCAAAGTCCTGTGTCCATCAATGTAAGATTTGTTGAATGAAGTGATTCTTGAAAAGATGTAACATTTCACTGCAAAGTGTCAATAACAGTCACAAGCGCAACGGCTCAGTACTTAACCCTTTGAGCGCCAAAGTCAAGTTTTGTCTCATTTAAAAAATATATCCCAGTCAATTTTTAAAGATTTTTGCCAAACTCTTGATAAGAAACTGTAGCCTTTCAAATGTGATGACCATTTGGTTCAAAAGTATCAAAAAATTACAGAAAAATTCATAAAAATTGGTAAAATGTTGCACTTAAGTTTTGGTGGGAAAAATTACAGCACTCAAAGGGTTAAAACTGTTTTGACCAAAAGATGGTGGTTTGACACAGATCTCATGTGCACAGTCATATGCACAAAATCACGTGCGTTGAGGAAAGCAAAACAAAATGTCGGTTTGCCTTATATTAGTTTGATCAGCTTGCAAGCAGTTTCCCAGCGGACAGTAAGACATATCTACCCATCAGAGTCGCCGTCGACAAAAAGTGGGTAAATATCGAGAACAAAATGCCATCCCCGCACAGACTGAATTGCTCACGAATGACTGATAGACTCAAGCGAAGTTTGTGGTGCTTATTTTTTAGATTTCATGGCTGATTCAGTAAAATATTTTACTTTGCAGACTAGATCATTATGACTTAAGAAGATTGCAGCACCGGTGAATAATTAAGCAATAAAGCACACCCAGCGATGGTATACCACAAGATTTTGACTAGTTCACGACATATACGAGCGATAGCGAGTGCATATATGAAGTGAACTGGTCAAGTGGTATACCGTCGCTGGGTGTGATTTATTGCTATTATATCATAAAAGTATATTGAAATTCTGGCCTGGAACGTCAAAAACGGAATTTTGCTCAAGCCGAGAGCTCGCGCGTATGCCAGCCGTGGTATATCGCGAAATTACCACGGCTCTTTTCGCGTCTCGACCAATCAGACGGCTGTATTTGCGCCATCAATATACTGGTATGATATAATTATAATTTAGTCACGTTTACCTCAGCAGGCCGGTCTATATCTAGCCGAGATGTAGAACAGAACAGTAGAGGGATTTCCTTTCAGTCTGCGAAGAGTTGACGAAATGCTCCTTCCTGTAACCACAAAATCAACTTTGGCTGCAGAGAAACACAATCAACACACCGTCATGGTAACACATTCGCTGCTGTTTTCCTTGTGCATTATTTCTATGCAACTCAGCCTCGGCACATGTTTCAACGTGGACACCAGTAACCCAATAGTCTTTCGTGGACCAGGTTTATCGGATGCCTACTTTGGGTACACGGTTTTGGAACACACAAATAGCCAGGGACAATGGTAAGAACATCGAAACCAGGAAAATATGTTTCCATCACAAGCACGTTGAAGGGATGTTTACTTGCATGTATCCTGTACACTGATATTCATAATTATGTGCATGCACATATTGTTGGTCTTGTTCACATTCTCTCTCTCTCTCTCTCTCTCTCTCTCTCTCTCTCTC
>LD346509.1:119241-176206 GCA_001465055.1 Ptychodera flava
TCTCTCTCTCTCTCTCTCAAGAAACGAGGAATTTAATGTAAGCAAATCAATTATGATAGACTATAGATATCTGTATTTTTTACTGTTTATGAATTTTAATTTGGTAAATCTTTACAATGACTGACTTTCCAGACATTTCAATTAAATGGTGTGAAGTAAGTATGTTTCGTAATGTAATCTCCCTTCCCAGTCCTGATATTGATATCCGGGAAAATGTAATAAAATATCATCTCTTTAATCTTTGAATGTTTTCCCTCTTGATTAAAGACAATGTTTCATAAATAAGTCATAAATAAGTAGAGACCTCTGGTACAACATTGACGAAGTGTTTTCAATATTATTCATATCATGTTGAAAAAAATACGTACTGATGTATACCATTCTAAACAAATGGTCTGGATATGGTCTCAGACAACTTTTAAACATTACGACCTGCGCAGATTTCTCAATTTTTATTACAATGGACAAAACAGGTTTGGTTACATTGAACTTACTGCGAATGTAGCTAAAAGGCATACTGTATCTAAATTCCATTCATAGCAAGGCAGTATTGCTGAAGGCAATGATTGCTTTTGTAAGTGCTGAGTATCTAGGGATCTTAAGAAATATACTGAAGGTAGCAACATACCTTATAGACACTATCAGATTTTTTTATTTTTTCTCGGTTATAAAAGTTCAAAACCCCAATAAAGTATATATTTTCTGAAAGCCCTGATATTGGGAAATCTGACCTTGTACAGTACACAGTCATCATTTGCATAATAGTCAAGGGACAAGCGTTTTTCTAAACCTACCAAAAATCTGTTTTTCCTCCCTTCAGCGAACACGCTGCACGATTTCCCGTTGAAATTTGTGCATTGACAAGCATTGGTTATATCCTTTAAATCGGTGTCTGGGATTTCCTTTATGTGCCTTTGTTTTCTGTCATGCACTAAGGTGTTAAGACTAAGGTGCTTTTCAAGGAATTGTAATTGTCGCGTCATATAATTTGAAGGAGACTCGGAGAAAAAATAGCAGACACGGATTTGAATTGTATTGCTAAGGCTTGTAAATGCATAAATTTCAACCGGAAATCGTGCAGGATATTCGCCAAAGGTTGGGGGGGGGGGGGACCAATTTTTGGAAAGTTAAGCAAAACGCTTGTCATGTGACTATTCTGCAAATAATGACTGTGCACTGTGCAAGGTCGGATTTCCCAGTATCAGCGCTTTCAGAAAATATATAACTTTATTGGGGGTTGGGACTTCTATAACTGAGAAAAAAAATAAAAATCTGAAAGTGTCTATAAGGTATGTAGCTACCTTAAATAGTTTTGACTGATGTTATCGCACCACATTCGGGTGTTATTGCCAAGAAATGTTCTCGCCACAAGAGGTGTGGCAGATTTCTAGTTCCCCTTTCAACGTTAAAAAGAGCATCTCACATTTACAAGCAACAGTCAGTCTCTTTTAAATTATGACTTGCTGTGTTTTGTCTTTTGGCGTAGTGTTTTTGAAAATGTCAACTCTCGCAACATACACTTAATTGAGAATGCAAGGTTGATATATCCTAAGTCACTGGTGTAGAGCTTGTCAAACTTATACATTTGTTGGCTGTCAAACCTCGATTGCATGCTTCGAGTTTCAACGTATACATTTCTCGTTAGAGTCCAGACTGACAGTCTTTTGTCAATGATACAAATGGTACACACACATACACTGTGTGTGTGTAGGCTGTGTTGGCAAGCTGAATACTGGATAGTTCAACATGCTGTAGGGAGTAGAACAAGCTTTTTAGAACACAGTTTCATAAACTGAACAAAAATTGTCAAAATTATCAAAGTTAATACAGCTGCTGCTTATGGGCAGTGTCACTATCATGTAATGCCCCGCTACTGCAGTGTCACTGTCACTTCATACCTGAGCAGTGACAGAGATATAGCTCTGACTCTGATGTACATGGTAGCTGAAGAAGATTTTGGGTCAAATGACGCTCATGACAGTGAAATATACTTAATAATACACATAAGATCAGGCCAGAGAGCAACACATGGAAGACTTTGAGACTCGAAAAGTTATCAGGGATTATCACCATGCTTGATTTTCTAAATTTTCACATCATCATCGTTAAATAATACGAAAGTAAAACTTTGAGCAGTAAAGACTAATTTTAAGGAAGAAAATGTGTCACGAAATGGATTTATTTATTTTTTAACCAAATTTGCCATGAATACACCCGAAATTCCAGAGATTAAGACGTTTGTTTGATGTAATATTTTAACCTTCCAGTATTGTCAATTTTGAGTAGCATCTAAGTAACATATGTCTTAAACTTTAGAAACAAATTGTTGGTAGGTCACTGTACTCAGTTTTTTTTACGAATTGGCAATCAGCCAGGAATTCATAATTTGCATACTCTCTCATGATCGTCATTTTGTTTGCTCTTCAGCAGGTGGCATTGACCTGGCCAGAGTTGAATTAACTCAAGTCGGCTTAGACTGATAAATTAAAAAAGTTCACTGATACGTTTTAAATGAATCCATTTCAGAACTTGCCTTAGGAATATGACTCTACAAACTGCTAATAACTAGTGTTGATCATCTGTGTGATCATCTGTGAGCAGAACTGCACAATATATGTTACAAATATGCGGGCTTGTGATAGTTGAGGGGGACTTGAAAAACTTTGATCATATAGAGGGGGAATTTGAAAATTTTTGAGGGTATTGAGGAGGGATCTGGAAAAATGAGGTTTCAGTCGCGATTCCTCCAGTCCACCCCCTCGTTATTTGTGAACGCAGCCTTAACGTTCATCAAAAGCAATTGTGTTCTTCCCCAAAGTTATTGTCAAATTGAGACCCCTTGAGGTCTGCGACAAAGTCCTTGTCTCTGTATCTGTAATAGCTGGTGTGTTTTCAGGAAGCCTGTAAGCTAAAGTTCTAATCCTTTATGGCATTCCCCCGCCAATGTCCAGAGGTAAGCTCATCAACCATCTTCCATGATAGAACATGGTTGTCCATATGAAACATAATGGCCTGCTATTTTGGTATTACTCTAGCATTTTTTAATATTCTATTTAAAGAAAAATATTTACCTGTAAAGGCAGAAGGAGCATAGCAAAATTGATCTCGATGTTACAATTTTAAAGCGGTCTTGTCGTTTACAGGGTCCTGGTCGGCGCTCCAAGAGATAAATCCACATACTCACCCAAACTGGAAAGACCGGGGGCCATTTATAAATGCAAGGTTCGACATCCATATGATTGCGAACCAGTCAAAGTGGACGATACAGGTAAAGTATTTACCAATGGCGGAGAAGATCCTGCTATGTTTGTAGATTTCAGGCAAATATGATTTCGACATGTTCACAAACATTTAGGTCATGGTAGAAACATGAATACACGTTTGAGGCTTTGGGAAATTATCCTTCAGAAAAAGACATTTCACCCGTAGAGGTAGAATGCGCCGCAGGGACCAATATTCAGACTAACAACCCTTTACAATTCTTTTCTGGTCTACCTCTTGTGGGGCTAATTTTAAAGCTCTTGGTGTGAGAAAACTTTTAAAAGTCTTAGCTTTATCGAAAACCGGGATGGCGGTCATTATGAATTTCAGATTTTTGGTAGTTTACTTCTCTAGTACTAAAATTTGCGCGATGACCAGTGCATGTTTGAAAGATTGCTTGAGGAAAGTTTAAGCAAAATTTAAGTATTTCACTTTCCAGGCGCATACCACCTTCATATAAGGGAAGTTTTCTGTTTTCTTTGAAAAGAGTGACATGGTAAAAATTCACAACGTTGCTCGAATGAATTCCTTATTTAATCGTATTCTCGAGATGTCCATTGCAAACATTGATTCCACTATCTATGCACTTTGTACTTATAGTTGTAACAGTAAGAAAAATGACTGTATCGAGAAACAAAAAAAAATCATTTGAATGGGATATTTTGGCAACCATTTATAACTTGAAATATGCATTTGATTTTACTTTCACAAACATTTCAAAAACTAATGACCGTCCATTAGATCTACCGGGAGATGCTTCAAAGGCCATATATTCCGGTGTACTTTAATACTAAGAATGCCTTTTGAACTGCAGAACTACACTTTTCTTCAATCTAAAGCAAAATATTAAATTTGGACGTTTCAAAGGACGTTTCAAAAAGTATATTATGAAAATTAATCACACTCTATCGACAGGTAACGAAGCATTCAGTAGATCGAGTTATAAAAGCGAGCAGTGGATTGGAGTTTCAATGACCAGACAAGAGACAGGCGACAGTGATGTTACAGTGAGTTCACCGATGATATTTAGCAGGATTCATAATATACCATTGGCATCACTTAACGATATATATGCATCTGCAATGATACTCAAAGTCTATCAAATAGGCGTAAAGTCAACCGAGGTCTTGGGAGAAACAACATACCGGCTGATGACCGGAGCCTAACTCCGAGCCTCCGCAAGTTTCCTTAAAACTCAAGATTCAGTAAAATATTTCTGGACATACATAGCACATTTTGCATGTGGATAATCTCCATTGTGTCGACCAATGACGGAAAATAATAATCTGTTCAGAAATTATCATTTTATACTTGATCCAATGTCAAATACCTAGCTTGCGGACTTTATGTTTTTTTGTAACAAATTTGGATATAATGAAAGTCATTCACTTTTTCAGGTATGCGGTCATCGCTTTGCGGTCTATGTCGAAGATGCTCATTATCTTGTTCCCATTGGCGTTTGCTACATTCTTAATGCAGACCTAGATTTCGCTTCCTTAAGAGCAGTAAGCCCCTGCTTTGGAGGTACGGCATCAAATCATATATAGTCCCTTTCGCGGATAACCAATATGTTGAACACAAATCTTATAGCCGTAAAGTCCTCGCAAGAAAGCCGTTCAAGGTGAAATTTGTCCGACAAAGTTTTCCTTGGAGTTAGCTTAAAGACATACTGTCACCTTTTCCAATTTTGCCACAGTTACCATAGAAAGAGAAAATCTAACCAATCACAGATTTTAAGCCTGTGGCCGCTTTTTAAAAAACAGCGCCCTCACGTGGGCATTTTGAATACCAAGGAACGCCCCTTTGACCATATATGGGCATATTTAGATTCCAGGTGACTGTATACCTTTAAAACATGCAATTTTATTGCGTATTAGTGGGAAAGAGTTCTGCGGACAAACCTATTGGCCGGAATAAGATGATATTCTGTACTAGAATTGTCAACAGAATTGTAAATCGCAATAGCACTAAGGCGAGTTGTAGTTATGGGAACGCAGTTAGGGGGAGTTTCTCCATAGGATATCATACAACTTAATGGAACTTGCAAACGAAATAGCAGGAAGAGGAAATATGTCCCTCTCAATTTGGACTGTCGCGAGAGGCCTTATGTTTTCTCTCTAAATTTTAATATTTTTTTCAGAAACGTCTATACACTTGATCCCATGTACACTGAAATTTATCTGTATAAATTTTGCGAAACCTGCTCGTTTGGTGTCCCTTTAATAATGTATAAGGAATTGCAGTTATGGCATGCTGAAATAAGTCGTATACATGATGTTGCAGTGAGCATGGTGAGTCCACATATAGATACTTGCCTGTTGTAAGTGTAAGGGACGAAAACTGTTCCGAATTGCTATTATTGCTATCTGTTACATCAGAGTTTGAAATGAACTTTCCATGTCTGCAGAACCAATTGCAAGAAAAGGACGTGTATGGTTGGGTTGGTGTCAGGCTGGTTTGAGTTCACATTTCGTTTCGAAGTCAAAGATATTGCTACTTGGTGCTGTTGGAGCGAAGGATTGGGAAGGTGAGTATATCGAACCATGTATAGCCAGTAGATGGCAGGCAGTGTTAGCCGCTTACATTGGATTACGTGTGGAAATGCAGGAAAATATAATTGTTAAGTTGTTATTTGCTATAAACCTTCAGAGCAGACTCGCAACAAGAATCAATATTGTAAAATGTATTCAAAAAGAATATCTCCGCGCTAAGTACCTGATAAATCAGCAAAATTATTTGTTCCTGTACACAAAAACCTCCGAAAACGTGCTAGCTCAGCAGTTATAGGTTTTGATAAAGATATCATTTTTAGATGTATATTGCCTAGTTAGCAACCAATTTAATGTAGTCCTTCATCATGATGTCATTGTTAGAGGATCGTTTAAGAAATATACAATGAAAGAAAATAGATGCTTATGCTTGGCAGTCGGCTATAGTTATAACTGTTACGTACATGCTATGATTAAAAGAATGCAGTGTCACAGAAAATATTCAGATAAAATAATATTTTATAATGATTTATGCCACGTAAAATTGATATATTTTTCACGTCGATCCATTGCCATCATCATGGTCATGTTAGTGTGAATGTGTGACCATCATAACTTTACTATGCCGCAAATCAACATTATCTTTCGGACAGCTAGAGTGCGGCAGAGAATCGAAAAGTTACTGCGAATTTGCTTGTGTGTCTCAACATTGTTCACTAGATCATTGTTGATATCTTCATGTAAAACGATACTTTTAGATTTTTCAATTCACACTTCCGGTCAGAAGAACTAAGCCGAGTGCAATTTCGATCATATAAAAACCGGATTCTCGGGATTGAGTGTTTTCTAGGGCAGCGCTTGATTCCGGATTGTCGATACCGACCGTTTGGTATGCAGTATCCGATTTCTTTCACGTACACCATAGGTGCTATAAAAGGGTGGAATAAAGCGGAGTGATCAGGCGGAGTAGGTGCTAATCCGAAAATCTGTGATTCTGGACCGCCACTTGCAAGAGGCAAATAAAGTGATTCACTTGACTTACCTTTCAAATGAGAACAGAGGGCTGACGAGATGTAAACAGTAATTGTCAACAAAAACTAAAGATTGGGGACTGCCGTTACACAATTCAGCATTTCAAATCCAAGCGAGCAGTGTAAGCGTTAAGGGTAGCTTCTAAATGTTATATATTCGCAGCTACCTGTTTTCAATAATGAATTTTGTCGTCTCGATGCGTGTTTTTACCAATGGATGGAGTAAAACTTATTTTTAAGAAATTCACTTTGATCAATAAAGTTATTAGTGATAAATATAGCAAAACTTTTTGCAAAAGTGTAGGGGATTTAATAAGATTGATTGAACTATAAACCAAAGCTGTAGGCGATTGTCTTGTTATTCATGCTTATTGAAAGTACACCGGCTTCGATTAGGTGTCTCAACGTTTTATTTTTGTCAGGGTGATTTGGCTAAAACCTTACACCACAATATACCTATAATGTCGTTTAAGTATTCAGCCGTAACGTGACTTCACAAAAACGTGATAAAAAATGGATTGTATATTAAATTAAGGTAGGACGGATTGTTGATATAAATAAACACACTGAGAGAGAGAGAGAGAGAGAGAGAGAGAGAGAGAGACATATGACAGAAATCAGAGTGTTTGTTGAATTTTCGAAATTCATTCTGCACTTTCTGTACGTTATGGCGGGTGTAGCCCTTGTGCGTGTGACGAAAGACATTGCCTATATGCTCAACTCCTTTCAATCAAGGCTCAACGCCATAACGGTAGACACTACACGGGAAGAGATGCGCATGCTCCTCCTGCTAATTTTCCACAGGCAAAATGAAGAATAGCACAGAATTTCACATCCTAGAAAGTTCTCTCACTGGATGAACCGTATTTAAGGAATTGTCACAATAAAAACAAATGCCTGTATTTTTACTGAAAGTAGCCGTGGACACACAGTCTAAGTTCAAAAGAGAGAATTGACAAACCAATACATTGGCGCCATTCGAACATGATAGGTTATATGTATACGACTATCACCTTAAATCTCCCTTCAACTTCGATTTCCCCAAATAGGTTCAATACTTTCAGTTGAAGAAACTACAGCAAAAGTACACGTTAAGGAATGGTATTCTGACAATGCGACAAAAAGAAGTTACTACGCAGGTGAGTAGATTGAAGTAACAGCGATGACACTCTAGGCCAAATGGGAGAAAATCTCCCGATTAGGATATTTCTGCTGATTGGCTAAAAATGAAACCCTCCTCCCCACCGTCCCCATCATCAGATTATTCTCCCGAATAATTCTACGCACTTTAATAGACATTTGCGCATTAAATGTGTACTTTCTTCTGAAGAAGTCAAATGTTGTTTTCTTACCTATTTCAAATTTATCAAATAACTGCGGTATCTTTTGAAGAATATATATACACTGCAAAGTGTCATTTGCATGAAATGTGAATCTGCTCAATTTGTACATTTTATGTCAAAGCTATGCTCAGCAATGAAAGCATTAACAATTTCAATTGTTACACAGAGGGTAAAATTCCTCGAAAGGGAGATTTCTTCACAAAAGAGAAAATCGTAATCTTGACAGGTCAGTCAAAAATCTCGACATGGTCTCTGGATCGGAAGATTTTCTAGTGTGCCCTGCAAAAGCAAATTGCATCATTGCCTAATGAAATGGGGAACTTGTAAGTTTTATGAACATAAGTATGGATCACCGGACGTTCTCCCTGACCTTAGCCAACAGCTGTTACAACTTGATAGACTAAGTTTCCATGCGTAAGCTCTCTTCTGCGTAGAATGGATAGAATTTACCATGATGGCATTTCTGGATTGGTATGTTTTCCCCACTGTACAATAATAGCATCCATTCTAGGATCAGACCCTCATAAATTTTCCGTGGCATGTTTTTGTTAGGATAGGCAAAGATATTAGAGTTCCTTTCTCAGCGAACAGACCCCGTAATGCGTTATGAGGGTAGATATTGTATGCGTTTTGGTTGTAGATGTTGGAAAGAGACAACTTTTTGTTTTGTATGATTTTTCTCCATTTCCAAATATGTCGATGTCATGGAGGGCGTCAGAGTTTATTGCAGTGTTAAACTAGCAGGCCATTATAACTTTAATATTTATTCGTATGAGATAGATCGCCCGCAACAATGCAGTCACAAATGTACCTACGCTGTTTTGCTGAAAATAGTTCTGTTCCTTTTAATGTATCGTGTGATTCAAAAGTAATTACGGTTTTGTGAATGGGAATCACTTAGACAGTAACCTGGCGAAAGACTGAAGGAATCCCATCACATAGAAAATAGAAGTGTAGGCAATGCATAATTGAACCAAAATATTGTTGAGGGACTGAGGTTAGATTGCCGTTCTTTTCATACAATAATTTATACAAATCATTCATTTTAATATAAGATTGTTACTTGTGTAGAGGCCATTACCTCTCTTGGTAGCATCTCGAGATAGTTGAGTGATTTAGTTTTCATCCTTGTGCAGATTGCATCGCGTATAAATACATTTTCTATTCTCAATGCTGTCGTAGACATATGTAAGGTACGAAACTTTTTGGCAGAATACTTTCCCAGGTTGAAATAAAGTATTTGTTACCTTGAAAGATTTAATAATAGATGTAGTGTCTCTTGATATATTGAAAAAGATGATCATGGTGCATACTAAATATTCATTTTTCAGTCAGGTATTTTCCAAATAAGAACCAGCTTACGAAACAATGCTTTTCAAAAATAAACAGAAACAAACCACGTAATAGATGCGTCTCAAAAGGACATATTATAGTTTTAACTATCTCAGATTCTATTAAATCATAGCACAAGACCACGAGAAATCACATGGTATCAGTTGGAAACAATTATTTTAGAGAGAAAGAGAGATACATAGTACTGTTATCAGGTTTGATTCTGCAAAATGAAAAGCAATATAAGACACATGCATTTTAATCCTAAACTTTCAATATATTCAACGCTATATATGCCATGATTGACAATTGCAATTTATCTTTCACAACCTCTGTCTCTCTGTCTTTCTATCTATCTCGAAAGGATATTCCATTAGTTCAGGTAACTTTTTATCACCTGCAACACAGGAGGGAGTAACAGGCGCCCCCAGGGCCTACCAGCGTGGCGCTGTTTTTATAATTGAGACGGATACGGGAAACTTCGAGATCGTGAGAGAACTCAGAGGAGATCAGGTGATTAATAAACGTCCAAAACTACTATAGCTTCTCTACAGCAACATATACATCAAGAAGAAATTATGTTTGCGTAGACGCTTGGAGCGAAAATAGAGTATTTGCTCTCAATGATGATTAATAATGAACACTCTATCCGTCTGTATACAGGGGCAGCCATCAGGCGACTTTAGGAAATCGTAACCAAAGGGGTTTCTGCTAATAAATATGCGTATTTTGAACATTTTGATAAAAATTTGAAGGGTAAAAATGCTGCAGTAACTTCCCTCCACCACAATTTGGAAAATGTTCCCTTTCTTCCAATTAGTTTCCCCGTATCCCCTTTTCTCACCATCAGCTTCCCGATACAAAAGTTCACACTTTCATCTTTTTCACGTACCTTTTCCTTACAACTCTCAAACTCCCGTAAGAAAAGGAATCTTACTCCCTGTCCATAAGAGTGAGCTTCAGTCTCATATGGAGCAAGAGAATGAAATTTCCCTGGTCAGTCAATGGAGGAAAATTGTCTTCCCACTAATATGGAACAAATACCTGCCCAACAAGAAATGGTGAAGGCGAAAGTACTTTTTGCATGCATACAGTTTGTCTGCGCCCGAGTGATCACAATGGACATCGACAATATGGAACATGTCCAGTCACCAACTTTAAGGATTTTCATGAGAACTTCAGCCCTCACCGTACAGTGATTATTAAACAAGGATTTAGGATTGATTAAATGTCCTTTCGTTTTCAGATGGGTTCATATTTTGGAAGCGCTGTATGTGCCATTGATTTAAACAGTGACGGTCTCTCTGATTTGCTGGTCGGGGCGCCTTTGTATGCCACGCTTGTGGATGAAGGGAGAGTCTATGTCTACATAAATCATGGTGAGGTGAGTCGGAATGTCCTTGGTAATAAACATGAGAATTGTTAATGCAAATCTACTGATATTGACCCGTTATCAATATTAGGTATTCATCGATTTACCAGTGCTCTATTATTGACGTCCACGTTTCCTTTAAAGTTTATTTTCATATTATGGTCTTTGAGAAGGCCATTTTCGACAGTGGATAGGAAATACTGAATATTTTGCGATTTATTACCATATCAAAGAGTTCAGAGCAACGTCTTTTTCTGTCAATTGCAATAAGAGAAGCTATACGGTGGTGAGTGCATTGAGAGTATTTACTAACACAGTGTTACAGGAAACGGCGTCTTTATCTTCTCGATATGTTACATTGTTTAGAAATCTGTCGTAATGGTTACAAAATCGCATTGAAAAATATAGACAACCATCTTTCACGTATACTATTTGCGCATTAAATCGGATCCTCGTTTAACTTGAAAAGTCGTACTTGGTCAACGAAATAAAATTGAAAATAACCATTGGGATGATATGGAGAATGGCAAACGCTTGGATGAAACTTGTCCATGAATGTGATACTTTTACATGAGAGAAAATGTGCAGGGGACAGATATGTATCTCATAAAATATACGTTTTCCTCCTACAGAGTGTCCTTGAACAGACGCCTTTTCTTTTACGAGGTTCTGATGTGCCACAAGCCAGATTTGGGAGTGCTATTGCAAATATTGGTGACATCAATATGGACGGTTTTAAAGGTCAGTTGCAAGAGGGACTAGAGACTCAGTAATTTAGTGTGTCGGATGGCCAATGTAGAAATGTGCATGCACAATATTCCGATAGAGATGTGATCAAAACAAGTTGGAAAGATATTTGTATTCGATGTATGTTACGATCAAAACCTAAGCGAAATCTCAAAACAAGTTTATACTATACAGGAAAATTCATGTTATACTTCTAAACTTCAGGTACATAAATGTTTACCGTTATGTAAGTTGTTGTTATATTATCTAGATGTGGCAATCGGTGCTCCATACGAAGGGTCCGGAGTTGTCTATATTTACCACGGAATACAATATGGTATTACCAGCTACTACGTCCAGGTACATGAACATTTCATTGTAATAGTTTTTAGCTGTAAGCCAAAACAAAATCAGATGGTTGTCTTGCCTTTGTATGTTATTCCATTTGTTACAATGTAACAGTGGTTGAATTGTGTGGGATAACTAGATGCTAGACCCATGGCCATGGCGCTTCTATATGGCATGATATCTTAATACCGTAATTATATATCTTCATCTAGGCCATTAAGGGTGAAAAGGTCGTTCCCGGCATCCAGTCTTTCGGGATATCGATATCAGGTGGATTGGATTTGGACGGAAATGAATACCAAGACATTGCAGTTGGCGCTTATATCAGTAACACTGCAATTCTTTTAAGGTGAAATAACAAAGAAGCACTGATATCTAAATAATATTTGTTTGATGAAACGATTTTGATCAAATGTACATGGTATTCTCTGATGATACTTGCATTGGTTTTGAAAATAAATATCACACAGCAGCGAAGGTATGTTCATATATACGTTATCGTACTTTTACGGTTGTAAAACTTAATGGCAAATGCAGCATTCCTTGTTGAATGACTTTGCAGATTTTGCAACTTTAATATTGATTACGTACTAGGTAGTTCATGCATACTTAAATGTCATTTGAATGACCCATTCCGTACAATTCTGCACAATGAATTTCTATGGTCAGTACGATTATGACTGTACACATGGATGTCTTTCTCATCTCAACAGAGCAAGACCACTTATAGATGTATATCCTGAATTAAGTATCAGTCCCGATAGGATCAACCCAAATATAACCGTGTGTCCATTCAACAACCGAAGTGTCAATTGCATCATTGTCAAGTTGTGTATGGAATACTATGGCAGGTCGTTGCCAAGGAAAATTTGTAAGTATAGCAAGGAAGTCCGAATTCAATGTAAATATTACACGTGTTTCTCAGGTAACAGGCACGCTTGACCATAATCAGTCGACGCGTACTATCACTTCGTCCGACTTCAATGACCAAGCTCCGCTCTCTTTGGTCATTTGATCTTATGATTGAAGAGATCCACTTAGTGTGGAATCTTAAAATAATTGCAATATTTAAATCTATTGAGAATTGACAGTGTATAGCAGCATGAACAGTAGTTCCGAATTGAAATCCAGTACAAGAATAGTTTATCAATCATCAACACAAATTTCAATTTTTCATTTGCAAAGAACGTTTCGCGTAACACACATTCACTTTCTATTTTTCTAGTCCTGAACGTATCTTTTCAATTGGAGCGTTTTAAGGTAAAGCTTGATCAAGCACCCCGGGTGAACTTTGTAGACAACGGTGCCGTTATTGGTACATCTATGACGGATATTGTAACTTTGAATGATGGAAAACGACGATGTCGTTCCTACGAAGTCCAAGTCGAGGTAGGGGATATATACAACTTACAACATGATATAGTGTTTCAGTTTCCAGCATTGCTCAACGAAGGTAAATTATTGTAAACCCCATTTCTGTTGCAAATTTCAAATCCCGAACATAAAAGTTCCAGAGTTTCCTCTGAATATGGTTTTGCCAAGGCGCAATCTCACTGTAAAATGATATGGGCATTGTAATCGTCATTGAAGACACCTCTGAATGCCAAACGATGTTACCGTTTAGTTTCACTTATAAACATCGAAAAGAGAGGACGTGATCTTGATACGACCCGATTGTACATTGATTTATATGTTTATTTCACATCATACACGTCGATTATAAATGACGTACCCAGTCTATAAGAACCGACAACCAAATGAATGACTAGCCTCCTTCTCGAATTCTACAGAAAGACATTAATGATTATCTGACTCCAATACCGATTGACATGTCCTATGAACTCATGACACACTACAAGAGAAAGACAAGATGCGGAGATATATGTCCAATGCTCAATGCCAGCAGGAGGACAACGTTGCATACTGAAGTAAGTTTTTGTTAATGGATTATTCGACGAATAACGGTTTTCATTGTCAACAAATTTTGCTGTGTCCATTCGAGTACCAGTATCAACAGTACTCAATGAAAAGCAAAGCTGTTGGTTGTTTTCCAGTCTCTTTCAATTGACCGACCGGTAGCTACATTATATTTTAATTAACACATTGGTAATGACACATGAGTCAATAAAAGAAACACCGGTAATGATACCTAAGTAAACAAAAGGAAGACCCTCCACGTATTCCCACCCACCTAGAGAATGTTCGTCATGGATTCAACAAAATTATACGTATCTCGTGTAAGACTTTTACGAAAATATTACAATCGTAACAGTGCCCTATAGCTAAATGTTGCAATACATGTATTACAAATTACTCATAAAAACAAGTGTATAACTTAAAAAGGAAAGCAGATGAGCTTACATTTACAGGTTAAATCGACGTTACTTCACTATCCAATTATCCAAAATTAATGTTTTTTTGACAAAAATTGAAATATTTTCATTTATTTACATGTTATTGCCTAGGGCATGTAGGTTAATTAACATAATTTATTATATCAAAGTGTTAATTGTCCACGGTAGTAGAATTGGCCGGTTTCCATTACTATAGGCGGAATATGACATAACAATTCAACTGAAAATGTACGTTACCGTCTGAGTTTTCATCTCAAGTCAAATTTTCATACCATTTCAATTGCTTTCTTTATATCGAGCAATTGACATTGTAACTATTCAGCATGTTCTTTATTGAAGAAATTGCATAAACATCACTACTCCAAGTTATCAGTCCAGTGCACATATACGCCCTTCACGTCATCTTACTTGGATTCACATTCAGGTAGAATTTGTTCGTAACTGTGGAGACGATGAACTGTGTGTTGCTGATTTACAAATCCAGGCAGAATTTGTTCTCCTAAGGTAAGATGATATGTTCCGCGATAAATCACATCTTATGAAAGATGGGTCTCTATTCAAGATGTCCTTTCATTGGTGCACGGCGAAGTCATACTATCTTTATTTGGTACCTGCACAATGAAGAATTACAACATGAAAACGGGTTTGCCAAACACAGTTCAGCTGCCCTATAAACCTTCACTGGGGAAAAGAATCATATTGATGTTGATGTTGACCGATTAAAATGTCTCGAGTGTTTCTAGTCGGGTCATTAGGTTGACTGTTGAACTATTCTCCTGATCTCGATGTATCTTTGGAATGAATAGTCATGGGCAAAACCTTTGACCGGTGATTCCTATGAGGACATGCACAAATGCAAAAGATATCAAAGTTACGTGCAGGCCCATAGTACCTGCCTGCCATTCACGTGATGTAGTCGTAAATTTAAACATATTTGTATTATTGTCATGAATCGAGAACGTTATTTTGATTCTAAATTGATAGAACATGATCGTACTTGAATGTTTTTCCATTTCAGAGTATTCCTCAAATTCAACTCTTGTTGGTCCATTTTGTATACATTTTTCTTCTAACACAAAATATGCAATCTCAAAGAAAGTTATAGCCTGCCGGTTTTGAATTTGTTCCTGGTTGTAAACTTTACTCGACTTCTAAAAGTCATGTATTTGTTTACCTCAAAGAAAGTTATGATGAATAATTTGACGCGCTGAGATACAGCTCTATATTTGTTAATTACTAGACTAGGTTTTGGCACTTTGTTTTTTAGTTTACCATTTTAGTCGTAACCATCAATTATTTTGCCTGTTTGCGGCAATATCTGACAGACTAAAACAATATCGGACTCACCTGTTACTTGCTCATGGATGCTTATTTTGCAGCTCATGAAGTGAATATAATTTTTACCGGCGAATTTTTTGTGATAATCGACGATTTTAATTTTCCCATTGAGTTACTATAGAGATGGTGATCATTTTGAATTTCAATTGTGAGAAATATTTGGTTATTTCTTATCTAATATGAAAGTTTGCACAGTGACATCTGATTTTTATTCTTAATTAATTTTCAAGAAGGAGAGATTTAAAGTCCTGCCCCACAAAATCCAGCAAAAGTTTAAATATTTCAATTTCGAGGCGCGGACTACCTTAAGTTTCTGCTAAATTTGTGTTCACAGACCCGAGGAGAATCGGGCACGTGCATTCGGCAAGGTGTTTACAATTTCAAGCGGATGAAAGATATTTAACACGTGTTTCTGATTTATTTCTGTAGGGGCTACACATTTCTGCCTGTTGGCGTGTTGAATCAGATTGCAATCAGAATAACTGTCAGAAATGATGGAGAGGAAGCCCATCAAGCAAGACTTTATGTCAGTTATCACAAGGAGCTGGCTTTCGTAAGAGCCGAGAGGAACATTTTGGTGAGTAAGCAATTGTAAAGAAATGTTTCAAAAAGGCTGTCAAATTACCCTAAAGTTACCGAATACGAATACCTCTCAATGTACGGGTATTTCGAAGGAACATATAATAACAATTGTCAGCTATCTTATCTCTAACAGAATTCAATCGTGCAGTGTGAACCGGATGACTCTTTTGTTGTGAAGAATGACACTGTCGGAGTAACCTGCAGTACTGGTAATCCCATGCCGGCCAATTCTGAGGTAAGTTGCATTGTGGGAAGGAAAGGTATAGTCGTATTAGGAGAGAAACTACAATGGATTATTTTGTCATGATTCAGCTATTACTTCAACAACCAGTTTAATATCCAAGTAAATTCAGCGAACATTGTAGTACTGTTATGGATAAAATTTGTCGATATTTCATATTATTGTTTCAAGAAAATAATTGATAGAGATTATATATATATATAAAATTTGTCGATATTTCATATTATTGTCTCAAGAAAATAATTGATAGAGATTATATATATATATATATATATATATATATATATATATATATCATCTGGAGTGAGGATGTGGTGGGAATAGGACTGCGTGACAACTACAAGTTCCTAGATTCTCAGTATTACCGCCCTGCAGAAATGCATTGAGCACTATACTTTGCCTTCACTGACAAGCAAATCGCTATCCGTGTATATATATATATATATATATATATATATATATATATATATATATATATATATATATATATATATATATATATATATATATATATATATATATATATATACATATATGTATATAGATAGATAGATAGATAGATAGATAGATAGATAGATAGATAGATAGATAGATAGATAGAAATAATTGATAAGCGAGTTTTTAACGTAGAAGCTTATACCTCATTTCCTTTCAGAAAGCATTTGACATTTTACTTGATTCATCTCAAGTATCTGGTGACTTTGGTGCTATTGACGTAGAATTGATTGCCCGCACTTCCAGTTTCGATTCGAAGCCGGCTAATGATTTTGCGAATTTGAGTTTACCCATTCACATCGAGGCTGATATCACTATCGCTGGGTAAGCCAAACTGTACAAACTGCATGAACTGTATTGTGAGATACTTTGGAAATTCTGATGAGCGCAACGACATCGAGTAAAACTTGAAGCTGATGATAAGAACAGCAATGGCTTCAACTTGAATTATAACACATCTCATCCGCAGTCTGTGCTCTAATCCGCTAATTGATAGTCACATGGGATGCGTTCTTTTTGTACTAATCCACGTAAACGACGTCATCAGGCATCATTTGTCGAAACTGTTGCCTGCCAGGCATCAGTTCCGAAAAATAATGCCCACTGACGTCAAAAAAAAATTGGCGCATGCGCGAACTGGAATGTAAACAAAGATGTCGTCTGCGGCTGAGCGAAAGGATAGTCGAGAAATTTCTCGGTTTATCCTACTTTCTGAAGAAGAACTTAATGCTCTGGTTTCCAACAAGGACTCAAAACGAACGAAAACGATAATCAAAGGTGCACTGAACGTTTTGCAGAAGTATTGCAACCCTGTCGGGAAAAAACTTTTTCTCGCCGAACCACTCCAACATATTACATCATACATGCGACAAGTTTTGTGTATGGTTGTCCGTTCTTATGAATGACTACGGATGAGGTGTGTTATAAAACACATATTGACTGGCCATGAGGGCAACAGCATACGTCTGCACCCCGAGGGACCATGAGTCACTCCCAAAAACAGACTGTTTCCCGGGGCCGAAGGCCGAGTCAATAAGCTTAATATGTGTATACTGATCTAGGCCTATATGGTACTGCTTCGTATCGCTGCATCGAAGAATTGCATTTCATGGGACGACGCCTGCATAAAATTGTTGAATGCACATGGTATGTCTGCCTGATTACATATTTTGACAGTCATTTTCTAAAGATCACTTTTCATATTTACTTAGGTTAGTAATTGACAGTATGCTAGTAATTTAAGTAAATTACTATAGGCTAAGCATAGTAGTTTGGCCAGCTGTTGACTTTAGGTTCGCTCTAAGATAGCGTTTTAACCGTAGATATTCGCAATTTCCCCATATTTTTCGCAATGTGACAGAGTACATTATTTGTCAATTAAGGTCAATCAATCAGTCAATCAATCGAACTTTCTCGTAAGAGAGTTTCGTTTTTCATTAGCGTAGAATAATAGTTTAAGAATTGACAACCGTAATTGACATGTATTGTGCGCAACATAACAAGCATCAGGCAAAAACTTTCCTATGTGTTTGATGGATTTCATTGACTTATTTGTTGGAGACTATGTACAGAATTTTTTTCCGAACAATAATTTATATACTTGTAAATGTCTCAAGGGTTTTTTTCGCGAACGTATCATTTCATGAGATATTAAAGTTGTGTAAGACACTGAAATACATGTATATTAAATGTCTTTTTCACAGAATATCTGTTCCAGAGCAAATTCACTTCGGTGGCCCCCTGACTGTTGACGCTGATCGGGATCGGTCAACATCAGAATGCCGTGTTGTTGGTCCAAGGATCAAACATACGTTTGATGTAAGTTGCTTTTACATGAGAACGGCCAATAGCTATACATTTTGACAATATTTCCTCTGTTTTTGTAATTAATGTCACTTACATTCATTGTTCTGCTCCCAAATGAACGTTGAGGTACACAGCATTTAGCAAGTCTGCATGTACATGTGTAGACTGCATCGTTATTACTGATAAGTAAATTCTGGTCCGGACTAGAATTCAAATGTAAACAATAACAGTACATTTTACACGGCAAAATAGTTGATGTTCCAACATCCTTCAGACGGTACAACAAGAACTTGCAATTAACATACAAAGGAAACAGAAAAAAAACATCAACCGTATAGAAGCTACTGGCTATTTGATTGAAGACAGATCCAGTGACATAATGAAAAATACCAAAGAAGTTATTATGCATTGTTTCGAGACGATAATGATAAACAATAGTAGAGATAGATTCGTTTCACTTCCATTTAATTTCCAATTATACAATTCAGCAACTCGACGACTGTTAATATTTATGAGTTGACGAAATGATTTAAAATCTTTCTCGACGACTACAATTATCGCACGAATCGATGCCATACACCCAAATAACTCGAACATTAGTATTTTGTTTTGCTGAATGTCTGCTTCCGATTTTTATCAGTGTAATAATAATACATTATGTTGATCAATCTTTGAACACGTTCGTTTTATTGTTATCCCTTTCTTCAAGGCTCGCAATCTTGGACCAGGTAATATACCTTATATGACCCTTGTGAGAATTCAATGGCCCTGGAAAACTCTTGGCGGAGACTATCTTTTTTTCATCAAACGCATAGAGGTAAAACCTTAGGATATTTGTTGTCAATCATATTACATAATTTCTTGAATTCTCGCTTCTTCATGTTGACATGGTAGGCAAATAACGATTATTATGATGTTGATATACTATACCGCTTAATTGTATGTATGTGTTTTCTGGAACGCATGCCGCACCTCCTAGCCCTAAATGTCATTTTAACACTTTTACGTTTGCGATTACCAGTTTTCTGATTACTATTTTGCTCTCAGGTACCCGTCACTGCCGTTTGTCATGCAGAGCACATTTTCCAAGAGCAGGAATCACATGACTTTTGTAGCGAGTCCGCAGATCAAGAGAGTACATGGCTTTCACTTCTGAAAGAAAAGAAGCTGGTAAGATTATGGTAATCTCGTTCACTATATTTCTAACGATCAAATCGAAAGACGAGAATTATGGAGTAGAAAGCACATTACGAACCTCAGTCGCTAAACTCATTTGTCAAATGGAGTCCACGCATACATTACATTTCATAGGAGTATACTGCTTTAAGAGTGCATAAAGGATATCTATTTTGATCCAGCTTCTGAATTATACGTCATGGTCGACTCGGTTGGTCAGTTTCTGCAATATTCAATACCCCTGAGATAAATATTTCCGTTGTTTGCTATCAAGCTTGGTTTAGCCAAAGAAACATTCAACTCAATTGACTAGTATAACTTGTCATAACGTTTGGTAATCACCCTGGTGGCACATTAAGAATCGACACTCATAGCGAAATGTAAGGGTATTACAGATGACAGAGTGCTTGCATTGCAATTGTTCATTAGATATATCAAGGTGATGGCAGGAAATGACGGTATAGGTCTCAGTGAAAAGTCGCCAGTTTGTTTTACTTCACATGTGAGAAATGTCAGGTTTTTACATCAGTTTGACATTGTGACTGTAAATTGCGTCTGTATCTTCATTTTTAAGATGATAGTACTCCAAATTTTGACTTTTGATTTGTAAAACTAATCATAGTTCATATCGTGCACCGGTAAATCACAAGGAAAGGGTCACCTCCGGGCCGTTATTTCTATAAGGTTGCTCTAGCTTGTGTTGTTGTCAGACATTTGGATATCCAGTTACAATTGTCAGGCAATTGAAACACGTTGAATGAGTTATTTACAAAGCATTGATCCTCCTCAGCTTAGTTACAGAACTGCTTCTGTTAAAGCTTTAATGTCCCCTGGTGTTCGGAGGAGTGTGAGACAGTGTGTGCAAAGAATATGCCTACAATTTCAATCGCAATCCATCGTTAGAACAACTGAAACAACATCCACATTTATTCGCAGTGACATACTTCAAGTTCACGGTTAATTTCTGAATACAAACATGATCATGTACGGCTGTTTGACATACGTCTGTTGTAATTTACTATTGCAGGACTGTCGTCATGTCAGATGTGAAACCGTGGATTGTTACGTTGGTCCCTTGGATGTTCATAGCAGCATTTTCATTGAAATATCAGCTGTTGCGCAACAATCAACCTTACTGGTAAGTCAGAAGGACAATTTTATCTCAATCTCCCCCTTCCCCGCTCGTTGGGAGCCAGGGGTACAATACCCTTTTAATAAAACTGTAGGAAAGCGACTAACAGTAAACAAACCCTTAATGTACGACGGTTTGATAATTACATAAAGATTTACAATATGTACATTCGATATTTTCATCCGATCATGTCGATTGATTCTGAGAAAAATCTCTTATCTCATTTACTTTCACTTAAAATAACTTCATTATGCCTATGAAAGATAATTCCTTTCAGTTATATGCTTATTTTGCAAAATTTGTTCCATTAAACCAGAAATTTGAAGATGTTGTGATCGAAATAACTTCATCTGCTGAGGTATTTGTAGAGGATATGGACGGTCGCTTTGTTCAGCCAGCCGGAGATAAACCAGACATTTCACTGGTAAGAAAACTTTACTACGCTGTTGTCGTTGTCGATGAACCATATCTCTTTACATTAACATGATGAAGTTCCTTTTCCCTCTTTTACATGTAATGTACAGTCTTTGATAATTCGTGCGGTGAAGTAACCGATAAAATACGGACATTGAATATCAAGTGTATATTTATCGTTTTTATGACATAATCATATTCGATACTTCGAGTGAATTTCAATTTGAATGTTACTCAATATTGCTTCTTCGATTCGCCCTTGCTATAGACGTCGACATTCGCAAGTATGGGACACGGTAGGAGCAAGAACACCATCGCGAGTTACGTTACATACGTAGCTATCGATGCAATCAAAGAGCGACAAAAAAACATATCTTCAAGCTACATTGAAATCGTATCTACATTGTTGTCACTTAATTAAATCCTATTTCTCTTTTGGCGCCATGGTTAAGGTGGTCACCCAAGCATCTAGCTTATCCGACACGTTCAATGGCGGATTCAACATACCAATGTGGATACTGGCACTCGGTATCGGAGGTGGACTACTGGCCCTGGCAGTGCTGATTCTCATACTCTGGAAGCTGGGATTTTTCCGAAGGAAAACGAAAGAAGAAATGGAGAAGCTGCTCGCCGACTGTCGTACAGATGAGGGCGTGAGTACTTGGAGACTTTCCTGTGAAGCTGCTGACGGTGAAGCGAACAGTGGAAAATGACAGTGACGAACAGCGCGACTTATCACTTTACAATCATTATCCAAGATGCTTATGAATTAACGAGTTAATATCATATTTTCACAGAATAACAGTGGTGGGGGTGACACTAAAACGTTTACCCCACTAATAAGAAGATTGTCAACGTATTGGGTGTTTAGGGTTAAGATCGGGGGTTTGACACGCTCAACGTTAACCAAAACAAACTTTAGTTTCCTCATCCGGTGTGACAGGTGTTTAGGTAGGTCACCATCAAGTACGCACTCGAAATATAAACATTTCTCGCGGAAATCATGACATTTTTTAAAACAACGTCACGGCCGCTGAAGGTCATAGGGTCACCACAGGTGCGTGGAGTTGCCGTGTAGTGTACATAGAGAGACTCTCTTTGTATACTACACGGCAGCTCCACGCACCTGTGGGGGTCACATCAGGGGTGACCTCTTTCAAATAGAGCGTACACGGGCCAAAACAACATACACGATTCAAAGGTATTTCATCGTTTTCTTTCCAATGAAGGATGAGATAGTGTAACAGATGACTGGCTTCACACTGTTGTTCTGCGCCTCGATAGTGAAAGACTCACACTTTTGCAGTGTTGAATCTAGGATATTATAGAATCAGGCGACATTTGGGAGCCCTACATAAAAATTATTGGACCATGACAGTCTTGGGGGTCACTGTAGAATACACGTGGAAAAACAGAGTTGCCAAATCATTGTTTATCAGTCTATACTTGTTTTACCCATTTATCGAGTGCTTTCCCTGTCTTTCTTTCATGTACTTCGGTAGCCATTTCATGAACAAATGTTTTCTCAAAATCACCATAGAAGTGGTAATTACGTGTATTATCCGATTCAACTAAAATCGGATAATCCGAAATTTGTGGGAGTGGCAAAGAGCCTAAGAATCTGCATTTATTTGCACGAACTTTCATTTTCTTGACAGATTTGAGATCATGGAGGTATAGGACGGAGATGACAAACACTGCATACAATACCTCCACACACCACAACAACCATGGATTAGTCAGTATAGGGAGCACTCCTATACAATTTTAGCACTATACAGTATCATCTTTTAGTAATTTCAGAAAAAAACTTATAAATTCAAGTTTCCATATTCCTTTTGTGCATTTTCACTTTAATAATTCCCTAATAACTATACTCATTGAGCTGTATTATTAACACTCTATCACAAGCTGGAAAAAATTTTAAAAGCAGACACTGAGTCATCGATATTAAAGGAATAAAATTGCTTTCATAATAAGCAAAGCACAAGTTAAGCTTGCAAGATGTTTACATTAAAACATTACAAAGATAATTGAAACAACAAAACAGAGCAATTTGAAGTAAAAACATTGAAAATAGCATTAATAATGTTTTCTTTCAAGTCACCCAATCTACAAACAGACTTATTTAGTCTAATTGATCAGTATAAATTTGTTTTCACAGCAGATAATGAAACGGGCATTTTCATTCCGTAATTGCCCAGTCTGCCATCTTTGATCACTCGAAGTTCAATCTGTAGGAAAAACAGTTTTGCAGTGGATATTTTGTAAACAGCTATTTCCCTTTGTCATCCAATTTTATCATATTTGCAGCGGTACGAACCGTCCACTTTCGTGAACTCGCCGTATACATTAATCACTCAATGCAATGACCGCCCGGCCCTATGGTATACACAGTGCCTTTCAGTGAAACTTTGGCTCAGCGGTACTAGTAATCGACAGCCTATAGATATCGTTTATGCATTCCAAGTTAAACATGACTATTGTCCATTAAGGCATTTTAACAATCATTTCAATCAACGTTATTGCTAGAAAAATAGACTTTCCGATATTTCTGATGTTGATTGTTACGTAGGCCATGCTTATACACGGCCATGAGATCACACATTGACTCGAAATACAGACACTTGAATGGTGTGATAGTTTTGACACTACTGTGGTGTTATGGATGACAGACTTTGGGTAAATCTTAAACACGAACATAAATTTTAGTCTTACCTTACCTCAAAATTAAGGAAAATTTAGTCAATAGCAAAAGGAAGACGCAAGTATACGTATGTGTACCTTTAAACTTACAAATGTTTACAGCTTTCCAAATGCCACCCCTATCTCCCTTCACGTATACGGTGTTTGACGGTGGTAGACATTTCTCGGAGTTACAGATTGCGCAATGGCACAGTAGACCCATTTCATCAAGGATAAATACGATAATTGGTAATAAATCCAAATCTTTGTAATACTACTTGAGCTCATAACGCTTTACATTAATCCGTCAATCAATATACCGTTAGAAACAACATCATACCATCGATTTGTGATATCGGATGGTTTGATTTTTTTCCTTTGTAGCTTAAAGCAATCTAAAAATAGATATTTAGGCATGAGTTCAATTCGCCATACCTTTTATACCTTTACGCTTTTTCTAGGCGCTTGTCAGGCCTCATCGATAATTCTTTGCGCGTTCTGTTGAAGACATTGCGCGTCAATGACGTTCTTGATCCAACACTGCTTTTGCTTAAACTTTCCCAATGAATACTTCAACCATTCACTTACCAAATCAAGAATATTAGTCAGAGGTCAGAGGCAATGTTCCGTACTAGAGAAACAAATTACCAAACATTTACCGATTTGAAATTCAAAATGGCTGCCATCCCTGAGTTAACTCTATACAGAAAATACAATTTTAGATTTACTAAGACAGTGAGATTTTTTCTTACTCTAAGAGCTTTAAAATGAGCCCCCCCCCCCACAAGAAGCAGATCAGAAAAGAGTTGTAAAATTTTGAGAGTCTGTCCCCGAGGCGTACTCAACATTAAAGCAAAACATCTTACAATTCTAAGATTTATTAATTCTAATTTCTAATTCTGAATCAGAAAGGAACATATCTATAGTTGACCGCATGTGACATCGAGACCCCAAGCGGATGTCATGGGATTGTTCAATCTTTATACAATTCGATTCGACATATTCTTACTGAAGATTTCTACAAAGGCTATGCATTTTCTGAAAGTTTCAAAAACATTCATCGAACTTCTGTGTACGCTAAATCGAGCAAATTTCACTTTTATCTTGCAATTTACGAGCACACTGAGATCTGTACATTTCACCGCTCTCTTTAGATGTACCTTAAGAAGCTCTAGCTATAGAGCGAAAGTCGTTTGCCAGAAATACATCTAAGTCTAGACGAAATAACCAGAGTGTCAGCGTGCTTCTTTTCAACGTTTTTTCATTGATCGATCCGTTGTACAATCCACTAGAGATCTCCTGACCTGCAATGAGAGAGAGAGAGAGAGAGAGAGAGAGAGAGAGAGAGAGAGAGAGAGAGAGAGAGACCGTCGTATTTTCCTGTTATGAGTAAATCTATGAATAAAATGTCTTAGAGAACTAAATATTATTTTGCATGGCTTGGTGTCAATGTTCTGTCTAACAGTGGTAAAAAATTGAAATCACAACTGTTCTCTTTCCTCGCATTTGAAGGGAATCCACCGCTACATACTAGAAACCAACCATACGGAAATTAACATTTATGGGTTGAGGTAGTAATGAGCCTCGAAAGTGAAAGACAACGAATCTTTCAACCTTTCTCTTTCAAAATAAGAATACCGTACTAGAGAAACAATCTACCGATATTTGGTATTCAAAATGGCCGCCATCCCTATGTTAACTCTATAGTGAAAAATAAAATTTTCAATTCTTGAAAAACAAAGACGGTCAAATTTTTTCTTACACCAAGAACTTTAATGAGCCCTCATAAATGGTAGATAAGAAAAGAATTGTAAAATTTTGAGAGTATGCATAGCTGTCCACGAGGTGCGTTCTACCTTCATCTCTTAATCTGGTTTCTCGCGCTCGAGCTCTTGCATGCACAGTGCACGTGGAAAGCTGCAGGAAAGTAGGAACTCCTTTTCATGGTGTCAGGCACGACAACCTCTTCATACGGCCTTTTCTTGGGAATTCACCAAACATTAAATATTCGTCGAAAAAACAGCAAACAGCGAACGTCGCTACAGGAAACAGGAAATGGTTGTTATTTACAACGTTGCCAGCAGCACGATTTCTGGCGACTTTGTATAAGATTTGTCGGCAAGAATCCAATGAGTGTACAAAAATGGGAAAACATAAATTGCTTTATCATTCCTCATTTCAAAACTATTTTTAACTTCTCGAATAACTCAACGTTTCGATTTCCTATGACAAAATAGTGTCAAATAACGTAAGCGCAAAATTTATTTTGTGAGGAAACGTTGAAAAAAAATGAGAAAGGGTGCTCACCACTTGTTTTTAACGCAAAAATGCGAATCATCTTGATGTGTGAACGAAACGAAGTGAAAAATTTCTGGGGAGCTTGTAGCTCAGATTTTAAATTCACAATAACGAAGTTGATGTCGTTGTCAGCTGAAGGAACGTCATACTTTTAACTGAGCTGTAACACGTACAGTGGTTACCCCGTAACTGTCGTTAATAGCTTCTGTAAAATCATTTTTGTTCTGTAAGACCAACACCTTTTTCATATGCTTCTCAATAAACTATATTGATATATAAAGTGTTAGCTTTAAAACGCAATGTACTGTGTGCAAATTGCAATACATTGATGACAAACGGATTCTTATCCGGACAGAAATTAATTTGTCAACAATAATCATTGGATAGCATACATGTGCAAGCTGTATCAATAAGTTTGACACTGGGCAAGCATATTCATGATCGTTAGGAGTAGAATAAGAAACTGGATTTTACAACCAGAAGAAAAACACTAGAGAAAACACGATAAGTTGCAGTTTCAGGCAGCCTTAAGAAGGTCCAAGATGTGAATTTGTTGTTCTCTTAATAGAATGTACGACCTTGAGTAGACAGAGGAATGTCGTATATTTTATCAAAATAACATTTTTAATAAAGCCTGGGCGAGAAGTGTGAATGTGCCTAATGTCGCTGTTTGCTTTGTTACGGATCTCAAAGATAGCGGCACAAATTTTTTGACATCGACGGGACAACTTTAAGTATGTCAATGGTTGGAGAAAAGGTTAAAAATAAAGAAGACGCTACATGAGCTACAAGTCTGTACGTCATGTCGCTCAGAGATAAAACCCTCTCGTGTGTTAATATTGCAGTATGGTCCAAACAGACGCGATATCGCCAAGTTACACAGAAAGGTTATCTATAAATTCAGCAGCATTGACTTTACCCTTATGGGTATATCCTCAGTTTTACAGTGTTGGTCAAAACTAACTTTCAATTATCTAACTTAACCATTAGTATGAAACAAAACGAGATAAACAGGAAGCAAGTTTCAAAACGACATCATTTATTTCTTCCTTGGACGAAGTCTAAAAGATAAGCTACACAGAAAAAGGTCAGTCTCACAAACCTTCCACGCCGATTTCTACCATCATAAGTCAACAATAGTTCGCGAACACTTACATGCCCAGGCCTACAGCTCTGTGCGAGCGGTGCCGTTTGGGGTGTCAAGTTGAGCCGGATGTTTGTGTGACGTGACCTTTGGCCTTCTTATCTTGAGACTAAGTTTTCCTTTCAGTCACGACAGTTGCTGATTATCAGGCTTTTGGGATTTGCGACACGCATCGACTCATTAAAATGCCCAAAGATATTACAATACCTTTCCGCTGACCTCCTTTTGCAGAACATGGGGTGTGTTTGTCAAGATATCTTCTACTTTTGTAAGAGTTGTGTCGCTTTATTTGGAGAAAGAATATGCCAGGAAGACTGACGATGTTGCATCTCCTGCTGTTTTAGGGGTTTTTGCTCATACACATTTATATGTAAACAGGCCAGGCAGGATCGGTCAGTACCAGGAATAACTGAGTTGACGGAAACGCGCGTGTTTTGAGTCGAGTTGTTTGGTTCTATCGAAACTTCGTTCGATTGACCGAGACTTCACAAGTCCATCACTGCGGACTATTCCTGACACGGCACTCACTGGACAGCTTCGAAATAAACCTTCTTTTCTTCCGTTTTTATCCATCAAGAACGTGTTGAACTCAAGACTTTCCTTGCGAGGTCGAAGAGTGTACTGTCTCGAAATGGGTTTCAGGGCTAAAATACACGCGACTCAAAATAAGAAGGACATTTCTCCGCTCAAGTCCTTATTGGCATTTGGATATTTTGGGATCATTATAATTAGTTTTTGGATATTTGAGAAATATTTCACAAAGAACGCTAAAGCGCTGGACGCACATTTACGAGATTTCCAAGTCACTTGTGTTCATTTGATTCCGACGAAAATACGATTCCGTTGCAAAATTACTTCACGAAAGCGATTTACGCAGATTAACGAGTAACTTGTGTAATTTATTAATTTCATCATCACTTCACTCTACATCCGATGGCGACACCGATGAAAGCCAGGCCAGGGCAAAGAGAGACTTGATTTTAACACGTTTTTGATGGGTGAAAATGGATAACAAAAATGTTTATTTCGAAGTTGCACAAAGAATATAAATAGAAAAATTAATAAAAAGTTATGATTGTATCATTTTGTCAATAAAGCACAGTAAAAAAGACGTTGATACCACTTGTAGAAAAATTAATGTTACCTGCTCCTAGGTTTTAAATTTAAATAAGCAAACAGCAGAAAACGATCATTGAAGCTGAAATATACATTATTTTCGGGGGATGAGCTTTTGCTCTTTCGAATGTCGAGGAAAAACACGGTGCTTCATCGAGGCTCCAATATTGTCGATGCAGACCACCATGGAACTCACTTATAACATCCTTATGCCGAGTAGATTAGCTATTAACAAGATTGGAACTAATGTGGGATAATTGGATTTTCATATTTTTCGAATTTCTCAAAAGTGTTAGGTGTCGTATAGCTGAACGTTGCAATGTTGCGAATTACTCATAAAAACATGTGTGTAATGAAAAAAGAAAAGCAGATGAGATTATACTTATAGATTAAATCGGCATTACTTCACGGACCAATTATCCCAAATCATGTTTATTTGCTGGTGATGGAGTAGTTCGGTTAGATCCTGGAAATGATGTCATGATTTCTTATCTGTATTTACCCCAGAGTTGAATGAATGAACGTTCTGTTTTGCGATTCTTTTCGGTTTTTTTTCCGGAAACCGATCTTAGAATGTAATGCCAATTTCACTTCCTCTATAAATAATAAATAATTATTCCTTTTGTCCGTTTTCACTCATCAACACGTGGAACTCGAGCTTCGCAAGGTTGACGATGTACTAACTCGAAATGGGATTCAGGGCAAAAGTAACTTTGACTAAAATATGAATAAAATGTCTCTGCTATTGAAAATAATGAAGTCTCCCTTATATCATAAGTATTTGGATATCCGGCCGGGGAATACATGGAGCGCTTAAGTATCGAACGCAGATGCACGAGTCATTTGTGTTATGCTTTAATTTCATCATAAATTTGCTCTTCATCCGAAGGCAACACCGGTAACGCAATCAGGAAAAAGAAAATACATACTTACGGAATTGAATGTATCATGGTGTCATGATAAAATGTACCAAAATCGTCCATGAAACGTAGTAAAAATAGAAGTCCATACTATTGGTAGCAAAAAGGAAAACTGACCCCCCTTCCCGACTCGGAGTAGCTATGATGAACAAATTAGACTATACTTATATACGCAAACAGGAGGAAACGATAACTACAGCTAAAATACACATTATTTTCGGAGGAATGCGTTTCAAATATCGAGGAAAACTGTGCCTCATCGAGGCTCGAATATTATTGATGTTGACTACGATATGGAAGTCACGTACAACATCCTTTTATAGAGTGGATCTGCCATTTTCTCATTATCGAGTAGTTCAAATTGATCCTGGAAATGATGTCATCTTTTTTATTTGTCTTTACTGCAAGCGGAGTTGAATGAACGCGTTTGACGATTTTTTTCACTTTTTGAAGATAACAAACGAATAATTCACTTCGTCAAGAATGATACACAGTTGACAAAAATAAAGTTTCTGTCCACGATTTTGTTTAAAATAGGTTGAAATGGAAAAGTGTCAAGTAAGAAAGTTATTTGGAAGTCTAATGAAGTTGCCGACTCATACGAAATCACGGAGGGGCACTGACATCTGTTAATTGCCCTGACGAATAATATATGCACACAAATGAAGCACATTGCGTCCCAAACCAGAGCCGCTTCCTGGGTTCTGTCCGACAACGTTAGAAGATAAAAAACAGAGACGTGAATTTGGTGTTAGCTTCAGAGCTGTATTCACAGCCTTGTGGAAAAAAATAAATATAAAATCTGCGAAAAAACAAAACAAAAACAGAACACACACAAAGAAAAACAAAAGTTAACCGCGAAAATCCTTATTCTCTTAATATGTTTGAATACGATTTGTTGATATTATACTTTGCGAGAGGGTTCGATCACCTTCACAGCTAGCCTCAAGAGTACTTCAGAGATGCAACAAATACCCTCTGCACACATACAGGGATTTCAGAACTGTCATCTTGCTAAAAGTTTGGAACGCTGGCCTATAAAAGAAACTGAAATGAATTGAGAAATCATTAAACGTATCATGAACTTATCAAACGTCGGCTAGTGTGACTGATAATATTTAGTGTGTGGCTAAATTTGTAGGTGGGTTGGGATCTTGTTCGAGAATGGGCTGCTCTTACCCTTATAAAGGCAAAGGGTTACCTTTGACGTAGAAACTTGGCAGTGGTGGTGACGTTTCAGTGGGGTTCGCCCTGGCTTTCATTTCAGCCAAAACTGTTCAATAATGAATAATAAAAGCCAATGAGCCGATGAATATAAAAAGAAACTCACACTAGACTGAGTGTTAAAAGGCGTTGCAAATATAACATCCACCCACGACCATGACCACGGTCGACCACAAAGTTGTAAGGACAACAAGGACCTTTATGGACACAATACATGATCACGTGAGTATCAACTGATGGTACGTGTACATAAAACACGAGGGAGGGCGGTGTCCGTGGCATGGCTTGTGAGCAAATGAAAGCAAAACAATGACTCTGTTACATAATTACCTTGTTTTAGAGATCGCATTTACATTACACGAACAGTATTACTAATGCCAATCGGAGAACAGGCACAAATCCTGATCAGGGGTCAACTAAAATAAGGAAGAGTCCAAGAAAGGAGCAAGTTGTGTCAGGCTGTGGACTGTACCATTGTTGTTTAAGGGTGTCAAGGCTAGAGACGACAATATAAGAATCTGGTTCAAACATCGCAGACGCGTGCAGATCCTGTCGGGGTCGCAATCCAGAGCAGCGATTTCCTTCCTAAATGTTTTTGAAATCAGCGCGTACACTCCTTCCTGTACACGCAAAGTCACTGCAACGCTAAAAGAAGGCAACGATAGAGCGAGAAAAGTGGAATTCAAACACTTGAAAACTATGTTCAAAAGCGCGCAGCTGTTCTCCGTGTTTTGCCTACTTGCTCAACTGAGGCTTCAAGCATGTTTTAACGTGGACCTCAGTAATCCAATCGTTTTTCGCGGACCTGGTTTAGCAGATGGTTACTTCGGGTACACCGTGTTGGAACATGTAAATGACCAAGGACAATGGTAAGTGTAATTATTTTCTCAAGAAAGTTTTCATTTAACGAACGTTGAAGTGGTGTTTACCTGTTGAAAGCCGACCTAGATGTTAAGGCATGCGAGAATGGTTTAGGTCATAAATTGTAAAGCTGGATATAGAATACCAACAAGAGATAATATTTTTCGTAAACTCTGCAAAAGCTGAGCTCGCTTTTCTCTGAACAATCCGACTGTAAATGTTTCAACATTTACATTTCACTTTTGACGTTAATCGCACGGGTTTTATTGTCGACTGATTCCAAAGGCGTATTCACGTATTACCACCGGCACTGAAAAGATAATACGCTCTAGGGAACAAATACAAGTCAGTGACCACTAGACAATAGGAAAAAATAAATACTTACACAATACTCATTCATAAACTTGACTACGATAAGTAAGCTTAGTCACCTATCTAGATCATAGGCGCAAGACCTATATACATACATGCAACGGGACTGTCGCTATTCTGTGCAATGGTAGAACATTTTGCATCGCAGGCACGTCAGCTATGTGGTCAGTTTTACGATAATTCGGCTATATTTATACTCAGACCAAGTAGGAATTTTTTTCAGTTCTTGTGGTGAAGAAATATATACAACCCGTCGATGTGTATGAGTTTTTAAAATTTGAACAAAGAAATTTTCACTCGCACGCCTATAAAAATGTATTGAAAGCTCGTGGTACATGAAATGCTAAGCGCATACAATACTACATACTTTTGAAACCTGGAATCATAAATGCCTGATATGATACTTTCTCACGCACAAACACTTCGTAAGAATCCCAGGTAACACGAATTCACTACTGTACATTTCTGAAATGAGAAAGAACATAAAAAACGAGGAAATTTTGAGCAACATGAAACTATGTTTGAACTCTTTCGCGACTATTCCGTAGACTTGTAGAAAGGGGCAACGACCTGGCGAGATATAGAGAGACAGCTTGGGAAGTGTGCCTCGTTGACTATTAAAAATCAAATAACGCTGTTACGTGACATTACGAATTGGCATTTATCTTTCACGGGTCATTCAAATTGACTTTCAATAATGTATTTACTCGATCATTTTTCGAATGCGTGGATGCAAAGCGCAAGAAAATTACATAAGCGAATAAATGAGTATTGGGGCGAAAAGTTTTGTGACCTTGAGAATTTCTGCTGAAGGTGCCCTGCATGAAAACAGAAATATGAGTTTGAGTTCCTTCCATTTGTCGATGCAATGATAAATTGAAGTGAAAATCTATCGTAGAGTTGGTTTTACTCGAATGTCACATCTGTATTACGTTTTGCTTCTCCCAGCACCCCACTCTTTGTATGATCGCTTAGGTGGAACCATTGAGACCTAGGGGAGATGGCACAAATTTGATAACGCATGAACGCCGACATAACAAAGTACGAGTATTGAGTTTCAAAATGAATTCGTTATCTGACTTCCCGCTCCATGTTTCCCTTTCCTTAATTCAAATTACTATTGAAGTTTTATCTAAAATTTGTACTCGGGAACACCGTTTCCGGTTACTCGAAATATTTCTTACTGGGTAATTTGTTTGTCGAATTGCGAGGGCCTGAGGAAATCCGACTTTTCATTGCATTATTGTGCTGCTATAGGATTATGAACTTGGCAATGAAATGACAAAAATAAATGACATAAATGGAACTCTTACGGCAAAAGACGACAAGCATCCTAGAAATGTTTTCGGTGACTTTCATATATTTTTATTTCCGAGACCGTTGTTAGATCTTCTGAGGTCAAATCTCAAGGTCAAAATTCATATTCTTAATTTGTACTCTCCGGGAACCCGCTAGTTAACCTTCATGTTAACCCTGTTTTACACTAAGGCTTGCTGCACATTTTAAAAATAAACCCTCACCATTGAAAACACCTTCTTAGCCAGGAAGTTTAGTTTTTATGAGGAGATGAAGACTTTGACGAACACAATTTTACGGAAAAAATCGGAATTCTGTCATCATCGAACGGCACGGCATAAATAGATTCACTGTATCTGTTCACTTGTACTGCCTCACTATTGCAAAGATCACGATAACAGGAAATGGAAATGTAAGAGTTGTAATTTTGCATATCTGTGCTTAGCAATTTGAAAAACACGATGAGGCATTCTGTATAAATGTGCAAAGATGATCTACAACATTACCGTACTCAATGAATGCAGGGATGACTTCAGCAAAGGAACACGTGTTCATCATTTTTGTTGTGTTCACAGGATCTTGGTCGGTGCTCCACGAGACAATTCCACGTACGAACCAACAGTCGACAGACCTGGAGTTATGTACAAATGCAATGTTCAACTTCCACGTGACTGTGAACAGGTCAAACTTGACGACAAAGGTGATTATTCATTCATTCATTCATTCATTCATTCATTCATTCATTCATTCATTCATTCATTCATTCATTCATTCTAGCAATCTATCAACCAATTAACCAATCAATCAATCATTCAATTAAAGGTGGAATGCGCCTCGGGGACAGATATTCAGACTCTCAAACTGTTCCCATTCTTTTCTGATCTACCACTTGTGAGAGTTCATTTTTAAGCTCTGGGAGAAAGGAAAACTTTCACCGTCTTGTTTTTTTGGGAAATAAAAAAAAATTATCTTTCTCCATAGAGTTAATACAGGGATGGCGGCCATTTTGAATTTCAAATATCGATAAATTTCGGGTAATTTGTTTCTCTACTACCAAAATTTGCAGTGTGACCCCCGATTTTTATTTTTTATTTTGAAAGTGAATGGTTGAAAGATTCCCAGAGGGAAATTTGAATGAAAGTTTGTCTTTTACTCTCGAAGCGCATACTACCTTAACTATTTAGCAAGTGGTTCGAATATGGTTCGAATATATTTTCAGTAGGATGGGACTGAAAGCTCAATAAGGTACATCTTTTGATGTAATTTCAGTTATTTTGTTCCGTTAGCAAAATATATTTGCTTATTCTATTGCCAATAACAGGTTGAAATGCCTCGTGTTTACTTTGTCAGTGACGCCTCTATTGTACTAATATTATTGTGGACGAATTATTGTCAGACCTGATTCTTCTGATAACAAAAATAATCCAGATATCATCAAAAATTAATCTGTCAACCAAAAGAATTAAAGTATTCCTGTGTTAACTCTATGGAGTAATTTTTCAATTTTTTTTTGAAAACCAAGACGGTAATGTTTTTCTAACGCCAAGAGCTTTAAAGAGGCACTCCCACTTGGTAACATTTTTAAAACATATTCTTAATGCCAACGGTCGATATTTGAGGTGCCGACTCCGCGCGGATCGCGAGATATCGATAAAAACATGTCAATTCCCGAGCGTATTTTTCACATCCCGAAGTTTTACGACCGTTTCTGGTTATGACCCGAAATCCCCCGAAAGCGTGTTGTTGTGCTGATTGACGATATTCTAAGGAGTCCAAAAACGTTCGAATGACGCAATAGCCTTGTTCACGGTTACAGGTTTGTTACTAAATATAGCTGTACGCGCGCGACATCGGACACGCAGCTTGAAATGCGGACAAATTTTATCAATGTTGCATGCGTGGCTGTTTTTGCAGCTTGTACTCTGAGTCGTGAATATGTTTTTTAGTATTCACTGTTACACTAGCAGTCGCCCACTGAGATGTATTTTCGTCGTTCTTGCATGCGTAATTTTCTAAAGCGTAATCTAAAAATGCGGACAAATATTTATTTTTGCATATTAATGAGAGAACAGTGACGTAAACTGTGAACGGCCCTATTAATTTACCTCCTACTGCGATGACTTTATATACATCATTATCAATGCCCTTACCTCTGGTAATTCTTTTTTAAAACTTCTACTTAGTTTTTGTCGTTTTCATTATTCTCCATCAGTTGTATTAAATTTTTAAACAATACCACATAGATATCAGTTTTGACGTGTAAAATATTAGTTGCCTCTGATGACTACATTTTGTCGTCTGCCACACAGTTATGCATGGTTCGATACATAGTGGTCGCCGCGTGGTATCGGCTACTATGCATACTATGTATCAACCGCACCTATCTGTACTAGTCACCTATGCGAATTCTGGTGGAATCAGCAAAGTAACTTTGTTTTTTTGTTTTTTTGCCGAGTCAGTAGGACTCGGCTTTCTCCCACGGGACATGACCGCTCACCGACGCGAGTGGTACTGCTGTGGCATACAGCAGCGTCAGCGTAGACTCGTACTCCATAGCTTAGTTGACAATGGCCCCAGTGCCGAACGTTCTATGTTCGGAAGCTGAATTCAGGTGGGCCACCGGAATTCAAACTTTAACTTTTTTGAGGACATGTTTTTATCGATATCTCGCGATCCGCGCGCAGTCGCCATGTCAAATATCTACCGTTGGCATTCAAAAAGTGTGTTTTAAAAATGTTACTAAGTGGGAGTGCCTCTTTAAAACGAGTAGATCAGAGAAGAATGGTAAAAGTTTGAGAGTCCGAATATCTTTCCCCGAGGCGCGTTCTGCCTTAAAACGCGGTCAGAGAACCAGAAACAGACTCCTCTGCAGCGATTTGTTTATTCAGGAATATAATCTTGCCATCTCTTTTCAGGTAATGAAAGGCAGAGCTGGAAGAGACCACCATACATAGACAACAAAGATGATCAGTGGCTGGGTGTTTCAATGACGAGACAGGACACCGATGATGGTAGCATTGCTGTGAGTTTGTCTATTATAATGTACAACTAAACCCTCACTGCAGCTGAACTTTCACCTATAATGTCCCGTGATATTGATGACCAGCAAATAAACAAGACTTATTACCACCAGTAAATTAGAACAGCGACCATTTAACTCTATGTCGTACTATTAGCTTTTTATAAATTGTTTGAAATTCTTGGTGTGCAATTTCTTGATAATGTACATGAATTGCCTAGACATGTAATATGATCATCCAATCAACACGATATTCGAGGATAGAACCTGGCAGCATTTATTATAATTTCCAGACAAATATGATACAGTGATCACAAACAATATACCCTGAAAACCTTAACAATTCATCTCACTAATGGTCTAACATTCTATTCTAACAATTAATTTACATATTCCTCATCGCTATCGATTTACCTAAAAGCGGATGATCAAAAATTCGTTCATGACAAATATATTTACGTCTAAAGCAGTCCCAATGCTATTCCGGAGTAGAGCAATATGTTTTGTTTTTAAAGCTTTCCTAACTCAGTTACCTTTATCATTGACCATGGCTTTGCAGGCATTCCGTGTACATTTGCTCAAGTTTCAGACAAATTTAAAATTCCAAACGCACAAACGTGCTCTATTAAATTCATTTGTTTGGGAATGTCTCCTCTGTTCCTGTCAAAGTGATCTGGCTAGCTCAGACGAAAATTGTTTTTCCTTGTTGAATCAAATGAGTTTAACGAAAGTCACAATCCATTATGCGGTACAATTTTAACTTCGTACAAGACAAATTGCATGCTGTCTTGCGTTAGTCTTGATGGAAGGTCTTTCCTCAACCGTTGCGACGGATCCATTTCAGGTATGCGGTCATCGCTGGGCTAACAAGTATTACAGTAGTCAAATATTCCCTAAGGGCGTTTGCTACATCCTCAACCATGACCTTGAGTTCGACAGTGTCAGCAAGATCAGGCCTTGTCTTGGAGGTGAGATAAACAGCATTCTGACCATGACCTCTCCACTCGTTAAAAATGATTAATCACACTTTTTAGCTCTGCTGTCAACAACTCTGAGCTTACAGAACAGGTTGATTTTAGGGAAAATGTTTGATATATCATATACATGTCCCTATGAAAAACTTTACTAAGGGACGTTGAAATGAAAAAAAAAATCGCATATGTCATGTATTTGGGCCAAATTTATCATTTCCTAACAAACATCTTTTTCTCTGAGCAGAGAGCTTTAAAATGTAATACACTGATTTTTAGATCTTTAGAGATGCCCTTATCAGATTTGTTCACTTTATCATATTATTTCAGCACGAACACTCTCTTAAATTTTTTCTTATGCTCCTTCAAATAATTTTCACCAAACTGAGATGTCTTGCACCTTTAAAAATTGGTTTGAAGTCATGAAATAACCTCATACAGGTTGAAAATGGAACTAGCTGATGTATTTTTGGGGAGGGGGCAATTTTCCCGTGTCGATAAATTTTCTTCCGTGATACACGACTTGTCCAAGAACTTTAAACGTTTATAGCAATGTTCCGTATAGTATTACTTTATAAAAATATTACCTTATTTCTGAAATTCTGATTTAAATTGTATATCGACATTTAAGAGGCCATTTTGCCATTTAATTGTTTCCCGGCAGCGTTTACTCTTGGTCTGTGGATTATTGAGTGACAAATAGAATAATTAGACTTTCATCATTCTTCGCTTTGAAAAAATCGCAGTGAAGATGCAAAATAGACAGGGAATTTAGTCCAAATTTTTTATTATATCTTCGCTGTTTCAGTTCGTATGTTTATTATAATGTATTCGGTTGTGAATATTACAAAAAAAACTGTTCTTTTATAAAATCTTTTTAAGAAAATGGATGATAATAGTTCAACCGATACGCTACAGTAATACTGAAATTAAGCGTTGAAATGTATTCGTAGGAATATATTTTGTAGCCCTAAGGTACTAAGTTAATTTAAGTTGTTGCATCAAGCATGACTGTGCCTTTATATTTATCTTCGGCAGTATGTTACAATAATTTTGAATCTGAAAAGATAGTAACACAAGCGTGGCTGTATTTCAGTTCTTATCCAGATCTGAATCATCAATACTGAGTATTTCCAATTTTTTTCACCTAAACAGAGACGAAAATAGCCGCAGATGAGAATAATCACGGCATAGCATGGTTCGGCTGGTGTCAGGCTGGATTCAGTTCGCACTTCATGGGCAGTGATCGTTTGCTACTACTGGGCGCTGTTGGTACAGTGGCTTGGTCTGGTAAGTGTATCCACCATATGCGATAAGTTGTATTCCCCAGGCCTGTGCCATGCCTGCATTAAGCACACAGCGTCTTTCCAATTCAGTGGATGAACCACTGTCACAGAAGTGCTAGTGTTACAAATCTGTGCCATCATTGCCGATGAAGACGAGGGATTATAACAGGCGCTGCACAGGCTTCGTCAGATGAGCTTTGCTTTTTTATTTTATTTTGCTGTTTAGTTTTTTCAGACCTTTACTAAATATGCTTCACTTTGCGATATGAACACTTCGTGGAGTGCGTAAGTGTAAAGCATGATGTTACATATTGTTACAAATAGATATAACCATGCATTTAGTGTATCTGTTTTCCAATTTCCATTCATGTCAATGAAAGTGAGAGTCATTATGGACCTGCAGTATAAAACGTCCTTTCACAGTTCCTGTCGTTTCTTTTTTAAGAGAAGTTCCTTCAGGGGATTATCGGAATATTGTGGCTGACAGATGTTTAGAAAGATACAGTGAAAATTTAACGTGCTCTATATGTGTACAGTATAAAGAGGACTTCATTATTATATTAATCCAGTAAATATGTTGATTTACAGTACTGACCAATTGAAATGCACATGTATGCTCAATTCATACATTGACGTCGGTGACTGGATACGAAAAACACTAACATGACTCAACCAACATTTAATATTGTATCTGAAACTGTTCAAACTCAAGTATGTCAGAGACGATGAAAAATAGCTTGCACTTTGATTGTTTGGCAAGAGCTTTAGCGATTGAAATATTCCAAGGTCATTGGGATTACATTGGTCAGTCTGTCTTCCTGAGATTTGTAGGAAGTTTATCGTTGATGGAGGAAGCTTGAAATGAAACACTAAGTTGATTGGATGGCAGAGTCAGAACTTCATAGCATAGTCTTGATACGAGCTTTCTTCCCCATTGTAATGTCAGATCCTTCTGTCAGTTTTTTACGCTGTAGACCGAAGAATTCTAAAATAGGGTTGAATTTAATGTGCCAGACGAGTTTGCGTATGGATGCTTTATCTGACCCACGAATAATCACATGTCCTGTTTTAAGCTTGACACTCATGTCTATCAAGTTCGCGTTTTAAGGACTTCTTAAAAACTTTCAACATTTAAAGTTGCCTTCGATACAATGGACGATCCAATAAAAAGCACGACAGCATCTTACTTTACACCTGCGTTGCTGCAGCTCACTGACTACGTTTTCCAGTTGGATCCTGCCATGGACGGTAAATTTGAATATTGAAACATGACAGATGTACCGAGGATACAGCATATTGCAGCCGTAGTCATGGCGTTGTTGATTTTCACAATCACGTCGATACCATCATACGGGTGATAGGTACATCTTTCTGCATAAGTCTAATCAGGGTACTTCTAGATCACCACCACTTACTATTAGTGGTTCAAGATCTTCCATGTCTCAGGGTACCTTAAATGGATATGGTTATTGGACCAGTTTTGATGTCATATTACACAATAGTTGTCTATGGAGACGTGGTTTTCAACAGTGCAAGCAGACTTGGGTTATCACCAAATCAGTTACTTTTCTCATAAATGTATAAACTCTTCTGCCTTTAGGACTGTATGTGAATCTACGGGTGTAAGTGTGTCTCTGCTGGTAGGCTGTTCGACTACACAAATCATGTCGTTTATCCTCTTGTCACGTGTTATTAAAAGAATATAGGAGATGCCGGGTAATAATTTAAAATCGACGTGATAAACATTGTATATCTAGTTTACGTAGTGATGAGCTATCGAGCTATCAGGTGATTATAAACGGAAATGAAAATTAGATAACGAATGCACACAGTTGCATTAGGTGTTTCTAAAGTCACGTGTTCATGGGTCAAGGAACTTCATGGTTGTTGTCACTATTGGCCCAGACAACTATCGATGCTTCTGACTTCAAAATTATGGCAAATACAAAACAATAGCATTTTACAACATACAGGCCTGAGAAATGGCGTTATCACTCGCCCTTGCCTTGCATTAAAAAGTTGAATATCGATAGGTAGATATACGCCTTAGCGATTTTGCGTAAAAGCCCAAGAGCTTTTTCATTACCAAATTTTTAATATTGACGTAATAGATGTCTCAAAGATAAAACATATAAAACTCCAAAGGCTTCTAAAAATGACCATATCGTTAGTTGCAGCCTCCATCTGGAGCCTGGTAAGAGCATTGTCAACGGCCATATGGTCGCTTTCCATCATAGCCTATCAAATAATGTTTCCTTTTCAGATTTTGAAACATGCCATAATATTGCAAATGAGGCTACACTTGCTTATCCTAAGACAATTTGGAGCCTCCTTGAAGGAGTACCAATATGCAGAGACGAATTTCGGCCCTTGTGCTTCTCCTTTGCTTGATTTGGTGCCTGAAACTTGTATTTTGCAGCTTTAAAGTTTGGACTCAATTAGCACATAGTATTACAGCACAAATTGTTACATATTTTCCTCAAACACGACTATGTCTTACAAGTTACACCCTCCTTGCTGAAGTTTCTCAATTAATGACGGTTTGGGACAACCTTCCAAGAAACAAAATCAACGCTTCCCCTGACTTCAAGTTGAATTACACTGGTTTTTGTGGTTCAATTTGTTTGTTTGTTTGTTTGGTTTTTCTGGTATTTTTCAGAGTCAATAACTAAAATTATCCAAAGAGCGTACAAGTCATAAAATGCACTTTATTACATTATTATGACTGCCATATTGCTTCTACAGTCTAATGAGTTACATTAATGACTTCTGCTGTCTACTGCATTACATCAGCCATTAGTCAATGTTCCTCGATTTATTGCCCATTCATATCTTATCAGTTTGGTTTGCTAGGAAAACACAATAGATGTGAAACTAGATCATAAAAATGACACAGTTATGACCTCGGGTGATATAAAGTACACTGAACACTGGACAGAGTGCAGTTGAATGTAAAAAGCTGACAGAGCTAGATCTAACAGCAGTAACGTTTATTAAAAAGCATGACTCTATAAAAGAACCATGTTCATGATATTTTGTGACGCATACATGAATGAATTCATTTAAGAAATTACATGCATTTGCAGTCTCAGATCCAATTTCACGTTTCTGCTTGCAGCAACATGAACTTCTATTTTGTCAATGTTGGCGTCGGCGTCCTTATTATTCTGTCAATGTCAAAACCAACAGATGACAGAATTGGCAAAATGCTAAAAATCGACCGGTATTTTCAGCTACAGTGCTCTCGAGAGGAACTCTATGATAAATATAAAGGTTAACATTCTGATAAGAATTTTACAAAAATGTCCGTTTATTGTTACATAAGAAATTCGTAATGTCATACAGAATCAGAGTAAACTTGAATAGTTCGATAAACGCCTTTTCAGGAGACACATAACTCTTTATTACAATGTCTACATTATCTTGTGACTACTTTCTCTTCCATTGACTACACATTAGCTGACTCGGCCGATATTGTTATTGTTATTAGGTTCAGTTATTTCAATCGAAGGCAGTACAAAGAGAATTCCAGTTCGAGACTGGTACGGTGACCAAACTGTCAAGAAGACTACATATACTGGTAAGTTGAAAAATATTGTCCATTTTTGGTTCTCGATTGCGTGCAACATAATCGTGTTTATTCCATAAGCGAAACATTGGCATCGTACATACCCTTTTGGTCTTTCGCCTAATTTAGGCATTGCAGATTACGTTTACCCTGAGATTCAACATGACGTAAAACAATAATGTTAAATGCAATTTTCACCCTTGTGCTACCAACTGTTGTTTTACAGCCTAATTTTGTATTATACATGTTAAAGTCAGACTTCCAGAAAGAAAAGTGGAGTTTAGTTTATGCAGCCTTTCATGATAGAATTTCTGGAAATGTGAAAACATGTCATGAAGATAATAGCCATAATGGTGAAAATGACAAATTAGTTTTAAAACATTGATTGTCAATCTTTCCAATTACGTATGTACAAGGGACAATTTTCTTTCTTTTTTGCTATAAATTAGTATTGGTTTTGTTTCTTGACGTTCATGATCAAATTTGCAAACCAAATTGACATAAATATTTTTGTGCTTACCTGCTTAGACCAATATACATGCACAGTCCCTGGGCAGTTGTTCTCTACAATAATCTATTCATCTCATAGGGTATTCCATGAGTTCTGGTCATTTTTATTCGTCTGAAACTCGGGAAGGAGTAACGGGAGCTCCCAGGGCCTACCAGCATGGTGCTGTCTTCATCTTTGAGACGCAAAACTTTGATGTTATGAAAGAACTACAGGGAGAGCAGGTATAAATGATAAAATATTAGTGTTCGGATACTTTATGTACCAGTTCAATCTTCTTCACATCGGTGTTAAAAAATACGGATTGTTTGATATGTTGTTTAAAGCGCATAGAAATTAGTTCTGAATGTATCTATGCTTTCAGTGTAGAATTTCAAGTAGAATTTTTTAAATTGATATCAATTCTTTTACATATCAAAATCAAAGTCTTGATTTGCTCTATTAAGATAATATAACAAACATCATTATAGGTTGGAGAGAAATCTGCAGTTATTTAAAGGATTAATTACATATGCCGTTTTCATATTTTAGATGGGTTCCTATTTTGGAAGCGCTGTATGTGCCATTGATTTAAACAGTGACGGTCTGTCTGATTTGCTGGTCGGGGCGCCTTTGTATGCCACGCTTGTGGACGAAGGGAGAGTCTATGTCTACATAAATCGTGGCGAGGTGAGTCTAACATTCTGGTAGTTTGGGTATTGATGCACCTAATTTTTTTTACTCATACTTATTATGGTGTACTTTATAACAGTGCTCCTTAGTAATCCAGAGTACGGAGTTTTTAGATCAAAGAAAGTACCGACGTCTCACTGAAAGTCAAAACTCTGGAGGGGAATACTTAACTTAGTTTCTTATATGTAGTTTCTACAATTATTTTTCATAAAGGAGCAAAATGGAGCCCAAAATATATCCACAAGATACATTTCACTTCAAGTTTTTACATACAAAACGGTAGTATTCTAATAGTCAGGGTTACAGTGGTTGATAGTTCTGCATGGTTCCCAGATACATTAATTTCTTGGCAAACTGTGAAACTACTTGACCCAACTTTGATTGTACTTGCAAGCTTTGCTTTCTAACTTTCAGAGTCTGTTGCAAAGGCTACCCTTTCTTTTGCGAGGATCCAATGCACCCAATGCAAGATTCGGCAGTGCTATCGCAAGCATCGGAGACGTCAATATGGATGGCTACAGAGGTAATTGACATAACATGTACTCGTCATCAATAGTGTATAATTGACAACTAAGCTTTTTCATCAGTAATTACAGAAATCTGGTCCTAATATATTGAGTACACATTCTTTGCTTAGATACATTTAAATAAGAGAATTCAAATGAATAAATTACTAAACTCTGGTCCTCACATATCAAGTATACATTCTGTGCTTGCATTTTAATGTGATCTAAGTATGCAAAGATGCTAATCGGTGGAATGGGGATGCATGAAATATGTATGGAATATGACAATAGAATGTAGGCGTCATCGTACGACTGACCATATTGAGGTTTATCAAGTTACCTTGACGGCAAACCGATAATTGTTGATTTTCCTTTGTCCAGATGTAGCTATTGGTGCTCCTTACGAGGGATCAGGAGTTGTATATATTTACCATGGAACAGCCACTGGTATTACAAGTAATTATGTTCAGGTAAATGCACACTTCCTTAAACTAACCTTCAGTGACTAGTTCTTATACCATGAGTTGTTGGTAAAAAAATATGGTAAAAATTAGTGCCAATAATGAAATGATTTTGTAATGCCCTTGTTATATCACTATCCTTAGGCGATCAAATGTCTAATCATCGCCTTGTTATATCACTACCTAGGCAATCAAAGGTGAAACAGTTGTTCCAGGCATCCAGTCCTTTGGAATATCGATATCAGGTGGATTAGATTTAGATGGCAATGCATACCAAGATATTGCAGTCGGTGCTTATCTCGATAATACTGTGGTCGTCTTTAAGTAAGTCACGTGCAGCCTTTATAGTCTCAACATAACCCGTTGAACGCACTTTAATGATAACTGTTCTGGTCCGATTTACACATGTGTGTTCGCAATAGCATTAAGACAAACAGACATGCAACAAACCCACATGTCATTCCCATATTTCTCCCCAACTCTGTTTTTTTGCAAATCTTCTAGCTGCAGTAATGTTTGCAATAATCATTACTGATAGCCTTATTGTTTGTAATTGCCCTATGGATGAAGTTACATTTTCAAGACACAATGTAAAAATCCACATGATGACCAAGCAAAATAATGTTTAGATATACTTCTTATGGTATTTTTCAATTTGAAAAGTTCATTTTATATTTCTTTCACTGATTTGATTTTGTTTGTTTTTTTATGTACGTTTGCTTTGCTTATTAATTGTCTGTTATTGATCTTGTATACTTTCTGTTTGAACTTTAAGATTTCCACTGAACTTGACGATTGCAGATCATGCTTGAATATGAAACTGATTTCATTAATTACGGTTTATCTAAGTAAAGTCACGTCCTAGTTTATGAAATCACTGCAATAAATAAGTGGTCGTTAGTATAACTGCCCGATAAAAACTCAGATATATATTTTGCCAATAGACTATAACACATGCATTAAAAACCATAAAATGGCAAAAAAAAACCAATTGCCATGAATGCTTGTTCAATTTTATTATGCATATCATTGAAATGTAAATACTTAATTTTTATCTTTGAAATGTTGCCACCTCCCTCCTGTTATGTATGACTCACAGACAAATATATGGCGATTACCCTATGTGAAGCAGGAAGCGTTTACTCTTTGCAAAACATCTGACTTTGCTTTTCGGTGTGTGACAACATGTGCATTGTTTGTTTACTTCTTTCTCGGTCTTGGCGTTGTTGTGTCGTGTTTGTTTTCTGTTTGTCTATGGTTTTAGTTTGTGAAGTTTGAGTACGTAAATACACATCTGTAACAAAGATTTCTGGTCTTGCCGATCAACATCTTAGCTTCTCTTCCTTATAACTCCTTTTATCAACAGAACAAGACCAGTGGTAGATGTACATGCCTTTCTACACATCAGTCCAGACAAGATCAGTCCGAATAGCACACAATGCCAGTTCAATGGCGAACCTGTCAATTGTATCTGGGCCTTGGTATGTTTCGAGTACACAGGAACTGCCGTGCCCGGAAGAATTCGTAAGTGCATTGTATCTAATATGGACTTCCTAGCATGCTCTCAATTATTCTAAGAGTATTGATAAGCATTGAATGGAAACCTACTGATAGGAAGTCATTCTCAATGGAGAATATCCATGGACCGAATTCACGCTAACGATAACACATAAGGAAATCCTACCTTAAAATGCAGCATATTGAGGTAGTTTTAATTGCCGAAGCAATATCGACAGTTATAGCGCGCAAATGATAAAGTTTAGCGTAAAGATCGTGGCCTTTGATATTTTAATATTATGTTTTTTCATTTTTTGTCAATAGTTTTTTTATTTGTACTGATATTCCTGAAAGCTGTCATCCTGCCCACTGGGTAAGGACTCATCTCATAGGTCACATGCTAACGTTTGCAGTAGTATATAGTTTTAAGAAAGGCGCTGCTTTCTGTTTCAGCGTTGGAAACGTCACTAGAGTTGGAACGGTTTAAAGTAAAGATTGGTCAAACAACTCGAGTAAACATTGTGGCATTAGATGCAATTGTGGGTACAACCTTGACCAGTAATATGGTCCTGAGGTATGGAAACAGGCGATGCTCACGATACGAAATTCACATCAAGGTATGGCAAATCTATTGCAACCTTTGATGTCATAAATTCTGGTTCGTAACTATCAATAGGAATTTCCGAGCGTTGATATCGAACAAAAATTCCTCGTCGAATTTATGCACAATCATATAATGATGAATAAATAATGGTATTAATGTCTGCAGTGTCTTGCAAATTGTTAACGACACCATATCCAAGAAACCATAAGTGGAGTGCATTTCATCAAATTATCTACAGCAGCAAGTTTCTTAGGAATGTGGTCCGTGACCCGTACATATTTTCACAGCATAGTATCCATGGCGCACTGTTTAACTCTTCTTCTTCGTGATTTCACTGTGTTTCCTAACCTTTTCTATTACATACAAATATAACGCCTGTTTTGAAACTAGTGCAAAGAAAACTAACCCCTCTCTTTTCTTTTCTTGTCCTTTAGAAAAACATCAATGATTATTTAACTCCCATACCCATTGATGTATCATATAAACTGATAACTGATCACAACAGAATCACGGTGTGCTCAGAAATATGTCCAGTACTGAATGCCAACATACAGACAACGTTGCATACAGAGGTAAGGGTGTTAATGAAAAGCTTTCTCATTCAAACCTACATTTCTCTAATTACATGGACGATCCAAGAGTATTTGTGGTCATTTTGTCTACACACCGAACAAACTTACAGTGCTATATATTTGTTTTACGAGTCTTAGTGTTCGATACTTTTTTTAAGTTGCTTGAATGTGAAAAAGGAGTCTTTTGTTGACGTACCTGCATTTCTTTTTTGTCAGATTTATTTGAAAATAACCTATGAAGACAAAATTTAAGTTATGAATCTTGTAGCCGCAAGTGACAAGAGTACCAAATTCAATTGTCTTTATGATAACGGATTTAATGAAGGCAAGTTTTACCTTTGAGCATCTTTAACAATAGACTGGCGATCCGCCGCACGAGGACATCCCTTACATTGCTCAGTAACACCTGAATCTTCCAGTCTACTGTAAACAACTTCTTATTTTCTGTCAACGCAGGTTGCATTTGTTCGCAACTGTGGCTCAGATGAAGTGTGTGTTGCTGATTTACAACTCAATGCAGAACTCATTCTTCCAAGGTAAATTGATTGTGACAGTTTAATACGGTAAACTTGAGGTCAATACATCCTTTGCCATTTGATCCTAAAAATGATGGAACGAGTTGAATTTGTTAAAACAGCCGTTGCACGATATATTCATAACTTTGGTCCAGGGAATATCTTTCTTGCAACATTCTTGCTGAATGGGATCAATGTTCTCGTCCGATGGAGTGTATGCTAAGATCAATCTTGCATGCCTTGTCTGAACAGCCTTCTGTCAGTTTGTATGAGAAAACAACACTATGGTTGTGTCTTTGTTATATCTATTAAGTAAATTGGTCTAGAAATTTTGTGATATTTCTTCTTACCTCAGTTATGAATTAATACCATCATGTGATACAATAGAACCCTGATATAACGTCGTAGTAACATATCAAAATTTGCACTTGGATGGCAATCTTTCTGCTTGGCGGTTAGATTCTAAGCTATACATTGTTTTAATGTATCAGTATGGCATTCTACTTTAAGGTAGAAAGCGCATCCGAGACAGACGTTCGGCCTCTCAAATTTCTATAATTCTTTTCTTATCTAGCACTTGTGGGGGCTCATTTTAAAGCTCTTGGATAAAGAAAAACTTTCACCGGCTTAGTTTTTCGAAAATCTAATATTTTATTTTTACCTCATAACACAGGGATGGCGGCCATTTTGAATTTCAAATATCGCAAATTGTTGAATAATTTGTATCGCTAGTTCCAAACTCTGCAAAGTGACCCCTGATTTTCATTGTTGATTTGGTAAGAGAATGGTTGAAAGTTTCATGTAGGAAAGTTTGAGCAAAAGTTTAAGTCTTTCACTTTCGAGGCGCATACTACCTTAAGGTAGAATGCGCCTCGGGGACAGATAGCCGGACTCTAAAATTTTTACAGTATTCTTTTGGCCAACCAATTATGGGGTGCATTTTTAAGCTGTTGTAAGTCTCCATCTGTTTTTTCTTTTTTTTTGAAAGGGGCTACAAATTTCTGCCTCTTGGAGTGTTGAATCAGATTGCGATCAGGATAACTGTGAAAAATGATGGAGAGGAAGCTCATCAAGCAAGACTTTATATAAATTATCACAAGGAGCTGGCATTTGTAAGAGCTGAGAGGGACAATCTGGTGAGTTAACTGTTATTCAATCGTAGTTAAAGTTGAATTAACTACGGTCATATCACTTGCGCTTTTTAGCAGGTTTGATTATGGAATGTCATTCAAATTTCGTTTTACTTGCAATTGATTCAGAAATCTTAATTAACATGATAAAGGTAGAAAAATTCATGCCAATTTTGAAAATCCTTGATTGGTGTCGTTTTTGAATTAACTTTACTGATTCAGGATATCGTACTATGTTGTATTTTATAGAATTCTATTGTACAATGTGAACCCGACGACTCCAGTTTGAGTAATGTGACCAGCAGATTGACGTGCAGTATGGGTAATCCCATGCAACCTAATTCTAAGGTAAACGGCAGTATGAGTTATTGATCAGTTACTCGATAAATTATCTTATTTTAGTGATATTTTCATTAATATGTGTAAACTGCTCTGCACGAAGTTGGTGATATAATTCAGGCATACATCCATCACTCAACTTTTCAACAAGAAATATGAAGACAAAAACAGTAACCCAAGTGTACCATATTATCTTGATCACATTAAAATTATATATGCAAACTAATGTCCCAGTTGACCTTTCAACTTTCATAATGACGTGTACCATCTTGTGATGTGTAGGCAGCGTTCGTATTCATGTATTGACCAAATCAAAACGACATTGGGGTAAAGTGGCCATGTTTGATTTGAGCACGGTACAAAGTGTCACATCATGCAAAGTAGTATCAAATGTCGTTTTGAAGGAGCAATGTTGAACCATATTTTTCAAAAAAGTCCAAGATGCAGAGGAAAAAGCCCATATCTAAGTTCCTTTCGGCATTTGTTGTAATACATAAGTGGTTCGTTAATAAAACGTGAAGTCAATAAAATCAATATAAAATTACTGTGCAGAGATTTCAGAATAGAGAGAGTAATTTCCCGAACACTTTTTGTTAAATGAAAGTTTCTGCATTATTTTTTATCTTCAAGAAAATGTTCGACATCAAACTTGACACCTCACAAGTATCAGGTGACATGGATGCTCTTCAATTTGACTTGACTGCCATGACATCAAGCAATGATACAGAACAAGCAGATAATTTTGTGAGTCTCAGTTTACCAATCCACATAGTAGCAGATATAACTATTGCCGGGTAAGAAAACATGACTGATTAAATCCATTTAATACATAATATAAAAGTTTTGCTTAATTATTATGGAATAAGTATTCATCTTTGTGTGTATTCATTCCAGGATTTTTTCAACTATGATAACTAGTGGTTGATTTTTGTGTAACTGTTTGATGAATAATAAAATGCAATGCTTTATAAATTCTGTAATTTTAATGAAATATATCAGTACGAGGATTGATGTCTTGAAATGATCTTTCAAAAGTCTAAAATTTTAATACCTTGTTCATTTCTCGGTTAAGATGATGATTATCGGTTGCAATCACAGTTTCTTGTGCTGCTTACCAGAGCATTGTTAGATACACAGTATTCAGCTCGTCAACTCAGCCTGTACATGTGTCGACTGCATTGTTATTGTTGACAAGTGAATTCTGATTTTGGACTAAAATTCAAATTTGAACAATAATAGAGCATTCTACATGTATAGACGCTGTGTTGACAAGCTTAATAGTAGATGTTTAAAACATTCTTTGGGGAGTAGAACAAATAAATTTCAATTGATATGTATAACAGAAATAGCGGAAAAAATCCATTATAAGTTACAGCTACTGGTCCCTTTTTGGTTCAAGGAGATTTGTTACTATTTAGGCCTATTTTACAGTGTGATACCAAATGACTCGTACAACTGCAATTGCATTCCAGCTACCAGAAATGACATGTTTTCAAAGTGTCTAAGTGTGGTACCAACTACTAAGTTAAATTGAATTGTTACATTGCACTTGTATAAGGCATTTAAATATATCGACTGTTTTTTTTCCCCATAGAATATCTGTTCCGGGACAAATCCACTTCGGTGGCACCCTTACAGATGTTAGCAAGGACAATTTATCTCCAGAATGCAAGGTTGTTGGACCAAGGATCAAACATACCTTTGATGTAAGCTGGCGATTCCTAAACTACTGGCACACAGACATTTACATGATGGATGTAAACACCTAGAATCCATGAGGTCATGGTTAGATGAAAATGTAGCCATTCATGTCACAAACTAAATCCCTGATCCATCAACTGTTCGCTATGAACTAATTACATGTTTCTCTCTATAGTTTTCAATACATTATGCAAGCTTTAATAGCTTACAGACGTATCACCATAAACCTAAGATAGACTACAAGTAGATTTTCAGACCATTCTCTAACCCTTTTTGCTGCCATGATTTGGCCAAAGCCCATCAATTGCAATGGTGAATGTGGACCCTTATACAAGAAGATAGGGGTGAAGTTGTCAATGATTAACCTAAATTGAAAACATCATCATCTACATCACAGACACAATACTAAGAATTCCATACTTTCTTCTACCAAACCCAAAAATCTATTTTAAAATTACTTTGACCTTTCGCCATAGATACGATCATACACCAACAAACATTTAAAAACATTGACCTTTTTATATTATTGAGGGAGTATGATTTTGCTTCTTTACTCACCAAGGTTCGTAATCTAGGGCCAGGCAGTATACCATATAACAGTCATGTAAGAATCAAATGGCCCTGGAAAACTCTTGATGGAGACTACCTCTTTTTCATCAAACATATAGAGGTAAGTTAGGTGGAATATCTCGCTCTTGATGACAATGGATATAGCAATGTCAGACTTGCATGCCTTGAATAGTGTTATTATATTCATACTGTGGAAATAAATCTGCTTACAAAGCTGTAACTCAACTTTGGAAGAACGATGAAAAAATACTAGAAGTTTGGAAGCATCAACATTGCGTTACTTGTAGAGGTATCTCTTCTATCAGAGCAAATCAGGGATATGTGATCACTTGATGTGATTAAGAAGGTATTGATTGTTACAATTATAACTGATTGCACATTGATGCATATTTTCCGGTTTTTTAGGGTGATTAAAAGCCAAAAAATGTTATAGAGCTTTGATCACCCTTTGGACGGGACCGATGTTGGCATATCTAAAAAAATTGTTATAATATCGGTGGAGAAGACAAAAGCGCTGTTCAAAAGAACTGATCCCTATGTGCAGATCTTTGAAAGTGAAGAACACTTGGACATTGTTAGCCATCCAATAAACTGTCATATTGAATCTCTCTCCTTCCAAACAGATCCATGGCACAGGAGTGTGTAAAGCTGAACACATATTTGCACAACAGGAATCTCATGAACAATGTAATAAGACAAAAGTCTCTGACGCTGTTTCACTTTCATCACTTCAAGAACAGAATCTGGTGAGTTCTTGCTTTCCCTTGCTTATTTTGATTGACTGTCTTTTGAAACCTGCATGACCATAGAAAGAGGTCGAAGCCGTTTGGAGTTTTTGGATCCACTATTCTTCATCTTTTGCTCCATGATGAATAAGACAGAGAGTTCCATATGTTACACCCCTCTCACAACTAAAGTTGGCACTCTTACTTTTTGAGGTTTTTTTTTTGGGGGGGGGGGTGTAGGACCTTTGCCTATTTGAGTACTGGTAAATTTTTAATATCTCTTGACAACATTTCTCTCGGTTTTTTTTCTTAACTCAAGGATTGTGGCAATGTGAAATGCGAGATCTTGGATTGTTATGTTGGTCCACTGGGTGTTCACAGCAGCATTTTCATAGACGTACTAGCTGTTGCACAGCAGTCAACCTTACTGGTAAGTCAGCACTTTGATGCATGCAAGCTACACTTTTAATTACTATGACAACCACGGGAAAAGCAGTACACTATTGAGAAAACCTTGAATTTCTGCTATAATCAGTGAATCAGTTTATGCTGGGTATCATATTGTATAAGCACGAATTATATGGTACATTGCACTATAGACGTTTTTCTTGAGGGTCTATGATGGCACCCACCTTTCAGCAGTTTTGACGGTTTATCAAAACCAGTCACTGATACCTTAGTTGTGGTTTTTGCCGCAAGTTGAGGCACTTTCAACTCATCATTACTCAGATCTCATTGGAAAACTAGCGATGAAGATAGGATCATTCCTTTCCAAAAGTCTATCTCCCATTTTTTGTTTTAAATTTGACCTGGATTGAGATACATGTACACAAACACGGGGAGGGTGGCTGGTGTGGGGATGAATGTCTTTCTCTATTTAATTCGTGATTTCAAATTATGATATAGAACTTGTCATAAAATGTATAGTTTGTTTGTGCATATTGTATAATACATACTTTTGATTATCTATTGTCTATTTTTCAAATAAATCAGAAATTTGACAATATTGAGCTTGAAGTAACTTCATCTGCTGAAGTATTAGTGGAAGACACATCCGGTCGCTTTGTTCAGCCATCTGGGCATCAGACAGACAGTACACAGGTAATGATCAGATATGACTGAAAATGCTCACGTGTTTCATTATATATTGCAATTTTGTGTACAAGTAAACTTATGCTAGTCCTGTTTGCAATTTCATTGAAGGTGTTCATGATCAACATCATGAACAATGTTCACTACATCATCATCGGATATGCAAATTATAAATTACCTGACATGGAAATGCAAATGATTTTCAATATTGTTGTACCAGGTATCACCAATGTACATAGCATGTTTCACCAACTTTAATCAAGTAAATCCCGGTATATATCCTAATTAGGAAAGTTCATTTAATCTGCAAATTAGGAATTTGCTAAAATAAAAAGCTAAAGGACTTTGACCAATGTAATCATAGTGTCTTTAATGTACATAGCAAGTTTCGTCAACTTTGGTCGAGTCAATCAAGATATATATCCTTAATAAGTAAATTTCATTGAATATGCAAATTAGAAATTTGTTGACGTAAAAATGTTTAACAATTTTCAATAATGTTATATCATATTATGTTCAATGTACATAGCAAGTTTCATCAACTTTGGTCCGACAAATTCAGATAAATATCCCTAATTAGAGAAATTCATTAAAGATGCAAATTCGGAATTGGCGGAAGTAAAAATGCTTAATGACTTTGAATATTGATGTATCATAGTATCTTCAATGTATGTAGCAAGTCTTGTCAACTGTGGTTGAGTCAATTGAGATATATATCCCTAATTAGAAAAGTTCATTAAATATACAAATTACGAATTGCCTGAAGTAAAAATGCTTAATAACTTCCAATAATGTTATATCATAGTATCTTCAATGTACGTGCCAAATTTCGTCAACTTTGGTCAAGTCAATTCAGATAAATATCCCTAATTAGGAATCTTCATTAAATATGCAAATCAGGAATTATTTTTAATGTCATCCCTTCATACCTTTAACAGCTGATATATGTTGATGTGATCAACACTTTTAGCAAATCTCATCAACTTGTGTACAGTCGTTCTCAATGTATATCCGTTTTTTTCTAAAATCATTAACTATGCAAATGAGCAAAAAGTATGCAAGCCACGCCCATCAAAACTAATCAGTTCTTGCCATTTGCTAACCAAATCATAGACCCTCGAAAAAAGAGGGTCTATGATCAAATCTATGTACCAGATTTGATTCTGATCTGATCAGCCGTTTTTGAGATATCGGACCAACCAACAGACAGACAGACAGACAGACGGACACAGACAGACAGACAGACATCGCTGTGACATAAAGTTCATGTGTGTGAACACGTGAGCTAAAAAATTTAGAAGTACGAAAATTAAAACTTTTACAGGGACAGTGACGTGATATAAGACTGAGCACTGAAGTTCCAGAGTAGTTTAATAGGTCACTATAGGTGGTTTCTATGCAGTTGCTTATCATTAAGGTAGTATGCGCCTTGAAAGACTTACAGCTTTTGCTCAAACTTTCCTCGGTGAAACTTCCAACCATTCTCTCAGAGTCTTACCAAATCAAGAATAAAAATCGGGGGTCACAATGCAAATTTAAGTGGCAGAGAAACAAATTACCTTAAATTTATTAACATTTGAAATTCAATGGCTACCATACCTGTGTTAACTCTATGGGAAAAAAATTTCGATTTTCAAAAAACTTGGATGGTGAAAATTTGTTTTACTTCAAATTGAACTTTAAAATGAGCCCCTACAAACTGTAGACCAGAACATTATTTAAAAAAATTGAGAGCCCAAAATAGAGAAAGAGTGAATATAAAAATCCCATCTTCAACATAATCAAAGCACATCTGATAATGTGCACAATTCCCTTTGGCAGTAAGCACTGCTCCCAGTACATCACTCTGATGTGTTTCAGACTCAGTCATGTTCTATTGTGCTGAAGCGTATTTTTAACACAGTACAAACAATTTGTAAAGGCTGACTCAAGGAAATTCCATTGCCTCTAAAAGTTCAGAAATCTTGAAGTTTGAGGGCAAAATGTTCCCCAGTCATTGTCTTTGGCGTACCATTGAATGCAGTCATACTAGGAAACAAAAGCAATATTACAGCTGTATAATGTTCCAACATTGAGCATAGACACAAAAAAACAATGCTAATGTATTTCGATGAGTTGATCAAGACCTTACCTTTTGAATCCCTACAGGTGATCACCCAGGCTTACGGCTTGATCACAAAAGGCAGCAGAAAGATACAGCTATGGGTTTTGGTCCTCAGTGCCTGCATCGGACTCTCGGCCCTGGGCATACTAATCGTGGTGCTCTGGAAGCTTGGGTTCTTCCGTAGGAAAGCCAAGGAAGAACTGGAAAAATTACTGAACAGCAAGGAAGAGGACAGCCTCAGTAATTGGACGGTACCTTGCGAGAACCCAACTAGTGATGATACTGAGGTTCACGCGACGGTGTATGAGAATAACACTGCAGTGTATGGGGACTACTACAACAATGGCGAAACGAGCAAACATGATCCTTACTTCTGAAACTGGATGTTGCTGGAGTTGAAAAGGAATATTGGGGGTCAAGTCAACTGAATCTTAAAATTGGCAAGCCTATGGATCCATGATGTGAAAATGAGAAAATAGAAGATGTACACTGAACACCTCAGCTTTATTTTATCACAAAGTGACCAAATCTTTCTGTGAAAGTCTGTCCAGCTCAGCAGGCAGCCTTTTGCTCAGTCATAAGTATTACATATTTTGGTTGCTCGAGACTTGCTAAAAAACATTTACTTCAAGCTTTGATCAGAATTTCCTTTCATCTGACAATTTTGATACTGTGACATTCTCAGATCTATCTTTGGTGGCCACATTTTCACAGCAAAATATTGCTCTAGGAAATCATTGAGTTGCATGCCTGTGATTGACTTTTTCCTCTTTCCCTGCAGACCTGAACTCTGCTGGAAAGGTGTTAAAATTTACAAATCTGTTATATCAAGTCTTAAATTCGACTGGAACACTGCCCTCTGAGGGTAGCTTTGGTGACGATGTAAACTCCTGTCATCAAAAGCTGACATATTCCATAACTTCAACTAAACTTACATTGTCCAAAATATGAAATTACAGTGTGATCAGGAGAGATTTCTTGGGTCCTGTAAAATTGGGTGACACATCCTTGTTCAGGGCAAAACGTTTGCGAGTTTGAAAATTGCATCCCTTTATACTGCATGAATGGTTTGGTGGCAGAAATTTGTACCTGTTCTGAAAGGACCAAAGCCACTGGATTCTTTCCCATGTACAAATGTATTTCCTTGTCCAGACAAAAGCAAACAAAGTAACATCAATATCAATTATGGCTAATTTCAAGCCGTCAACTGTAGGGGCAGGGGAGCCTTTCATAAGAAATGTGCAAATTCCAACTAACAAAAAGTTTTCCGAAGAACATGAATGAGTTCAACCGGTTCCAGTAAGTGACCTTCAGGGATCCCTAGGACTAATTATAACACGCCACATGCTAATTCTGTGTCGCGATTCGCCAGAATACGTCACGTGACGAGAAAATAGATACGTCTAGTTCTGGCCAAATTTGCAAAAGTGCCCGGTCACGTGACTGTAGTGTCGTCTGCAGCTTTGCAACAATGGCGGGTGACTAGAACGTGATGTGTGTCCGGGATAGGTGACGACACATTCTCTAAAACAGATTTTCCAACATTTTCCGACATTCCAACAGCGTAGGAACTTGAATAGCTCATCGACGGAAAAGATTAAGGTACAACTAAGGATGTCGCTAGGTGTGCTTTGAATATTTTTTGAAAGAAAGTGGTACCACATACAACTGAAAGCGCTGTGGATACATCCGCCAGTAAACTTGTCACAATGGATTGTTGCGGTGCAAAATATCAAAACACATTAAAAACTATATAACAATACAACATG
>LD346509.1:177111-193587 GCA_001465055.1 Ptychodera flava
GATAAATTATCTTGTTAGATTTTGCACAGCATGCATAATACCTATTTCTCAGCTGACTTTCATGTGATTATTTTTGTTTTCGAAAATCACAATAACTGTACAAAAAATTGTGGCCGGAAATTTTGCGTTGCAGTCTCTTTATTTCCACTTTTGACGAACCGCCCCCTAACAAGGATCTGTCTACTCCTTTGAAAATTTGACAGCAGTTTGCTTGAACTGTATGCAAGGTTGGTGCAGCTAGATTTACTGTGTTGTTTCAGTGATATGAGAACAAACTGGTTTGAAATTTCATACCTTTTCTGCCAAACAAAAATGTAAATCCACTTTTATTTCTCTGACTCAAAAAATGTCTGATGAGTTCAACTTCCAAAATAAATGGAAGATTCAAGTACACGATAAAAAAGTCAGTGTTTCCACAGATTAGTAAAGTATATAACACCTGTTCTCTTGAAAGAGAAATTTTGCTACACAATGTACAAAGTGTCATTTAGGTGTTGCAAACAGGCCCCCCTTCGAGTAGAACGTGAACTAGCCAGAATACCTACTTGAATATATTGGTATCACAAAAATTGGCAGTGAAACAAATTTTATCAAAATAAAATTACAGGATTTTTGGAAATCAAAGACCTCAAAGGCAACAACTACAGTTGTGGGCTTTGTGAATCTTCAAATATTCTGTCAATTCAAATACAACTCCACACATATCGGCCATCAAACTGTCATTTCATTTTTTGAAGTATGTACATTGGGTCATCAAGTGGAAAATTAATATTCATACATTGACATTCTGCATCTCATATGGAGAGACAGTTGCCTTTAAGTAGGCTTCAAACTAGCAACTAACTAACAAAAGTGAACCTTCTTATTAAGCACTACAAACAAAACAGTACACCTTCTCACAAAATAACTCTCCCATACACAGTCGCTCACAAACTACACAAAAAAATATTGCGTTTTCTATATAAGCAAACAAAACTGATTACATTAAATATATTTACAGATGATACTCCACTTACATTAATCATTAGAACATTTTGTTTCACAAAAGGGGTTATTACTATCAGAGTCACTGAAACTTCAAGCTCTTTTCAGCAGCTTTTTCAGCAACTTTCAGCAACTTTTCATGAGTATTTGAGGGCCACAATAAAATTTTAGAGGAGTGATTATGTGGCTGGTATCTTATAGAGGGGTCAAAATTGGCAAAACATATGTTTGAGAGAAGTGAAATGTTTGATTTGTGCATACTGCAAGTAGCTTATTTGATGTTCTGGAGTTTCCCAGGCACCAATATAGAGTTTCCCAGGCACCAATATAGAGTTTCCCAGGCACCAATATAGAGTTTCCCAGGCACCAATATAGAGTTTCCCAGGCACCAATTTTACTATCCTCATGACTTGAAAGGACTTTCCAGGTGTGTTACAAACTTTCACAACTGCTGATATTTTAGTGCCACCGTAAGTGATTATGGAAATTCCCAACCTTGCACATTTTCGAATGTAATTCCCAGCACGCAGCATCCTCTAAACACCGACTTAAGAACAGGATGCATCTCATGTTCAAAGATAGGTTTTCTGACTCAAAAGACTGTACAATTCTTTCCTGATCAAATCCAGTGTGGACTCATTCCTTGTCATAGAAATCTACATTTTCAACAGTCTTGTTTTATGTGAAAATTTACATTCTTTTCTTTCCCATAAAAGTTGACATAAAGAATGGTAGCCATTTTGAATTTTACAGTTATATAGTGCTAAATGTATTTTGCTCGAAGATATGAAAGCGGACTTTAAAGTTTCCTCAAGAAACTGTAAAATTTAAATTCTTCTAATATCTCTCTTGGGTGTACATTTCTACTCAGCTCAATTGGATTAGTAAAGTTCTATTTTCAGGGTAGTTGAAGCTTTAATTTTCATACATTTTGACTATCACACTGTCACTTTAATTTTATTTCATCTACACCTATTCTATGGAAAATTGCATCATGATGGGCTTATGTCATAAAGATTCCCCTCGGTGGAAACAGGCTCCCTTGAAAATGAAGTTGGGGTGGGGGGGAGAATCAATATGCGAGAGATGGGAGAACAGTTCTCTAATTTCTACCTCAACAAATCTGCAATAAGCATAAGTTTGTGTGCGTGACTTGTCCCGGATCTATTAGCAAAACCATTACAGTTATCAAAGTCTGTCCACAATTATCAATTAGATGTGTAAGGTCGGATTATTGAGGTTTTGATTCTACTGACATGTCATAACATCCCTAATTGTGTTTTATATAAAGAATGCGATTTAAATTTCATGAGTACAGGACAGTATAGAAAGACTGAAGTCTGTGAATTTATGGATTTCTGCTACAACAGAACAAATGTTGCAAAATCCTCTAAAAACTATGAAGATGACAAAAACACATGTATATGCTTTGATTTATCAATTCTTTGGCAAAATTATACCAATCCACACAGTATTTGCAAGGGTTCATTCACCGGACATACTCAATTTATAAATTTGATTAATGTTATGTACAGATTGCTATTGCATTTTTTAAAGTTTGAAAATCCAAACAAATCTGCATTAAATGACATCACTTGTGAATAATTATCTTCAAGGCAGGGAACCCATCCGCTTTTCCCTCACATGAGCATTTTGGTAAAATGGGAAGAGCCAAGTCCTATACTTTATAATACATACTTCACCTCTCTGACTATCTCTCGTATCAAAACAACAGAACCACACTGTAATTTATTGCATCGCACACACTGTATGTATTTTTTTCCTGATGAGTTTGCGATCGGATAATTAAATGCAAATATTCTTTTTGCTTTCACACGGCTTCAACTTACACACCAGACATAATCACACATACACATGAAGCATTTCGCCTTCACTGACGTCAAGTCTACAGAAATAAATTTTAAACCCTTTCACCACCATGGCTGTACCCAATTCCTGTTGTTTTCAAATGGTGAGAATAGGCCTGCGTACAGGGAAACAGGGTGGAAGGATTCACTTAACAGAAATTTTTGTTCCAAATTCATCAAATAAACATGTATGAGTAAAAAAAGCTGCAGTTTTCCGTCTCAATGCTAGGTCTATATATATTTATATATAAATAAATCCTATCTTTAGTTTTTGCGGTAGAATTACAGCAACTGCTTGTGGAGAATTTCCCAGACCATTCTTCTTCTGAAGTATGGCATATCATCCTGGAATAAGAGAGACACGGAAATAACAAAGAATATTAAAATTGTGTTTGTAATATGCTCTGGTTTATCTACAAATGAGTTGCTTTTTGAGGTTTTAGTGAAGAGGATAATCTTGTTGGCTGTTAACTCCAGCTCTTTGTTTACTAAGATGGAATATCAGGCATTTCTAATTGGGGTTTTTAGGTTTTGTTTTCTCTGACAGATTCAAAGTAAGACTCACGACTTATGAAAAATTATAATTATGTAATTTTTTTCGTAATACTGCAAACAATATCTATAAGATTCCATTAAGTTCTAGATAATTGTCCAAACATTAAAGCCCCAATAGCTTTGAAATTTTATGTATTATTTTCATGATTTTATTTTCAAGCCAAAGTTGGTTCGTGTAAATGTGCTAACTGAAGGCAATGTATAGAATATCACTGCTTGCTGATTTGGACCATGCCTACACATTTTACCAGGTTAAATAAGCAGGTGCCGCACTCAATAAATCGCACCCCCACGGAAAAGCAAAAAAAATGCAGTATTTGCTGCTCATACACATCATGAGCATAAAGGAAACAAGCATGATGTCATTTACTTGAATGCACAACACACGATGGACAACATTTTGATGTTGTAATCTTTATTTTCTCTGTCACATGATTAGTTTTTGAAAATGGCGGGATATCTAAAATGATGTTAAAACATTTGAATTTACATGCCACTTTCGATGCTTATGACAGTGTTATACACTTTTACAGTCTTTAATGGATCTTATTCAAAGAAAACTCTTGGAAAACTCATAATATTTTGAATTTGGCTACAGAGAGATGGGCAGACACACAGACACAGACAGACAGACACACACACACACTCTGACAGTGATGACATTGGCCCCTCTAGCAAACGGGAGCCAAACACAAAGATGGGAATCTTCTATCTTACATTCCCCATCACAGGGAATTGCCTGTAGTGAATGGTGGCAAAATCCCTTGTGCATATAGGCATAATATGTCAAACTCAAATACAGACAATTTGATTGCACGGAGTTTGAAATGAAATACAGGATCACTGGGACTTGTGAAAAAGAGAGTTTTGATCACTTTTATAAGGAACAATTTCCCAAGACTCAACACAGAACATTAAACCATTTCAATGACAGGCACTCCAGTGTTTTCTCCAGGTTTCTGTTACAAGGGGGGAATGTCACCCCTGTTTGCAAATTTAGGAGGATTTGGTTCTGATTAGGGGAACTATGATAAATTATGTAACGTCACGCAAATTGAATTTTTTTCACTGTATTACATGTAGCAAAGGTTATAGCATTGATCAAATATAAGACACTCCGGTTTCTTTCTTTTCCATCCAGTAAATGTTGAATAAATTAGAAGCTTGCACAACTAATTCATGCTTCATTCATTTCAATTCAAACACAATTGTTTAAACTGGAGGCAAATTATAGTTGACAGTCATTCAGCTGTACCATATCCTTTTGCAGATGGTAAGCTTGTATGACTTTACTATGGCTACAGATATTGGATTACATCAACTGCGTTGATGTTACATCATAGATAGTAATTATGAAGTGGAATGCTACTAGAAGTACTATGTGTAAATCATTATCTCTACGTGTCACAGGCATTTCTGATTATTTGAAGGGGGATTTTGATTAGATAGGGGGATTCATGCAATCAAGAGTCCTGGAGAGAACACTGGCACTCTAAGTAACAAAGATCTTCAAATAGAATGATACAGTACCTGTGAAAAGGTTATCTTGGCGTCTCTTGAGATGTACTCTGCATATTTACAAGCAAACATACCACAGTCACTTCCATTCATTTGTTGGGGAATGTCTTTGATGCAATGTAAACTCCAGCCTGACAGGTCATAGTCACTCTTCTTTTTGTCAAGGTGTTCTGAACGTAAGTATTCCCTGTCAGATGGTCAGAAATGGAAAAAACAAAATTATTGTTCCTGAATGGAAGATTATGCTGAATGTGAACTGGGACAGCTTTTGTGTTAATAATAAGCCATGCAGAGATAACACATAATGATTTAGTCTGTGTGACTGTAATATATGATAATATATCTGCCTCATGACCCCTTTATGACCTTATGTTCTCTGTATTTGTTGGTGTGATTCAATCAATTTGATTGTAACAGCCACTAAAATTCACTACATTTTGTCATGAATTACCACTGAAAGTGATCTACCATCAAGAATGTACATCTTTCACTCTGCAAAATGCTGAAATTTGAATACAGCATGTCTCCAAAATACCATATGCAAGACCAAATAGGGTAATGAAAATGTCCTACTTAGAAATAGCTTCAATTTAGTAGACTATCGCTCGTGCATGTCTATATTAGTGCATGAGTGTATGTATTTGGAGAGAATGATTATGGACAAAGACAGATGGAGTAGGGTACTTTAACTTACCTGAGTGCATTCAAACATTTTGGATTCTCACCACCCATTGAGTCATAATATGATATAGTTTTGTAGCGGAAATCTATAACCTATTGAAGAAAATAAAGATGACAGAAATATGAGTTACTTCACTATTTGACAACAAAATTTTGGTATATTCTATAATGTTCTATGAAACAGTCGGACATCCAAACAGACATCTAGGGAGTGAGAGGGTAAAAAACTTGACGCATGGTGTAAGTGAAGATTACTTAACACCCTTGAGTATGGACAAAATTAGTTTTCCTGAGGGGTTCATGTACTTATATGTCTAACCCTAGCTCTATTGACTCCCTAAGTTACTGGTAGTTAACCCTTCTCCTGCCTGGCCTATCACTTTCTCACTGGCAAAGACAATAAAAGGCAGTATTGAGCCAAATATATTCACTTGGTAGGATACGACTTAATTGTTGGCTGTGTCCTCTGATGTTCATTCCTACTGGAAACATTTTTATATAAGGCCTTGACAGCAAAATGTCATTACAACATAATAACTTTATATGCCAATATATGGCTCAATACTAAAATTCTCATTGACACTAAAATTCTAAAATATCTTTTGCTTCCCCTGCATCTCCAGTTGATAAAGAGACATCAAATTCACATAAAAACAACATCACCTCTCACCATTTGCCATTGAAATGTCATATCCATGTGTACAGAAAACAGACTCTGTTAGACGAGAACAGGTTTACATAAAAAAATCTTAGATGTTTACTTACAGCTAAACACCAATGCATTCCTAAATGCACAGGCACTACAACCAAGTCCTTCTCAAAGATATCTACTTTCCGTGTCCACCTTCTCAGTGACGTGTACCCATCTTTGGTTAGTTTGGGATAGAAAAACGTGTTGAAGGCATGCACTTTTAAATTCCCCTGGTGAATGAGAACAGGATAAGCATAAGTATGATAAAATTGAACAGAAAAATAGCAATCTGTATGCTGTAGATGACTCTCAATATTGATCTATCAATATTAAATTGTAAAGATAACTGATTTGAGGTAATGTGAACAATACACTCAAACATACATTGGGATGTAGTTTGATGAATATGAACTCCCTCAAAGGGATACAGTCGTCAGAACTGCACTCAACGGTCCTGCAGGACCCTTACAACCAATGTAAACACGGTATCCACGGTACAATGGTGATTGATAAAAGTTAAAATATGTCTGTCAAAATCTATCATCATATAATTTAAATGTTGCAGCTATGATGATGAGGTGCATCCAAATGTTTACAGTACACATGTTCCATACACACCCACTGACCTATACTTTGCATCACTTGGGTAGAGTTTAAACTTTGAAATGCTACATTCTGTCTGTGACTAATATTTCCACTGAGATTTGGTTGATGTAAAGTAGCAATACCAGTATTTCAAGCAACTTTCCATTTTAAATTGTTCAGTCAAGTCTGTAATCATCTTGTTTTGAAACAGGGAAATATGTTTTTAATATGTGGCAACTGAAATGCCAGAAGTTTGACAAGATTGATTAATAATTTAGGTTTTATAGAGCATTACCTGCTTTTGACCTCGATCCATCAGTAAATTCATGTAGAAGTTGATAACCTGCAAGATGTCAAAATTTACACATAAAATAAAGACAATAAGCACTACCAACATTTCAAATCCATACTTTTGTGGCTGCCTCCTCAACTTGAGGTTTTGAAACTCAACACTCATGAGGAAAACTTCAGTGTGTGATTATTTGCTTGAGCAAAGGTCAAAAGAAATGCTGTGGACATCAAATGAGCATTTTGTCAACAGTAACATAAATGTATGGATGAAATGTACCAATCATTGGTCGTAATAGTCTTGAAATGCTCTGCAATATCAGCTGAAAGACAAAAACTGGATCAAATCTATCCATGGCATAGCTCAAACAGTGCCATTTTGTGGTAAAAATGGACATAGCAGTTGTTTTCTGATTACTTGCTTTCCAGTGTCAAATTTGCGAACAGCGATGAGAATACTCTAAAACACTTTGAATAAGCTGCATGCTTTTTTCTGACTTTTTAGATTTTCATTGCAATTAGGTTTTTAATTAGGCTAGAAAGATATCCTAACCATGAATATAGGGAAAAATTTAAATAAGCAACATGGGAAATTAGTGAATTGACAAACTGAAGTCACAAACAAGGATGCTTGCTAAATGACATGCTTTACAGTACATCCTGAGCTGAGGACTTTTGAAGAATCCCTTACAGATTATACAAATGTAACAATGCACATCTATTCCTCTTCACTGTACATGTATGTTTGCTTTGAATATATTTGTGAAGCTATCAAAAAATTCAACTTCCAATTACCTCATCATTCAGCCAGTTTAATCCACTCAGAGTATGTACATCACTTCTGGTAATTGACAATCTGAAACCTTCTGACAAGACTTGTTCACCGGGATTGCGTATGAATGCTGCATCAATTTCATTTTCCATTTCCTCCGTAAGTTCCGGGAGTGTTTCAACTTCTGCATCTTCTTCGGCGACAGTCACATCTTCTAGGACAGGTGGTTCTCGTTCAGAAATGCGCATACGCTCTCTGATCTGATTTGTGATTGAAATACAATGATAAAGTATCAAGTGTGCCTCGAATGGTGTTGCAGGACAAAGAGTAATTCACATTGAATTTTTAAAAGTACATCATCCAATTCTACAAATGGTAGATGTTTGAATTGAATATTTTGAAACAAAAATAAACTGGAAATGTTTTTGATACCAATTTTTTAAGGTATTTCAAAATTTTCCAACGTAGCTAACAAAAGCTACGATGGCTGATTTGGGGTTAGTCTGCACCTGATAAATACTTCAAATAAAGATAGAAAATTGGTAAATATACTGAATAAAGGTTGTCATCATCACATGTGGAGGAGGACTGGTTGTGACACCAAGCAATAGATTGACAAGTGAGACATTTGATCATTTTCATAGTACAGCTACTTAAGGAGGGCGGATATAAATTCCATTTTTCTCACCTGTTCCTCAAGTTTGGCTTCTTGTTGGGCACGCTGTAAACAGACACACAAAAGTTATAAAGCTTAGTGAATTTACTGCTACTGGCAAGATTTTGGAAGCAAATCACAAGTCTGACAAACATTGTAATGTGACTTACCAAAAGCCTGCTGAAAGGGTATTATTATCTCCAAAACTATGCATTCCTGAATATAATTTCATAATTTTCAGATCATACTGTATGGCAATAACTGTAGAACACTTCAACCATAAAGCAGAACATTCTCAAGTATGATTATATTGATATGCCGATATGCCTGGACTGTTGAAGTATTTTAGGTGTATTATTTTCATTGTCTTGCATTTTTAGGTGGGTCATGCCTAAAAATTCAAAGACTTACACTTTTGATCTAATTTTCCTCAACGAAATTTTCAACCACTGCCATAACAAAGCAAGAGTAAAAATCAGGAGTCCCCACGCACATTGTGGTACTGGGGAAACAAATTTCTTAACATTTATGGAGTTTGAAATTCAAAATGGCCGCCATCCCAGTGTCAACTCTATGGAAAAAAAAATTATATTTTTGATTTTCATAAAACTAAGATGGTGAAAATTGACTTACTCCAACAGTTTCAAAATGAGCCCCAACAAGCAGTAGAACAGACAAGGAATTGTAAACAGACAAGGAATTGTAAACCGACAGGGAACTGTAAACATTTGAGTCTGAACATTTGTCCCCCAGGCCCATTCCTTTTATGTCATTCTATTCACAATGACTTACCCTTTCTTGGCATATTTTCAGTTTCATTTCCAGTTCTTCAATTTTCCTGATTCTTTCCCTTGCCTGAACATCATATTTGGCTTTCCTGATAAGAAAAACATCGCACCAAACTGATTATCTTTTTTTCAATTGGGATAAAACACAATCATACAAATACCAACAAATATACTTGTCATGAATGTGAGGCACTACCTTTTAATTACCAAAACAAAACAATTAATTTAGGTAATAGGACCCTCAAAACGGAAAGATACCAACCTGTTCCCAAAATTTCCTAAAGGAACTTTAACCCTTTGAGCGCCAAATCCTATTTTTGTCCCCTTTATAAAATAAACCCCCAGTCAATTTTTCTCAAATTTTGCCAAAATTTTGAGAAAAAACTGTAGCAAATGAAGTGTGATGTCCATTTGGTCAAAAATTAAAGAAAAATGAAAGAATTCATAAAAATTGGTAAAATTTTGCACTAAAATTTTGGTGGGAGAAAATTACAGCTCTCAAAGGGTTAAATATTTCATTCAATAGTCAAGACTAAGACTAAGGGGTCACAGTGCAAAGTTTGGAATGGTGAAATGTCAAATTTTTGATTTTCCAAGAAATAAGGCAGCGAAAACTTAATTTTCTCAACAAGCTTCAAAAAATAAGTCTATCCATGCACTAACAGCCTACAAGCAAAGTATTGTAAAAATTTGAGGATCAAACACCATATCGTCTAAAAAAACACAACTTTATGTTCCTGGCAAGCTTTGGATCACGTCTTTACAATGGCTAACAGGTTGTATGCACCTTGACGTTGAAAGACTTTAACTTTTGATCTGACATTCCATAAGGAATCTATAAAGCATTCCTTTTCAAGATCAAGAATAAACATCAACGGTAACTGTGTGAGACTTGGTACTAGAGGAACAAATTACTCAATATTTACTGACACAAGAAATTCGAAATGGCCACCATACTTTTGTTACCTTTGACTTTTAGTGAGGAAAAATAAAATATACTATTTTCACAAAACATTTTATTTACTCCATGAGCTTCAAAATGAGTCCATACAAGTGGTGGACCAAAGAATATACGGTGAAAGTTTAACAATTTGAATATCCCGTCCCTGAGGCACAAGCTACAAATACAGAAATTTATCGATATAAATTCAGAAAAAAGAACTATGAAGCAACTTTCCAATGCTGACTGTCAGAGACAATGTAACAAAACTGAAAAGCTGTGTTAAGGATTGTCGAAAACTGTGAAAAGGTATTTTGTTCAAATGTTACGTTATATTAGCGGACCATATCATCCTCTGATTTTTATGTGAAAATATGTGAAGCACTATTGATAGGGTTGATGGATTTAGTTACCAAATCTTAAAACACTAGAGGGCTCCCTCACTTACATGTAGGTATTAAGAGGGCAGCATGGCCACTGTTAACACTTGAATACAAAGCTCAAATTTACAAGACATCATTGCAACACTTACTAGGCATATCAGCAATTAATGTCCTATGGTACACACTGCAAAACTGTGCCAGCAAAAGCAAGCAGCAAGAAACAAGATAAATTCTCTAGAAAGCTATCCATTCAAAAAAAAAAATTTGGCACGGAAAGACTTACAGCTGTTTGACCCAGTCTTCTGAGCAATAGGCTGACTGGCTTATTTTCTTGGATGACACACTGGGAGACCTGGCTGATGTTTCTGGCATTTTCACTTCAGTGATTGACAGACTCTCATCTTTGAAGTCTGAATAGACAGCAAGTCATTATTGTCATTTCAAAACTCTGTCAAACATCGACAAAATTGGCAAAATGAGATGGGCCTGCTCGATTTCTTCTTCTTCTTCATAAAGTGTCTTGGGCTATAAAGTACTGCCCTTGCAAACAGTAGATCCAGTCAATCACAGACAAAGCATACGCAAATGTATCTTTTACAAATGAATTACAGTCAAACATCAAATTCAATGGTCAATGGACGCTAGGTCTTTTACCGCTTCCATGATGCAGTGCACACCAGGGATACAATGCATACGTTAAGCATAGAACGTTTTAGCCATAGGGTACACGCAGGGTATGTTTCTCATAGAATCCTGTGGCAGATTATATCCTGACCTATATTTTCGCCGCTGATGGTTAGATTATACTCAGGGCATTTTTTGGCATTGCAAATTTGTGTCACTATTCTATAACAATATGTTGTACAACATAAATCAGTATGTTTTCGTTGTTTTGAGTGTATATACGATGTTTTATAGCGCAACAGCAATGCATTGTGGGATAATTGGAAAAGGTCTATACACATAATGGCTGCACTGAAAAGTTGGACTGTAGGCACTTTAACATGATTTTGGGACTGGAACAAGAAAATGTGCCTAACAACTAAAACAAAAGTACATAAAATACACCAAAATGTCACTACCAATGGGTTTTTAACTGGTATCTTACCAGGCTGAGATGGCGTTTCTACTCTACGACGTAGTGACCTGTCAGTGACGATGGATGGAGTGAATATTGGATGTGACAGGTCTTGTCTTTCAGCTGCTGCCTCCTTCCCCTTCTTCTCTGCTGCTTTGGCTTCCACTTTCACCACTGAGGGCGCTGTTTTCTGCACTTTAGCTGCAGCCGAGGTAGGTGGTGCGATGTAACTACCAAGCTCTGTTTCACTACTGCAGCAATAAATGGAATCGGAGGGAAAAGATACACAAATCTGAAGTTCTATTCTATTGCCCTTCACACTTATCACAACAAAAAACAGCAATAAAACAGAATTTGAAAAAGGAAGAGTAACATCAACACATAAAACACGAATAGCATGAATGAAGATTTTCTCAATATGTTCAAAGTAAGCATATTGCAACATTTTGTATGCGCATTTTCTGTTCTTTAGCAAATTTTACCCATTTATCAAAGCACCCCTTGAGGCTAGACTGTAAAATCTCTCATTTTCCCCGATGTATACCAGTATTCTCTGTGAAATAATCACCGTACCTTCTATTTCTATATGATGGAGATGGAGTTTGCCTTGGCTGACTTGTGCTATGTACAGAATAACTGGGTATATTAATATTTGTATACTGTTGTAACAGACTCTGGTATATTGCCTTCTCTTCTAAACGTACACTCTGTAAGACATAAAAACAAGTATATTAATAGAGCTGAATATCACACATCACTGACTGAAAACTAGGCTAATTCAATTTGGAATATGTAGTCTTTAACCCTTTTCCTGCTGACAACATCAGTTTCCCATATCCAGAGTCGGTAAAAACCAGTATTGAACCAAAGTCATATGTATTTTCACCATGGTATGTTATAGCAGGTTTGGTGAGACAAAATCAAATTACAGTACCTACGTATTCAGGGGCCTTCCAACGTTCAAATTTTTATTTAATTGCAACAAACATGTATGGGACCTGTTATGTCTCACTGGTTTTAACCTTCTTGACCTGCTGGTGATATATAAACTTAGCGGGATAAGGGTTGAAGACAAGTGTCATATATGTATAGTAAGAGACACCTGAAATGTTCAAATACATGAAAATTATCAAAAGTTCTACTTTACCTCTCGTACTGTATACTGTCTAGGTTTGATGTAGGACAGTGTCGGTGACTGTCTGTGAACCCGATGTGTTAAGTTACCACTGAATATTTGTCCTCCTACTGACTTATCCGGAACTTTGTGAAAAGACGGGTAAAAGCCGCCCGGATTTTGCTCTCTGCTCCGATACGATGTTGTACTGGAAGGGAAAGACAGGACAAAAATCAGTGCCAGTAAGTAAAGGGTCTCACTGGATCCCTTGTTGGTGGTTTGAAAGCAACATAACATTGTCTACTTTGAATCTTTTCCTGGAAAACAAATACAAAGTGAATTGACTGTCAAGGTACCTCAGGCATTCAGGGGTAATTATATCAATGTCTACATAGACTGTACATGTATATACCCTGGGAAGTTTGATGATTTACATAGTGTTTATGTAGACTGCAATGGCGCTCACAATGCCAAGCTGAGCATAAGTACATGTATGTTCCATTTTTGAGAATGAGCAGTGTTTTTGTTAAGGCTGGTACCCTAGTAAATGTTACAGGGGTCCCCTGGTCATTTTACCAGCATTCCCCTTGGTATATCAATTCAATCAGATTAGGGGACAGCAGAAATGCAACCTGGTTTCCCAAATCATTTACCAATATTCCCCAACCTTAGCAAAAACACTGATGGCAAGGAATATGCAAATTCCATATTGTTATGTAAATTAACAATCCCAGGTGACGAGAACACTGAGACCACTTCTATGCGAGAGAAAATGACATTGAAAATTGCTCAAATTTTGGCAGGGTGTCACTGCTACACACACCATGTTTGTAAGGACATCCTTCACTGTAATGATAGTGTAAAATTTCACTTAGTTACCAGTTTTACACAAGAACCAATCAAAATGTTTGATGAAACGTTGAAGCATCTTTAACACTATCAAACAGCTGATGAAAATTACATCACATGTGGCACATCACAGGGCAACCAGTTAGATGAATAGGATTGCTGTTGATAGATGAATGTAATTCACCATTTTTATAATGCTGCTAAAAGTCATGTTTCACACCTTATCCTGAAACAATGACATGGAGTAATACAGTTGCATTTTTAGCAAATAAACCTGACCTTCCACATAGCAAGTATTAATCAAGACTGTTGGAAACAGACTGGTTTCTTAGGCGGCCTCTTACGCTCTTTTTTTGTATTTGATGATATTGTATTGTAACAATAAAGAAGGGTAACAGTGCTTGTCAGAAAGGTGAAACAGTACAGATCTACGTTACCGGTAAGTCTTGAAAGTATGTTAATATATTTACCATAAGGCGTCTCTAGTTTATATTTCTCAATGGCAATTTCACTTTCAAGGTGGTAGTCATGTTAAACTTGTAGCAAATACAGAGCAAATGATGGTTCATATTACTCATTGTCATTGCATACAAGTAAATCAATTTGTTGTAAGTGTGGGATGAATACAAGTGACTGGAGCACTTTGGTTTCCAAAAAGTACAATTTGAAGGCTATGTTTCACTCTTAGGAAAAACAATCCTGTTGTGCTTACCTGGGCTTGTTTTTTGTCTGTGTGGCATGACTATTAACAGCTGAAGCAGCACCATCGTCTTCCTTCTTGGCCTTTGACGACCTTTGTTTTTCTCTGTGATTTGTCATGTTGCTGGGTAGAGTTGGAGTTCTTAGATATGATCCATCAAGAGTTGGACCTTGGTAAGCAAAATCAAGATGTACATTTCAGTGGTAATGAGGAGGCAGAATATCACCGCCAATAGACTACTTAAACCAGTTCACCCCCATTTTCCAGTAAACAGGTCCACAATCACCATTGACAACAATAGGTTTGGGTCAAACCATGATGGTGAAAGGGCAAGTAGCTGTAACTGTTTATTATTTTTCACTATTTTTGTTTTTCATGTCAACAACAGTGATACACAGTATTCAGATTGTCAACTCAGCCGTAAACTGCATTGATATAGTTGATAAGTGATTTCTGGACTAGAATTCAAACGTAAACAATAACAGTGCATTATGTATGTACGGATGCTGTGTAAACAAGCTGAATGGCGAGTGTTTCAACATGCTTTGGGGAGTAGAACAAGAACTTACAATTTGACGTACAAAATGAAAAATAGTGAAAAAAATCATTAAAAGTACAGCAACTACAAGAAAGGGTTAGATGGAGATACTACAAAAGTAGTAGACATACCAGTCAGCTACTAATCATGTGAAAAACAACCAGCAGAGTACAGTTGTGGTGTATCTGAGTTATTTTAGTTTTAACTTGTGCGCATTCAAATGAAATGTGTGAGCTTTTTGGTCAAAATACCATAGTGGATACATGTCCCTCCCACATACTTATTCTATTACTCATGCATATAGAAATTGAGACAAGACCATTTTATGAGCCCTTTAACACTGTGAAGTTACATCCATATGATGTTTATCCTATGTCACAAAATCTGTTTTGTTTCCCTGACCCTTTGAGGGCCATGGTTTTCCCATACACCACATGTATTGTTATCTGTGGCAGAGCAGAACCTCTGTACAGGGAAACAGGGTTTCAGTACAATGGTTGCGCCAGATATGGCGTTGTATTGAAAATGGTAACCTCTTTACCCAATACACAACGTACACTGTACTCTATATGAAAATTCACGCACAATGTTGATGGTGTGCTGATTTGACAGGCTCCGTACTACCATTACCTGTTGAAAGCCGGGAAAGCTCATGCCTGGCTTTGCCATACAGCTTCATCCTCCCATTTCCCTCCATGTGAATGTCTGTACTTGCAGGTGCTGCACGAGGTGATTGAAAAATAAAAGGTGATGGATGTAAAGACACAAATACACATGAAGACAAATGAACAGTCATTTTGTGATGAGTTGGCATCAAAATGAAGTACAAGTAGCTTTAACCCTTTCGCCCTGTTTCCTTCTCTTATGATCCAACTTTACTATAAAAAACAAAGGAATTGGTTCAAACCACGGAGGTGAAAGGGTTAAGACACAGTCTTGAGAGTCAAGAACTCTGACAATGTTTAAATGTTGCAGAATCTGAGAGATACATCCATGCACATTACCACCCCCTCCACAGTCCAGTGACAGGTGTATAAAATTTATACCAATGAATCTGTTGATATAATCTGTATTGATTACACCCAATAATAATATACCCTGAAGTGACACCGCATAAATTCCACCCTTTACTACAAGATTCATCTGTTGCTATCTGATAAAACTGAAACTACCAGGAATGCATAACATCTGCCAACTTATTAAAGAGTCAGTAACTCTAACTTTTGATCTAACTTTTGATGTTTTCTTGAACTTTTTTGTTTTTAATGCCAACTATACTTGTTCTACTCTCCAAAGTATATTGAGATACACAGTATTCAGCTTGTCAACTAAGCCTGTACGTGTGTAAACTGCACTGTTATTGTTGACAAGTGAATTCTGGTCCAGACTAGTATTCAAATGTAAACAATAACAGTGCATTTTACACATACCCATGTAGATCCTATGTTGACAAGTTAAATAGTGGGTGTTTCAACATGTTTTTTCGGAG
>LD346510.1:6392-22422 GCA_001465055.1 Ptychodera flava
GGTGGTCAAAATGAGATGATTGGTGGTCTTTTGACGCATGACCACCGGGTATTTCGAACCCTGCGATCCAATAAGGCCACCATGTGGCCATTTTATTACGATTTTTTCATGTCCTGAACTACATACAGCTCAGACATGTATCGTGCAAATTTATTCAAAAGTATTTTTATCACAGACCTAATGAAGAGGACTCTATCCTCTCTGAGGGCCTGTAATCAAAGTACCCATTAACAAGTGGGGACTGTGTCATCAACGATGACTTGTTAATTCACGCAATGGCTTGAATTCTTGTATCAACCTATGCACTGAAAGACATTGTGGAATACAGTGATAAGTTAAAGATAATTGTGAAAACTCTTCTTGTTTTATTCAAACACTGACACAAAAATTCACCAAGTCATGTAGCCTGAAAAACAAGATGATTTTTCAGTAACAAGGGATGAATTGTGGAATCAAATGTACACAGAAGTTGGTAGATTATATGACAAACATATATGATATGGATACAGGTATAGATGTGGTGAAAAAGAAAGCATGAAATTTAAGTGAAGGAAGAAATATTTTGTCACTATGAAGGTACATCCCTAAAAGAGAAAGTTTATGTGACACTGACATCAACTTTGACTATGATATGACAAATAATCTTGCATTTCTTCTTCTAGTGAGACATTTGACCATGACATCATCAAAATGACCTTCGAGAGGTGACTCTTCTTTTATAAAATGCATTTTTGAAGAAATCAACGTTATTGTAACGTTATTATAAACGTTTTCTCTTTTAACAGATGAACTAAGTGCAGTGAAGCAAGGATTTCTCAAGAGATTGACTGAAGACAATGTGGAAGAAGTTCCCAATTTGATTATATACAGGACTCAAGTTTCACACTTTTAGTGAAGATCATTTAGCATAGTAACCATGAAGGCTTTGATTTATATGTCATTTGGTGCACTCTCAGTTGTATGTGGCATCCTGCATTTCCTGTCAAGTAGAACTAAACAAGAAGAAATAATCACATCCAACCCAACATTCTCTCAATTCCAGAGAAACTATTTTCTGGTCTACTTCTTAGCATTGGCAGCTGACTGGCTACAAGGGCCGTATCTTTATAAACTGTACAGTTATTATGGCTTTATTGAACCACAGATTGCAGTACTGTATGTTTGTGGTTTTGCTTCCAGCGTTGTCTTTGGCACTGGAACAGGGATACTTGCCGATACATTTGGAAGAAAGAAGTTATGCATAACATTCTCAATAATGTACTCAATCTCATGCCTGACCAAGTTATCACGCAACTATGCCATCTTAATATTGGGAAGAGTTTTGAGCGGAATATCAACATCACTTCTGTTTTCTGCATTTGAAGCATGGTATGTTCATGAACACATAGAGACTTATGACTTTCCAACAGAATGGTTACCAATCACTTTTTCAAAAGCTACTTTTTGGAACGGAATTCTTGCGATTGTGGCAGGCATTGTTGCCAACGTATTTGCTGAAGCCTTCAACTTTGGACCTGTTTCGCCCTTTGTACTAGCCATTCCATTCCTGATTGTCTCTGGAATTCTAGTATCCATGCAATGGAAAGAAAACTATGGCAGCAAGAAGACAAAACTCCATAAGAGCTGTATTGAAGGCCTTCGTCACATTGTAAAAAACAGACGCATAATGCTCATAGGGGCTATTCAGTCTCTGTATGAAAGTGTAATGTATATTTTTGTGTTTATCTGGACACCACTTTTAGATTCAGCAAGCCCGCCTCTTGGTATTGTATTCTCATGTTTTATGATCTGCATTATGATTGGTTCATCAGCATTCCAAATGATGTCAGCTAAAAGAATTACAACATACACTATTCTGAACACTTCCTTGGTGCTGGGCCTAGTTTCCATGCTAATATGTGTAGCCTCCACCAACCCTAAACACTTCAGCCCACAAACCTCATACATAGCCTTTTTGCTATTAGAATTTGCATGTGGTCTGTATTTTCCAGCAATGGGATTCCTTCGCAGTCAAGTTTTACCAGAAGCTCAAAGAGCTGGAATAATGAATTGGTTCAGAGTTCCACTTAATCTCATAGCTTGTGTAGGGTTGATGCTGCTACATGGCGATCCTTCAGAGACAGGGGAAAGAAATATATTTGCAATATGTACTGTGTTAATGGTGATAGCATTGCTATGTGGTATTAATTTTGCAAGTATTGTTAAAGATGATGATGAGTTTAAACCAGCAAACAATTCTGAAAACAATCAAAATCCAGTCAATAGCTTGGTATCAGTGTAAGTTAGGTATTTGTGATGGAGTTTGAGAAGTACAAGTAAATCTGTGGCTGTAAAACCATTATGAAAATCTCCTTTCATAATAAAATGGAAGAGGTTATCGTATTCCCAATATAGTGTTTTAATTTAATGACAAGTTGACTGCATACTGTGAATTTTTGACACTGTTTTCAGTGTATTCGCTCTGTGTATGATGTACAGTCCTTTGATCCACTGCTTGTTCTTAAGCATGAAAAAACATAGTATTTGGCAACTCAAAGTCTGTAGTGTGGCACCTGCACTTTAACCTGTTTACACAGTAAATCCATGTCCAGAAATTAAATTGAAAATTTTCACTGAAATATGATATACAAATGATAATAATATCATCAAAACTGTCATCTGTTTGTAATAATTACATGTAGCTACTGTAATACACAACTAGTTGTGAACATTGCCATGTACAGTATCCCACAGCTCAAAGAGAAAAGTACATAGATCTTTACAGAAAATTGAGATGTGAAAAGGTACAGAACTTCAGTGACATTTGACAATATCCAAAATATTAATTAGCTTTTTTATTCCATCAGGTTCAACAGTTGTATAAGCTCCATTAGCAATCATTACAAGTTAATTATAAACCAAACCACTAATGTATCAAGCTTGACTCAAACAGAGAAATTGAAAATATGCATGTTTTCTGTATGTATAATTTAAGGGTTATTGTGGGCTGGCCACCTTTATTACCATTATGTAAAACAAATGTATCAATCTTTATTGGCTACAGTCTGTGTTACACTGTAGCATGTGTGTCAATCTTTATTGGCTACAGGCTGTGTTACACTGTAGCATGTATGTCAATCTTTATTGGCTACAGTCTGTGTTACACTGTAGCATGTATGTCAATCTTTATTGGCTACAGTCTGTGTTACACTGTAGCATGTATGTCAATCTTTATTGGCTACAGGCTGTGTTACACTGTAGCATGTATGTCAATCTTTATTGGCTATGGTCAGTGTTACATTGACACAGAATTTCATTGGACTTGTCACTTAAAAGGATTGTTGGTGCATTTTCATTACACCATGGCCATGTCACTGAATAATTCACTTCATAGTTTGGATTGCAATGACAATATGAAACTAGTATGTGCTCTTTTGTCAGAAAGTTTTCAACATATTTGATTTTATTGAAACCTTTGTATAATGTCTTTTTGGACATACATGTTGACAAAGCTCTGACTCTTTCTCAGAAATTTGTAAAAAATATGTTTAACTTTTGTGCTAGCCCTGTTCATGTTTGATTTCTATTATCCAAATCACTTTGCATGCATATATTGGAAGATTCTGTGTTTTGAACAACTTAAGTATGAATATTCGTTGACCAATATCACTTCACCATCATTTCCACCAGTTGTTTCCAAATTCTTCAACCGAGTGGGGACTATGTCATTGACAATGACTAGTTTTATGTACTATCAGTAATGATTGATACACAATGTGGTTGACTATCAGTTTATCAACACAGTCTGTGTTATTTGACAGGGTGTAACTTTGTTATGTCAAATTATCATGAACAGGTTGCCTTGAGTTCATTTACTGAAAGCCATTTTCTATTTGCTAATGCATTTTGAAAGTTACAACAAGTCAAGAAGATGTGTGCCCTTTTAAAGTGAAATTTTGACAAAGTGTAGCATAAGGATAAGTTGTGTAACAGTCAGGTTTTTGAAATTTTTTCAGTTTTATTCATCTTTAAAAATGGGAAATGATCAAACAACACATCCAAAGGTCTCAGATTGAGGACAACTCAGTGTTAACCATTTTCTGGCAGTTTAGGCAGACCAACAGTTAATTGAAGTGCGTGTGATGAAACAATGAAAAAAATGATCAAAGTACCAGTAGGCTGGAGGACTGAAGTGAGTACATTGATACCAGTCCTTAAAGACCATCAAACACTGGCTAGATTTGCTATTCCCTGGCAGTACATGTGGCGTGCTGTGGTACCTGTAAAGAGGGACAAGTTCAGTCAAATCATACTGCAATGCCAGTATTCATCAGTGAACTGGGACAGACTCTATGTATGAAAGTTGTGTGTCAATCCAGAGACGGTATAAGTACATGTCATTTATAGTGAAAATGAATCTTGAGGGCAGCTTTGGTAATAACATGAGTCATACCACAGTCAATAATGATCCCAGGATGATGTGTGACATCTGCTCCACAAGTAACATATGTTGCATTTGAATAAGCTTGCCATTTATAGAGATCACTATAATCTATTCCTATCAGAACTTTGATTGACCATGTTAAAGCCAGGAAAATGTCAACAATACAATGCATATAGATTTGTTTGGTTTCATATTAATTAATGAATATGCTAAATTCAAAGACAAGCACTGTTAAACCTGGTAATGATGTTAAATTCAAACTGATAGTATTCAAGTTATCAGCACTTTTGAACTGGATGGTCACTATCATGTTGAGTCACCATCAAAGTGCCCTTCAACTTGCTACATTTCTGAATTATTTTAGTCAATGTATGAATTTTAGAAAATTATTTTGCATCAGCAATGCAGCACAACTTATAATATGGACAATTTACTGTCTCAAGAAGTTTTTTTTTGTCAGTGGTAATTTTTTTGTCAGTGGTAATTTAGCTTACCAGGCACTGATCAACATTTCATAAACCTTCTCCAGAATAAAAAAACACTTGCAGTGTTCTGTTGACACCATATGCCTAGAGTTCATATGATGGTAGTACAAACAGAACCTGCATGTAAAAAATTCATACAGGGATACTTGTATTTCTATGCACATTTGTGCATGTGGTTTTGTTTTTATCTCACCCACTTCAAAAATCCAGGGGAAGATGCAGGTTCATTCATTTTAAAACAGGCAAATATGAGATGACTATGATTGTATTTTCATACTTGAATTGTAACCTTTCTGCCCATGTCTAAATATGCATGAAGGCTGTTGAGCTAGTTAATGTTAGCAAAGTCATCTGACGTGGGTTCTCCATTAGTTACCTAAAAATTGCATACATGTATATTATGGTGAAAATAGCGTGTCAACCATGTTTACTTATACAGTATGATTTGCACCAGTTAGTTTTTATGGTTTCCATGGTAAAATCAGTGAATGCTATTGATCCAATTTCGTTTAGGGACAGTAGAAATAGTATGTTTCAATTCCTAAGCAAAACACTGTCAAGCTAACTTTAAACTTTACTGCATAAAAAAAGATGTATGATAAAAATGTACATGTTATTATAGCATGTTACTGTATGTTAGAACACTATTTTTATTTCTTTAGTTTCCATGCAGCTACACAATGCATTGGTAAAGGAACTACCCTAACAAGGAAAATACCTTGCGTGACCCTATTGTTACGCTAATAGTTGAAGACCTTTCATGTTTTAATTTAATTTAATATTTTGTAAAAAATTGGAGGATTCATTTCATAAAGTATCCAAGTTAAGAGTGGCGTCATATTTAACCTTGTCAAAAGATTTTTTATCACTTCTTTCAATTGCTGTCTGTTTTTTGTTTTCAAGAGCATTCTTTTCTTCATCGATTTTACCTTGTTAAATCTCTGCTCTATTGGAACACTTGGCCTCCTTATGGAAATGGAATATGTCTGTGCTTGATGTTGAAACTGTGGTCATGTCTACAGACTATTAAGGAATAAAGGGAATATGATTTACACAAAGGTGTGCAAGATATTTTATTGGTTCATTGGTTGAAGCTATCACTAAAGAATGTTCCTAGATATGCCAAGTCTTGATGGGTAACCTTGTGTGTGATGAGCTTCTGATTGTACAGTTTTATTACAAGGGTTGGTGTGAGGCTGAATGCTCCTGTAATTTCCATGGACTTTTCACAAAAGAGGAAACTTTCATTTCAGCCATATGATTTCGAAAAAATTCACCAATCTCAGCTTCGAAGGACAAGTTAATTGAGCTTTGACCAAGCCTGAATGGACAGAAATATGCATCTATTTCATTTCATCCATGTAGTATCTAAGGTATATTTAGCCTTATCAAAGTTATCCATATGAATGCTAAATTGTCCTATCTTACCTGAAGAGGGCGCCTTACCATACAGCATGTACCAACAGGCAGACATCAACATTTTGCACTTTTGAACTTTTGTTTAGGGGAGAGGGAGGGGTTTTGATCTAAACAAAGGAATTTTGTTTCTTGAACTCATGCAACAATCTGAGACTGTCCTTTATTGAATGACACAAACAAATATTTCATGATCAAGCAGCTCTACAGTGCACATATTGTCTTTGTTTCATATGGATGTTCTCGTGAGCCAGAGCTGTATAAAATTAAAAATTTATAATGATTTTTGCTGGGAAGTGTAGTAACAAGTACATTGTTGTTTTCTGATTGTCAAGATACTTTGTCATGCAGAGTAAAAACTTGTGAATAAAACTTCAATAAATCTTGTTGTCAGTACCGGTAACAGAATTCTGTAATGTGACAATGGACGATCAAGTTCAATAATGAAGATGGGTCACAGTATTGCAATAGCACAGTGATGTGCCCATGCATGATCAAGTTCGATACTGAAGCTGGATCACAGCATTGCAGTAGTGCAGGTGGCATATTATGGACACTGATGCGTGATCTATGGTCAAATTCTATTAATGGACACATTTCACAATGAGAAAGATATGTAAAGTAATATACTACTAACTTTTATTTAAGCATACAAGGAAAACAAAAAAATAGCACAGCAACATGCAGTTCCTTCTTGGAAATCTGCAAGTGGAGAGTCTATGGATATAAATGAGGACACAAAACACCGCAGAGTTTCCAAATAAAGATACAGTTTTGACAAAAATTATCAGTTGGAACATTGCATTTTAGGAATCCATTGGTGTAAAACATGTTTGTATACGTATCATAATTGTGACAATAAACAACAACAATTTCTGAATAGCACGATGTTATTCAAAGATACTGTAACCAAAGTAATATCATCTTCTTCAGATAATGCCAGTATAGTTTGTAGGCACTGCAAGAATTAAAATGCAGTTCTTTTGGGGCTCTGGGCTGGTAAATTCTGTTCTTGTTGAAGTCAGAAAACCTGCATTCCTGGTGGTATACTTGGAACCATCTATTCTCTTCTTTGACATTGACAGTTCATATTGTAATGGTGTACTGCACAAGTTCATGGTTTTTGATCACACTGCAACAGTGAAATTTGTATTCTGTTCAAGATAATCCATTTGGGTATTATCGCTATCCTATACAACCCAGGGGGGTGTTCTGTTCTTCCTCATTAAAAACTGAATTTTTCTTCTCATCTCATCATTGTACAATTTCTTCACTGCTTCATATTCAAGCCTCTGGCGTTTACGGAATGGCTTTTCAAAGTATCGTTGCCGCTTTGCTTCTTCTATTATGCCTTCCCTGCCAAGGATACTGTCAAGAACACAATGATATCAAATTAACATGCAAAATAAAGGTCAAACAGATACTGTTCTCTAGTGAAATGACAATGCACATCTAGCAATGTAGCACACAGCAGTCTATGAATGTGTTTCAAGTTTTGCAAAATTTTCAAGTGTACAGATCTAGTTAAACACAGATAATAATATGAACCATATGAAATACATGTACAGAAGTCTGTGTCATGCAACAGCATAACTATCTTTATTCTCTTGCAAAATGCTGGTCTTAGTATGGTGGCTGGTTATGCACTCTTGAGACTGAAAATGCATGGATAGGTTATAGCATGGAACTTCATGGTTCTAGACTATGCATAGCATGGACGCCACCTCTCTCTGTAGCAGCAGTAATGAAGAAAATACTTCTAGCAATAATAATGTAATCTATTCTATGCAAGAATCAGAACGAGGAAAGTATAAAACAACAGCAGTCCTTTGGTTAAGAACATACCAGTATATCATATGCAGACAGTGACATGTCATTCATATATCAACTAACATAAAATGTAGAAGTTTGCATGCACGAAAAATACTCTACAGCAAGCCTGTTCTGTACATTCTAACAGTTTTGAGGCAATAATTCATAATGTCCAAATACTAACAATTATGAATTATGGAGCTAAAGACTAAAAGAGACATGGATCAATGTACAAACTTCAATTTCGTACATTTATGGCTGCATGACAAGGTTTAATATTCCAGGTTGTACAATCAGTGTCCCATAACAAATAGCATAAACACAACAGTCCACATTAAAGCCTGCATGTAGCTGCAATTCCAGGATGCGTGGTGTTTTTTATGGGGTCAAGACACTTTGCACCAAAACCAGTTTGCCCCACACAACTTCGTCCCAACACCATTTCGTACCAAAACCACCTCGTCCCAAGTACTACCTCATCCAGCGCCACTTCACCAAAAGTACCACCTCGTACTAAATCCACTTTGCTCCAAGGATAATACCATAATACTACCAACTTGTCCTAAAACAATGTTGCCACAATATATCATAACGTTTTTACCTGCAACTTGGAAGCATTACTGTGTCAGGACATTTTGGCTACCACAAACCATTTATTCTTGCATAAAACCATAAACGGTAGAATTAGAAACATAGGGCCACCAATGTCCCTGAAGCTACTAAAGACGTGGATGGTATAGAGGACGTACGGACCATAATACCTGATATTGCAAGTGCAGAGGTCCTTTGGCAATATTCTTATGGCAGAAGAATTGTTTCAGTATAGTTCATACTTACAGACCCCTATATACACATAATAACTGGCAAAAATTGCCCCCAAAACACAAAATTAAGTATTTCCTAACCATATGAAATTATCTCACTGAGGTCATCCTGTATACCAAATATCAAAGCTGTCTGACCAGCGGGTTTGATGAAACAAGAAGCCTGACAGCCAATAGAGCTCCACTGTGTTATGTAGAGAATAACTATTAGTGACACATATTGATGAAGAAGGTGGCTATCTTTGCTAATTCATTTCAGGATGGCCTGACCAAAAATGGCAAAAATAGCTGCAAAAATACAAAATTGAAGATTCCATTATTATTTCAATATATCATTAAGATAAAGTCTAGGAACCTGTATACCAATTATCAAAGCTATCAGACGAGTAATTTTTGAAAAACAAATTTTTTTCACCAAAAATGGCAAAAATTGCCTTAAAAATACAAAATTGCAGATTTCATCACAATTTCAATATATCGCATTAAGATAATAAAGCCTAGAAACCTGTATATAAAATATCAAAGCTATCAGACAAGAAATGTTTGAGAAAGAAATTTTTTACCAAAATATGGCAAAAATTGCTAAAAAATACAAAATTGTAGATTTCATCATAATTTGAATACATGATATTTTGATCAAAACGCCGGCAACACACAGCATCGTACGCAGAGCTATGTGGAGGTAGAAGCGAGGATACTGACACAATGGGGAATGCCCCTTCCCTGCGCTTTCGTCACAGTTGCGGTCCCTGTCATTGGGGGAAGGAATCTTGCACAAAGGTAGTAAAGAGATTGATACGCTTTGAAACCAGAGAATTTGATGGGGATTTAAGTTACTGTAGACTAGTTGTGACTAGACTCTACTCGTCTACCTCCATGCGCTGACCCACAGTCCCTCTATCCACCGGTCCAAAATTACCGCCTACAAACAAAAGTTACTGTTTAGTCCATTACGTACTTGTTTAAATTTCTGTAAGCAGCATCAACATTACCATTCCGAACCATGACAGTTCTAGCTATGAACGGCAAGTGTCTCATTTTCAACACATTGGTCAACTTCCTACTTGGATATCCTACATTTACAACAGTAACATGGCAGCATGGCGGCGACAGTCGTATTCAGATGTCGTGACCTTATAACTAACGTAAAAGTACAAATGTCGTACTTGCGTATTCCGAGCTCAGTTACGGACCAAGTTTTTCTGATTTTCATCGCTAAAATTCTCCACAATTACATGATAAAGGCTTATGTTATAGATATATAACACGTATATTGTCATCATTAACAAATAAAGTCGTGAATATCCAACTGTCGCAAATTTGCATTATGTTTTCCCGTAGAATTGTGCCATAGATGTACGTTCATCTCTGTAAGTTTGTGAAGTATTCTTTATTATTATTACACTGTCGGGTAAAAAATATGAAAACTCATACATTTGCGGTAGTTACAAGAATATTTAATGAGCTGAAACTAGGAGTGTGCCCCCTTTTGTGTTCGCCGTTTTACGGCAGAGGCTTAAGCGTCCAAAAGCGCGAAAACATTCAGCTACACTTCACCTGAGCTGCTGAAAATGGTGAGTACCACAGATCAATGAGATTATCACCATTATGTCCACCGTTTTGATAAATCACCAATGTCTGTATTCAAAGGAAAAAGAAATATTCCCATCATTTATATACATATAAAGGTGGTGATGCAGGCATCACACAGAAAAAATAGGCTTTCTCTGTGTGTGAGACAAGGCAGGTGTGGTACAGCGTAACACCAGTAACCACTGCCATTATTGTTCTTCATTCAAAATTGGCTCCTCATCATCTTGCAAATTTGCGGCGCGATTTTGATCGATCTGTGCACCAGATGGTTTAGCGGTCAATTTCAAAACGATGACCTCTCCCCGAGGTTTAATCAATTTCAGGTCGACTGTGTGCGTTGCTTGTATGAATTAGAGGCAGTGGGTGTCTTAACTTGAGTTGGTACTACTGCTGTTAATGTGTATCTGAACGTGTTGAGCAGAGATCGATTTGAAATTGAATGGCCAGGCCTAGGCAAATTGAAAGGTCATCTATGTAGCTCTATGGCATAGAAATCGTTTAGCTCGAGGGATGCAGGTGCCTACCGTACCCGTACCCGTTCCACGTAGCATACGATGATGTGGACGCCGACGAACGGCTATATTTACATAGGAATTATGACGTTTGGTTACGTAGTAAACGCTCGTCAGCTATGAAGGAAAAGCTGGAAGTCATTATATGGCTACCTATTATGTCCTATGCATAGGTGTGAAAAATGCCTCCTCATATTCGGTACTATATCTTTTTGCGTTGGAAGCTCTGAAATATTTGATAATTCAGCATGACATGGCCAGTAAGTACTCAACTCATCGAGTGTGCATCAGAACACAAACTGTCTGCCATTGCGATTGTTGATGTTATTGCTTTCAATGCTTTAATGTGTAAAGCGGACTCCTAAAGATTTGGGGTTGGCCATTGGGATGTGTCCCCACAAACAATTCACACTGCAGTGGTGTAGCAGCAATGTTTGTACAATTCAATGGACACTTTAGGCTGAACCCTTCAGTTACAACAAGAATGGCCAAAGGAAGCTAGCCTGTATGCTTGCAGCACTTCTATGTTGATTTCACAGCATTTTGAGGAAAGCAGTAAATGACAGATACCATCTGAAACTTGTCAATATCGAAAGGTTCTATTTTTTAAACAAAGATGATTTTTTATTGGTAAAAAGCTAAAATATACCTTTTGTCTGACTTTCCCCATCACAAGTCTAACTGTTTCATTATGATGTGCCCTGACCATGACCTTTTCTCATTAGTAATGGTATGCTATTTCATATTCTCAATTTCAATGGCATATCCATATAGGAGATCAGCTGCTGTGGCAGAATTAGGAAAGCTGATAAAATTCAATTTTATTTTAGCACAGTACATGTCTGTATGACGACGAGTGCCCCTCCCCTCTGGCAACATATTGCATGATGGGAAAGAAAATGTTGACAACCATGATTAATGATCTTTGCAATGAATTCTTACATTGAGACTTTTAATAGAGTTCATCATTTAATTGATTCATCATCAGTGTTACTATTCATTTTTATTTTCTAATTACAATGAACTATTCAATTGAAATTAAAACCAGACACAAATAAGTTCATGCAAGCAGTGGTGTTATGAGTCTCTTACTGTGCATAGCATGCCAGTATATCTGATTTACTGAAGTGAGAATATCAAGCCCTGCAAAAAATATATCAAAACAATTAGTCCTATTTTTGTAGCTTGTTAGAATAGACCCCTTTGTTGCAGCAGAGATAGAGCAGATCTTGTACTTGTGTAATGACCTAAATACAATAGCTTGAGATATTTCATTTCAAGCTATGTATTTGTTTCATCTGGTCGTATTTTACTATCAGTGTTGCATGTTTACAATGGTCAGTAACTCTAACTGACATATAGGACTAAACTTTGCAGATAGTATAGTGTACAATTACATCCATCTATATTATACATGTTGGACATACTGAGCTGGTTGGCTGCAGGAATATCTGTTATCATTGTTGATTTTTTAAAATAATGACATCATATTGTTTGCTTTCATCCATGCTATGTTTTCCTTGTAGCCAATTCCAAGAAACTTCCACAGGCTTACTAATAATAATGCCCAGAGGAGCTTAAAGTCTCTTTTTTGTTGTGCTTTTTATAAAACTAGGTCAGATGCTAGCAAACTTTAAATGCAAAGCTGATTAGAAAGTGTTATACAGTAAAAAAGTATGTTCTCTTGTATGAGTAGACCAGCATTGCACTTAGTCTGATAAAGTCCATTAATCTATTTTGTGAAAGTCTGTAATGTTATCAAATATACAGATTTGTTTGCCCACTTAAACATACATGAATTGCACAGATGGGGTAAAATTTTTGAATGTAGTCAGTGTGATATTGTTATGATATGACGGTACCCTTCATCAATGCTAAATAAGGACATAAAGCCCTTGACAGTACCCTTCATCAATGCTAAATAAGGACATAAAGCCCTTGAAATAGTTCTCCAAATATTGTATTTATCGGGAAAAATATGTAAACTCAACCAAAATGTTATCTCAGCAGACAGGCTGCATGGCGAGCAAGTCTGCACAATTCTGTCATCAAGAGTTGACCTTGTGTATAAAACTGTCATAGGTCATGTGACAGGTAAACAATAAAGGATAAGGGACTTCAGGATACATGTATTCTGGATGATACTGCCTATTGCTCAATAAAACATAGCTTTTCAAAGAATCAGGTATTGATATCAAAAGTGTTTGTAATTAATTTCTAAATTAAGGATCAGTAAAAATCTAACAGATTGAAAGACTTTCTGTTATATGTAATGGTCTGATCTTGTCATACAGTGAACTATATTCCTGAATCTTACAATACACTGCACTGGGACTGAAGTCCGCTGAAGCCAAGTGGATATTTGTTTACCTCTAAGGTCATTAACTTAAACACAACCTCTGGCCTTAAGCCAGACAAAACTGGCCTGCCCCTAATTCTGCAAATTGACATACCTAGCCTGTGGCTTGCTTCCAGACAAATGCAGTAAAAGACATTGCCAATCCAATGTTTTACAATAGCCTATCAACAATAGGATATTCTCTTTGTTTCAGTGACATGCAAGATAGCCACAACAGACTTAATGCACAGTAGTATTAAACTTCCAGGGTAACTCTATAGTGTTAGCAAGCTGCAACATGAACACTCACAACAATAAAAAGCAGATACACTTAAATTAGCAAAGACAATGTACATGATAAAATTACTTTGCATTATCAAAGGCACTGCATTGCATATGGCAACTTTATTACCATATACATGTAGTTCCTTATAATTTACAGATGTTTCTAAATAAGTACCCCAATCACATTTCAGAAGTGGTAATACATTTCAAAAAAATTAGCCTATCATCAAACCATTGTAACAATACTTTGGTTAGTCCTCATCAGAATAAGAAAGGATATTCTGTTTCACTAAAGGTGTCAGATTGTTCCCAGTCAAATTGTTGATACTGTTAGAAGAGAGCTAGGCTGTCAACACTTGAATACTGTGGCCTGATTGTTGACATAGTAGGATACTGGTCATTCCCACTGAGTTGTAAGATTTCCAGTGTGTACAAATTTGGCATACAACAAAAGCCAGACCACAAGACCATTAATTTGGCCAATTAATTGTCCGACTAAGTGAGTTATTGATTGTTCCAACATTGTATCAAGGCTTGTCAAGGTAGTTTCTAGAAATTCCTGAAGGCATTACACTGTAGACTATTGGAGCTGGGAAAACTGTGAACTGATTCTCACAGATTTACAAAAAGGACATGGGTGTGAAGGTATGTATTAACAGAGAGTACAGTTGTCCAGGGTTAGTCTGAAGTATGTATTTCAGATGCACACAGTTGTGAAAGCAAAGGATATGTAAATGTGAAGAATGACTGAACTATTGATGGTGACCCATGCAAGTAACAACAGACAGCAGTTATTAGTTATGCATACCATTTAGCTTCATTGCAGTCCTTTTTTCCAGTATTAAAGTCTGGTTTCTTGAAGATTTGTGCAGCAATATTCAATAATCAAATAGTTGATATTGAAGTAACGGTAGGGAAAGGCACAGAAACTGTTCAAGATTCTGTTTTCAACCATCTTGATATTTCACTCAAATAGCTGTTCAGACACTTTTGTCAAGTCCAGTAATTGCATGGAATTTAGTTGTATATTGTGTCTTTGAGGCTACGATAACAGGTTTGCATGAAATTCAAAGTGAGGTAAACATAACATTTCTTACATTGCATATGTCCCAAGTGATAGCAAAGTTATTTCACACTGTATATTTTACTGTCAGTGACTGATACTTTTACTGCAAGTTTGAATGTCAGCTCGTCTTTTATTTGTCTGCTACTTGTATGATAAAGCACCATGATAAGTTTTGTGATCATGCAACAATTATTCCAGCAGTCATTTTTCACGCTATCAACTGTAAATTGAAATTCCACTGGTATCTTTGAGACCAGTCTTGAAAATATGTACATTTAATTATGAAACCAATTAGACCATTGGTGGAATACTCTACGTCACATTTACATATATGCTCTCTATGAAGACCTGATAGGAATTTTACCTTTCAAAATATTGACAATTTATTACGCAGTAATTCTGGAACATTGACTGGACATTTCTAATTTAATTTAGTCAAGCCATTGCTCAAACTGACATTCAGTGATGGTACAAATTGTTACAATATAACAACTTTAATAACATTAGTATTGGCAGCCACAGATTAACCCTGTTACGACGGATGAAACTGCAGCATCGCTGCACCGACATTACGTTTACCTAGACGTAATAAATCTGAACGCTCAGGGTTTGCATACTGTAGGACCAATTTTGTCCTAGTGGAGAGGTCCAGGGCAGACACAAAATCCGAGTTAGACCCAGATTTGCGTATGTAGACACATAACACTGGCCTTGGTCCCAGATGATTGCCAAGTTTAATTGTCAAGTTTACATTTGCTGAAAGTTTTCAGTCCAGTCCTTTATCATCCCATGTAGTCAGAACGACATATTTTCGCAAAATTTTGCTGCGCAAATGAGACCATGTCACCTGAATCACATTGCTTATACAACTGAGAGACACAAATTAATGTTAACAATGTTTTTATCCGATTCTAGCCCCTATGCTCAGTAAAAATATCCTGAAGTTGTCTCCGATAGTTGAAATAGTCTTTGGTGGTCATATCAGCCCTTCTTGTGCGTGAAACACATAAGAACATTGTGATTTACATGTAATATCCATGCCTGCCATTTTGCGCTTTGAAAGGTCAGAGGTCTCGTAAACTTAAGTTGTGTCTTCATATTTTTTGTTGCAATCATGTCATAGTGAAAACTAAATTAAATCCTTGGGTCTGATACTAGATCTGAACTATTTGGCCCTGGCCAAATTTGCCTGTGTGAACCTGATTTTATCTGTGATTGGTTGTTAAGTTTGACAGGATATGGACTTGTGTAAGATTACAAGTAGCGCCTTGGAATA
>LD346510.1:30722-44012 GCA_001465055.1 Ptychodera flava
ATTTCATCCATAGTGAAATGACTTGGGTGAGCTTTTTATCTCTCCATATGAAAACCATATAATATGATGGTAATTTTCAATTATTTAAATACATATTACGGGTATGGCACAGTTGTTGCTCTTCTAACAGCTACAATGTGGATTGAGAGTGTTGGTAAGAGTGAGTTTTAATCAATGTATTATCAGTGTATGACAAAACTATGTCATGCCCTGAATTCTATGAGTTTTGCTGTGTTCATGCTACAATTTTTAAGTCAAGTTAAACCTGCAAGAGGAAAGTTATAAAAGGCAACTATCATGATTATCATCTTTGAATAGTAAATCCATCTAGCTTTGTAACCAGCTTTTGAATTGTAGGAAACTACATCGTATGTAATCAAGGCATTGATAAGTCTACAATAGTTTTAATGTTCTGTAATTTGACAATTAATCATGTGTTGTTGACAGTTATTATCAGGTACCCAGTCTCTCTGCCTTTTAATCTAGGGTGTGTGTTGTGTGCATATATATATATATATATATATATATATATATATATATATATATATATATATATATATATATATATATATATATATATATATATATATATATATACACAAAAATGGTTTGCTTGTCAATACAGGCAAAGTATAGTGCTCAATGCATTTCTGCAGGGCGGTAATACTGAGAATCTAGGAACTTGTAGTTGTCACTCTACAGGCTGTTTCATGCGCTAAGCAATCATCAGGAGTCCTGAGCTCAGGAGCTCCTGATGATTACTTAGCGCATGAAACAGCCTGTAGAGTGACAACTACAAGTTCCTAGATTCTCAGTGTATATATATATATATATATATATATATATATATATATATATCACAGATTACTTTAAGTACAAAGTAATGAAATCTGTTACTCTAAGTTTCATGCTTTCTGCAATGCTCAGACAGAATATTCAATATATATATGCACACACACACACACCTTCCACACATTTATGAAAACTGATCATAGCTCTCTAGTGTCAAGTTTGAAATTTCAAAATATCAAAGACAATAGTCTCTTTAGGTGAGAAAATTCAGAGGTACTTTGGTCAAGGACATCAAATAATTTTATGTTGGCACTATAAACTTAACCATTCCATTTAACTCATATCATAGGACATCAATATATTTTTAGAATCAAGTAAATAGTAAGCAGCAGTAGCAATCTACATCACAGGACTTGTTTCTATACTGGTCTGGGGACATACATGTAAGACTATAAAGGATTTCTTTGTGTAAGATGAATATGTTCAGATGATCAGAACATCAATGAAGCTTATTGAAGAGTAAAATATGGTTCACCAATGTAGTACATGTGTGTTATGTAAATGAATTTGCTGACAAAATTGTAAAGAGGTCAGGCTTCACTTGGTTATTTGATTTGAAAAAATTGAGTGCAAAGGGGCAAGAAAATATTTTTAGAGGGCGTTATTTAAATTTGATGAAACACTAAGAAGTAAAGTACAAGAATATCCAAATCTTTTGAGTGGTATTTGTCATTTGGCCTTTGATGATGAACTAATATAGACAGTGATCTCATATGAACCTTTCTGATAAAAACACATGCACAGACCATATTATCAGTATGACAGGTATTGTAATTTATTCGTAAAGTGTGACTCATCAGTAATGTTGCATTGTCCTCTGGGAAGACACGTTCAGACAATTGTCTTCTAACATGATGCTATAACACTGAGATGATAGCCAAATTATTCTGTTTCCATGCAATCTTGTGCTAGGCAAAATGGCACATGGCAGGGGTTTGAATCATTCACTTTCAAAAATTTTATGTGATTTTGTTGCATGGTGTTTACACTTCACAAAAATGTAATTAGCATTTAGTTTCAGCAAAGATCAATATCCCTGAATAATTTCCAAAGCTTTGTGTACAGCTTCATAACATAAATAGTTCACTAATAAAGTTATACAGTTATTTGTTAATTTTCCATGGATCTCAATTTTCATGTATAAACATGTAATTGTATAAACGAACAATAATGATAATTAGAAAAATGAAATTACCAGATTTTGATGTTTGTCTTCTTGGAGATGTGTAATGTTTCCTAAAACAGTGGTATGCTTCAAAATGCTTTATTCTGGTTCGTAAGCCAGGTTATTTTCAGCGGTTGTTTTCATTTCAAATTTTATTTTAGGGTGGAAAAATTGCCTGTCTGTATCTATGTATATAACATCTAATATTCTATCAAGTGTTGGCTGTTATAATGATACTTTTCCTAGAAATAATAAGAGTTGTATTGTGGAGTCATATGCTATTTGTGCTACTGCAAATATTTACAACTGTCAGCTGAATTAGTAAATGATATAACAGAGTGCAGCATGTCATTGATCAGTTTATATCATAATGAATTAGCAGTTGTCTTTGCCACACCCATGCACAATGCCACTGTACTGGATTCTACTTGAAAGTAAAGGTCTATCAACTCAGACAGAGTTCTCATTGCATATGAATACATAATTTATTGATTTTCACTGATTAGCATAGAACATATCACATCAGACAGATGTGAATTCAGGAAATATTTACATTCAAAAGACTTTCACAGAATTGAATATTTCAATGCCATGTTGAAACATGGTTTTTCAATTTGTATTTTATTTTTCAATGAAAAATTGGCATGCTAGTTCATAAACAGCAAGCAAATGATTTGTTACAACAAGAAATGCAATTACTGTAAAGAAGTGTAATTTGGGTGTGTATGATATATATCTGAGAGATGTATAGTAATTAAGTTTGTGCATTAGCCACTTTTCAACCATAGCTACCTGTCACAAGAGATTTTCCGTCCAGAGATATCGGCCGACAAACCAACAGTTTGCATTCTACTGCATTCATATATATCTTAGCAACAAGATAAGTCAGTGTCAGTTTTGTAGTTTGTCATAGCTGAACTCCTTGTTGACTTGGTGACCTGTCGTCTTTGCCCAGACAATGAAGGTAATAATAAAGCATGAGTGTATAGCTGACAGATCTTTCACTTGTACATTCTCTGTTATGATATAAATGTCAATTAGCCATGTAGTTATTGGAGGGACCGTGGTCCAGTTGAATCATTGATATAGGATAGTGTATACCACATACATGCATGTTGTACATTGGATATCATGTTGTGTACATTGTACCTGGGATATCATGTTGTATATATTGAACATGGGATATTTGTAAATATTGTACATGGGACATCATGTTGTATATATTGAACATGGGATATCTTGTTGTATATATTGGATATCTTATTGTATATATATATATTGTACATTGGATATCATATTTTATATAATTTTACTGTTCATGGAATATATTGTGTGGCAGGGTAGAGAAGATATACATGTATAGTTTACTGAGGCCTGTCAATGCCATTAATAATGTATAAAGTATCACATTTTACAGATGTGTTTTGGTTCTGTGACTAGTGTATTACTGCAAGTTTCTGAAGTTTCTGAATGAATTTCTGTCCCCTTTTCTGATAGATTTTACTCTTTGAAAAGCTCGATGTGAATTTTCCAAGTTTGTTCATCCTTTGATAAGTTCAGTTGATGTACTTCTATGTGTGCATGTAATCTATTAAGTGTGAAAAACTTGAGATACAGTATTCTGTAAACCACCTTCTCACTTCATCAGATGTCAGTAAGTTAGAAAAGAAGTTCACCATGCATAAAACATTTGGAAACTAAAAGACTAAATAATATATAATTTCTGTTTAGATTCTGTGAAAAAGAACGGATGAACTAAGGAAACTGTTTGCTGAGCTACAATAACTGACGTGTGTTGGTTAGTCTAATTTTAGAAAGGAAGGCTCTGGCACAAATTCAACGGAAGGAAAGCTTTTATTTACATACATTTAATGTGAGTGATATGAAATATAGAAGATTACAGATTTACTGTGACTGGATCCTAGCCTAGAACTGAGAATTGCAACCAAAATGTTAATTGGATGACTCAATTGTAACAGAAATGTAAATTAGATGGGACAGTTTTAGGTTAATTTATGAAACTTGAGATCAGATAGTAATTGCTGTATGAAACAAGCGTAGACTGATGTGACATAAAACCTGTTATACAACTGTACAGTGCATTTGTACATGTGCACTGACAAATATCTGGATCAACTCATTCCATCATTGGCATATTGGAATATCTGTGATTCTATACTGGTTGCAATAGTTGCATTAAGTTGGATTCGTTACCAAGGATTGTGTTGGTTCAATGTATGCAAGATACAGTAGTCTTTAGGTCATTGTGTTTATTCAGTCAGATACAAAGAGGAGGGATCTAGTGCATTGTTCACTGTTGTATAGCAGTGGAATTCACAGCTACACGTAGCTGTTGAAACAAAAACGTTCATTGTTAGCTAACCTTAGAAAGCACAGCAAAGTATTCATGATTTTGAATATCAATAAATGTTTGATTCCGTCAAAGAGTTGAAATACAATACTTTTAATATGAATACTATATCAAATGCTTGGAATACTCCTTCATGACAGTCACCAGTGTTTTATAAGATGGCACTGCATTTAACCAACACGCTTATGTTACAAAGCAATATTCCTAATTAAAGATGACATGAAGAAGACTTCATTTGTTATATTTTCAAAACGCAGAAAATTTAAAGTTTAGTGTGGTAGCAATAGCTTACGCAAAGGATGGAGGTCACATTTACAGTAAAAACTTCAATTTTATTGTTGATAAAAAAAAAATAAGTCAAAAACTTGAAACTGATGTTGAATTTTAATATATAATTTGAAACTAGAAGTTATGAGGAAAAACCCAGCAATTTTGTTTTTACTGTAATGTACTCCCAGTCTTAAATGGCGGACGTTCAAAAAAGTTGTTAAAACCCTGATTAGAACGGTTGAAATGACTCTCATTCCAAATGGATGAATGATGTTGCCAAACAAATTCACTATTTTGTTGAATAGTTTTCCAAGACTGAAATGTGAAATTCATACAATTTGACCCAGCAGAGACCCTCAAGGGTCTATGGGCCCAGCCAGTTCTTTTGAAATGTTGAAAACAGGAGAACGTAGAACAAAGAAGCCAGAAAATCAGGTGCTTTGTTTGCATAAATTCACACCTCTTTCTAATCCAACTAAATACAGGACTGTTTGTCATGTTAAAAAGTAAACCAGTGTTTTATTAATGTAAGCGTAGACCCTCGAGAAACTTTCTCAGGGGAGGGGGGGGGTCTATGATATAAGGGAGGTAACAAGTAAATGTCACCAGGGTTCCCCAGTTGTTTTATGGCCTGTTCACACACAGTCTGTTGAAACGCTTCTGAAATATCTCAGGTGAAATACTGGCATAAAATGTTATATGTGGACGCTCCTAAGTGGTCCTGAAACAGTGTTGCTGGCTGGACCGAGATAGTGTACAGATTAAAGGCCCTTTGGGCAATCCTTGGGATTGCCTTTGTTCTGGTATGTAAGAGGATTATAAAAGTGTGATAGTGGAAATTGTAATCTAGTAAGTAAATTTCTGGCGCCAACACAGGCCTTTAACCCTATCAGCAACTTGCTGTGTGAATGGACCAATTGAGCCGTTTTAAACCCCCTCATGCAACATTCAATTCACTTTCATCTCATAGCAACAGTTGGTTCAATGAAGAGGTCAATTTACTTATTTCTGTCTGGTCAGAGGAAAGCATCCAATGAATTGCTCAATGGAACTGTAGGGACAGTCATACCGGTATGTACAAAAATTGCCAAAAACGCTCTGCAAAAGGGGCTGAACGGGACAGCCGAGCAGTGCCACTGGAAGATGAAGGCACCAAAACTCATGTACAATGAAGTTGTGGACAGCAACGGGCAAAGTGGTAGAGGGAAAATATCGTTCACATTTGCCATCTTGTTGCAGTGCAATAAGCTTGGCCATGTACAACACTTTACCTCGAGAGGGCGCATTAAGCTGGTTAAAACACCGATTGTGTGTGTGGACACAAGCGGACTCAAACTATAAATCCTCTGAGTTTGCAAATCACAAAATGTTGTCACTGAAACGTTTCCAACTTTACCCTGTGTGAACACAGTATTAATGGAGTTCCCATTGGTACATCAATGCAATCAGATTAGGGAACAGCAGAAGTGGAAGCAGGTTTCCCAAATCATTTAACACTGTTCCCAAACCTTAGCAAAAGCACTGTAAACCCTACCAATATTTTATCTTTGGTTTACAAATTACTAAAAATTGAATAAATTTTTGCAAAAAAATGATATTAGGGAAAAAATGCTGTGCAACATGCAGCACCCTATTATACTGTATTGTTGTTCACAAACCAACTGTTATCTCCAAGTATCAATGTAACACTTTCACTTTCAAATGACTCAACTATTAAATGTGACCATTATTTCTCTTGGCACACAATCAGTCGTTAATCCGTCATACAGCTGTGTTTCATGGCCAAATTACAAATAGTATTTCTCAGTTTTCAGAAAGAAAGAAAATTGTAGAATTGTTGTAATTAAACATAAAAGCATTTCCTTTAGGCAGGTAGTTGTTTCATTTTATGCTGTATCATTTGCTATGGTATGTGCTTATCAACATTTGCCAGGGCACATATCTGTGTGCTCATTTTAAGCCAGATGTCAATTGCTGTAAAATAATTTAACAGAAGTGACAACCGTAGCCATGACGTGATGGATGTGAATTATAGTATAGAATACATGTAGGTCAGCATATCAGCACATACAGGTTTACTGGCACCAATAAAGTTTGTTCTTTATATTATACTTCAATGTTGGGCATCACATCATGTTCATGTACCAACCTTTATTTTGATGACTTCACAATGCCATGAAAACGTTAATCACTTATTTGTAACAAGAGGTTTAAGTACTTAATGGCAAGGACGGGATATTATTTACCGGTATTAAAATGTGTGAACATTTCAGGAGAAAATAATCATTACAATGTTTTCATGATCTTTATCTTATTGTTTTGATGATGGATAACTGCAATGTCAACACTCCTCCATTGCCAGGGTAACCATAACTGTCATGTCCCGGTTTATGTTTATGTATCTTCATAGTAATATGTTTAACATTTCTGACATTGATCCATCAAATGATACCGAAATCTGTTTGACACTCAATATAAATGCATATTCAACAAAACTTTAATGTTAAATTAAAATTTCAGGACTTCCTCACTTGAGTCATTTGAATAACATTTTATAATACACATTTACAGACAGGGTCAATAATTAAACCTATTTTTCTTGAAGTGTAAATCTTTCTTGTCGTTATGAAACGTCAGCAGCAAGTCTGAATTATCATGAAGATTGTCAAGGAAGAAAGGAAAGCTGATTGAAATTTACCCATTGATGAATGAAAATAACATACCGGTACTCAGTTCACAAAAACCCGGACGTTCCATCTTTCAATGGGTCAAGTATTCGTAGCCATAGGCTTTTAACCTTACTTGCCCTTTGTTCACATTTAAAGTTTTTCAGGGTCACTTATCTTCCTTGCCATCACATAAACTTTGATATTTTCTAGCAATACCATTTGCATCTCACTGATATGCAGTGTTTTTTGCTATTGTATGACTATCATGTACATGTGCACACATGGTGTTGGAGACACCACCATCGTTATCCTTTGTACATGTAATTTGATTTAAGGTTGTATCTATCATACAGTATTTATGACACAATAACTCATCCACATTTTGATGCTTTGCTATGGTGACCAATTTTACAGGCATGAACATATGTACTGTTCAAATCTGCTAGAACATATACAACAGAACTACCTGTGTGTGTCATTCTTTAAGCTTCTGATGAACCAGATGTTTGTCCATAGCACAGATCTGGATCAATGGTTTCTGGTTCACAGTGGGTGATCTCATTAACTGTGTCCTGATCTTGAAAACTGAGGTAGATAGGTCTCCTGTCTATGACCCCATTACCTGTGACATGACATCTCTCAGTCAGAACTATTAGTGTTAGACACCTTTAAGTGGTCTATGCCCATTTTCAGCAGTCTAATTACCCTATTAACTGTGTTTTTTACTAAGATAGAAAGACTGTTGCTACGTGTGGTCTTGTTAATTGCATGTCTACAAAGGGAATCATAAGAAGAAACTACATTGCCCTATCCCAACTGTCATACTGGTTTCCCAGTTATCTCTTCTGTGCCAAGATGCTGTCTCTTTGACTGCCTTCTTGTCATCTTCTTCCAGTGTTTAGTTTTAAAGAGTTATATTTGGTATGCATTGTCACAATGTCAGAAGAAGTGATGAGGTTCACCAATGTTATGGTACATCTGTTGTAGCGTATATGTAACTCTGAATGTGAACTCTTGGGGGCAGTATTACAAGTTACAGTGTACTTCAGTGTGGGGACGTTTCTAGGGATGTGAATTTTGTGATGTACTTGAAATAATAGAATAGCAAAAGCTTTATACTGGTATATAAGTATATATCCCAGCAAAGTCAATAGTAATGCCTACAATGCCCTTTGTCTATCATCCCAGCCACACTAAAAGTTAAATATACAATGGCACCTGGTGTATGAATACAATATCTAATAGTGCATTTTCTAAGTACCCGGACTGGAAATTTTTATCAGAAAATGCCAGTTTCCTGATTAAATTTGATCTTAATGAACTATGACCCTGGGTGCCATGTATTACAATATCAGAGGCATGTTTGATAAAGGTAGGGTAACAACAAAGGCCTATCCAGTAGATGTTTATGTCAATTTATAAACACATACCTAGGGAGTCTTATTTTAAAATTTAATCTCATCTCTTCTTATGCAGTGTCATTATGATATTTAATTTCATATCAGTCTGGTTTTGAAAGAATCTAGAGAGAATTTTTATTAAATATCTATTCGTACTGCAGTTATATTGGAAAGCAGGAAAGTTGACTACCCCTGAAATTGTCGTCTTAATTTTATTGAAGCAGAGAAGAGAATGAGTCACTTTATTTAAGATAGAAGACTGACACACAAAGTGTGTTATTTGAGTCATTTTAGGTTGCTAATATCATAGCAGTCTACGGAAAGATAATCCTTGCAGCATGTGGTCAGGGAAGACACTCAATATTATGTCAGTAATCAGAGATGACCATGCATTCTAACATGGGTCTTGCAGACTGAGATAAAAATAATTTAGAATACCATGCATTGAAGTGATCGCTTTTCAATTTCCTCACAGGGTAAAATATACACTGCATTGAAATGCTTATATCTAAATTGTTTTCTGTCGGTGAAATAGTTGTAAATTATTTTCTAAAAAACATTTGTAGCCAGCGCTGTTGGAATGTATCCTTTGAAAACCTTGCACGTGTGACAATATCAGTTTATGTTTGTAGACCATGGAAAGAGATTATTATGATGTCAATATCAGGTGTAAAGGGGATCCCCTACTGAAGGCCTCTCTCATATTATTATGATAATTTCAAAGTACAAGTCGGTGTGCATGCCTCTCATTGTGTAGTTGTGGACACAGAAAGCAATTTAGTGAAACGGAGGCCGTTGAGATTATAGGCAAGGCTAGACATTGAAGAGTGACAGCTTTGAATATTGCCCTGCCCATCGTAGCAGAGGTTCAACCCATTATTAGGCTATCCTGTACTGTAGACACAGTGTCTAGTGATTGACTGCAGTCAGCAAACAGTCACAAGGTTTCCTTGAAAGCGGTGAGTTTTTTTGGAGGCACGTAGATGTGAGGAGAATACATGAAGAGGATGAATAATAGGTAGCTATTGAATATTAGGTGAGAGACTGTCCCAGCACTTACTACCTTGTGACTTAGATTGAATAGTTCAGTCTGCATCGTATAATGGAACTGTAACTAGAAATCCATTGAGGCTGTATTGTGTGAATCAGTCTACTCGCATAGCGGCTACTCTACTCATCTTACCATTAGTGATTGTCCAGTAAAAACTGCAATCCTGTGGAAGCCAAATTTAACCAACATCTGCTCAGCCTGCCATCCCGGATACAGCAAGATGGCTGAGCCACCGGAAGAAGACAAGAAGAGTAATCGGAAAGATGAACACCCAGAAGCTGTATTCCATCCTGCTGGAGAATTTGGAAAAGAAGGGATTGGTGGAAGGGTGAGAAGAGTTACTGATTCTATGTTTAACACTGTGACTGAGAAAATGGGATCATTGCCTCTTGGCAAACGCAGAGATCCTGAGCCGGTATTCAAGGAGATAGATCGCACTCTTAAGCTTCCAGACAAAAGGGCAATATTCCGAGCCTCTCCAGAACATCTTGATAGTTACAAAATTCCCGGTGCTAAAGAGAGTCAAAGCAGGCAAAGTAATGGAAATGGAAATGGAAATGGTCAAATACAAAATGAAGGAAATTCAGAAGAAGCTACAGAAGTGAATACAGTGACAGAGATAGATGCTGTCAAGACCAGGATGGAAATGGTAATGTTGCCATGTGATCCAACTCACATCAAATGTTAATGAAATAATGTATTCCATATAGTCCTGGCACTCCTTCCGACTGCCACATACATCACATGGAATTACATGCATCACAAAATATTCCAAACACAATTTAAGGTTACCAAAAAAATGTAAGAAAGACACTGTTAAAATATAACATCATTGATTTGTTCATTCTGATATTTGCAGTTGTCTTTGCAGACTGCATAGTATTAAAATCAATGATGGCTGCCCAGTGAAGTCACCTAATGAATGCTAATAAGATGAAACCATGCTTTACTCTTTGATGGTTGCCTATGTTATTTAGGGTTTTTTCTCGCCCCGCTGATTTTGTTAAAACCTTTGTGCTTGAAATACAGTATTGTGTTTTCTAAATGCCTGTCCACATCTTTAGGTGAATTTTTTTTACATGATTTGTCATCAACGTTTTCTCATCACCATTTCCCATCAGGTGATGTTGATTTGAATAATGTTGCTCTTTTTTGTCGCAAATAACATAATTCCTCAAGATTGTAATAAAAATTGATGACAAATTTGAAGCACCTCGGCAAAAATGTACCAAGCACTGATGAGTCAGATCTTGTAAATTGATCGTCTTTCAAAATGGCCCTTGATTGTTGTAAATTCACCCAGCTTTATATTGCTCATCCGTCATCATTAACACAATGCATATTCTAAATTCTGTTTGTTCAAGTGTCACAGAAGCTCATGACTAATCTCTTAAAACTGAAGACATTTTTCACTCATCACAAATTTATGAAGACTCATGATGGTTTGGTGTCTGGATGACCCTCAAGGCTGGTGTGTTTGTTATGCAAATTTGAAACTGACAAGTTTCAGGTTCAAGTCTTGCTGCCATGATCCACAGAGTGGGTTTTCAGAGGATACCATGCCGATTTGAATCAACCAGCAACACAAAATTGTGTCATAATTGATTTGAATAGACTGGACATATTTGACTACAATGTGGCAAAGCCCCCATCAATGATTGCTATTGTATTAATAGCAGCTAGAAGTCAGATCCAAAGAATAGTTTTCCAATGTTTGTGAACATAGATATGATTTTGGAATCAAGTGCAATTTCAGTTGTCCCCTGATATACCCTGATATGATTGCATTGATAAGCCATAGCAAACTTTGGCAAAATTAATGCAGTTACCTCAATCAAAAAACACTTGTACTCTATTAGCCATAGCAGCAGTAGGCATTTATTCCCATGTATTTATTTTAATCTAGGACTGATTGTTGACAGTTAAAACAGTGAATGAATAGTGCACATTTTCATGATGTGGCTGTTTCTATTGTGTAAATTTCATATAGTTTTGATTAATTTGGACTTGACTAAGATTGATTTTACAAAATGATACAGACTAGATAAACAAAAGAAAATTAGATGTAAATGCTAGTAATGATAGTGCTAATTCAAATTACTGTGTGCGTAGGAACTACTGTTCTTTGTTTCTTTGTTACAATGCAGCGATTCAAAGACAGAGAGAAATAATATCATTTGTTAGAAGTGGCACATCTGGTTCATGTGTCTGTATTACAGCCCATTGTTATCCATAAATTGTCTGCACTATTCACATCCTTTATTTGTTCAGAAACACAAACTATGACCTGTCATATAACATGATTATGAAGCAGTCTTCTAGACTCTACTGTTTATTGCTGATACAAATCAGTAACTTAAATTATAGTAAATTAAAAAACTGTCTTTTTTATCTTGTGTGAGTTTTATCAAAGCTGATGAACACTAAAATGAATGCAGATTATTAAATTTGATAAAATTTCAAAAAAAATACTGCAGTCAGCTGGGCACTGATCTGCAAGCATGCTTAACACTGTATCTGTATAGTATTTTGTCATTGCACAATGACTACACTTAAAAAACATGGTACCAGTAAATATTTGTCAGTGAACAAATCAAATCTATCCATACAGTGCTTGCATAATGACTAACAGTCGATAAAGTACTTGTATGTTTGCCATATAGAAGCACACATTCACCTACAGTAGTAATTACAATTCAAAATGTAAGCATGCCTGTATGTTAGTTTCAACGTGAACTTCAGAAATGCACCTTGGAGGTTAAAAATTCAAAGACTGACACAAAACAACCAGTGCATCATTTTTATCATCAGACATCTTTGCTATTGTTCAGGCAATAGCAACACTGTTAACTCCAATTTGTGCCATACAAAATTCCGGCAAAGAATACATCAAAATATTCAAAGCTTAAATATACAGCACAATGTGTGCCAGTGTAGCCAATCACATACATGGACCAGATATGAACTGAATATGCTCACGTGTTTTACAACAGGTTCATTAATAGTTGTACGCTTCATTGTATATATGTTATCACTATATGTAGCAGGTTTTTTTAAACTTCGCACAGTACTCTTAGAGTTTAATCACTAATTACAAAACTTTATTTAATATGCGAATGAGCTGTCAATTAACTTGACACTGCTCAATGCTTTATGGGACAATGAGATATCCATCAGATCAACATTTGCAGCACGTTTTATTTAATTTTAATGCTGTAATTTTAGAGTAATGTCACTTATTACAAAATGCATTAAATATGCAAATAAACCCCGCATTAACTTGACACTGTTCAATGATTCATAGCACAATTAAATATTTATCAAGTCAATATCTGTAGCACGTTTCACCAAATTTTAGTGCCGAAATTTCAGAGTTATATACCTAAGTACAAAATTTATTAAATGTGCAAATGAACCCTTAATTAACTTTATACTACTAAATGCTTTACAACACAGTTAGATATCTGTCATATCAGTATGTGCAGCAGTGTTCATCACATTTGATGCAGTTA
>LD346510.1:70752-160133 GCA_001465055.1 Ptychodera flava
GTGGTTGCTCACAGCTCACACTTGGTGCCCATATTGCAAATCAAGCGTAAACACAGGATTTAGGTCTGGCTAAGTCAGAATCAGGTTGTACATTGCTAGAGACTTGTAAAATGGTAATAAAGTTGAAAAGAAAAAATTGATAAAATCAGATAGTGTGGAAATGACTTTTAGTCTCAAAAGTTACTACATTGACAATGCTGCTAGTTTGTTATAAAGAAAGCAAGAAAGAAAGAAAGAAAATTTGACCTGACTTTAAAGTGAAATTATTGAAAAAACAAATAAATGTACAAATACATTTTTAAGCAGAGTAATTGACTGTTACATTTCTCTTTGCATTCTTGTATTTTCATCATCATACATTTCATCATTTCGCGCCAAAACTGGAAGAATATGAGAAGTGATTCGATTTAGTAATTTAGTATGATTTTTGATTTTATCAAGAGGTTATGTACTTTGTTTGTCATTTGTAAAGTGCAACATAACTACAATAGCTTTATTTTTGTACAAGCATGGCTCAAGCAGTGTTGAGAATTTAGTTTGCATATGTCACTAAAAGTTTGGAAACAAATAAATTTACTGTAGATTGCTGCACCGATAATTAGTTTCCAATCTGTAGAGAGATCAAAAAGTAAGTCTTCATTTTGTAAAGAATAACAGTAAGTGTTTGCAAGTTATTCAGATAGAGACCAATCATATTAGGTGTCTCCATACAACAAAGTAACCTTGACAACATCTTCTACCTAATGTAAACAAGTAGAAACAATGTAACCACTGACAATAAATAGTGTAGCTTGTTAGAGTAGTACAAATACTCTGCTCTTGTATTGACTGAGAACTTCATTTCATGGGACAACTGTGAAAATATTTTTTTCTTCTTTTAGTTTTCTACTTTTGAGGAGTTTGTGTCTTAAGTGTAAAACTTGTCAATCATAAAGCGACATTAACTATGGTAAATGTAATTTCTGATGGCTGCAAACATCAAAAAGCAGAAAATTGTTTCCAATGGATTCCATAGTATTGTAGAATAGGAATCAATGTCACACTGACCTACAGTAGTTTTAAGCTGTGATGAAAACAATGGTATGTTTATTAACACGCATGTATCTAAAGGTTTGCACTTAAATTTGTTCCTTCATGTGTTTTGTTTGTCATGATATTCTCCGTGTTAATTCCATATGATTTGCGAGTTTTCCACATTTTCCAAATGAATATGTTCATATTCACAGGTCGACAGGTAGATGATCATGTCTCTCCAAGGGCCTCCCAAAAGATCAGCAACCCTCCTGGTGGAAAGTCTAGTATCATCTTTGGTGATTAGGTTTCTGCCAAACAAAGTAAATATTTTGTTCTATGAATAACATAAGATATTGAAGCAATTCCTTCCCTTATCTCTAAAATTCTATCATATATTCTGCTCTTCATGCTTCAATGACTTGTCCTTCAAATGTCCTTCTTAATTTGTAATCTGAATGATATTCACTGAAAATTTATGACAAACTTTTACAGTTGCTTTAATTTGAACATACTTTACCTGATGTAAAAGAAAAACCTGGAAATATAGTAGAATGGATTACATTTCTAAATTAAACCAATACATCTTGAATGACAATTACCAAAGGCACATTGAACACTTAAAATGTGCAAAAGTTTGATTTGCGTAAATTTTTCAAGACAGTTGATTTTGTACTTGCATGTTGTACTTCTTAAGTAGATAATTTAGATCCTGTGTTACAAATTTGGTAAAATCTTGATAGATATCTGAATCAGTAATGTTCAACACCAGATAGTTGCTTTAAAGCTAAGGCATTATTTAGAACAAACGAATTGTCATTCCATCTAAAATATGATGTAACATTGAAACCAATGACAGAATAACCAGTAATTCAAAGAAAAACTACAAAAGTACAGCAAAGATAATAATTCTATCAAATTTTTAACTCTCTACCCTCCATCATTGACATACATGTATTGTTTGTGATGTTATTGTACCTGTTGCCTGTTCATGCACCTTATGTCTTGTTTTGCTGTAGAATTAATGTATCTTATCTTTAGTGACTGCATGTAAGCACTGATCTTGCTCATTGTAAGAACGCATTCATTTCTTGCAAAACTTTCCAGCATTCCTGTACATTGTCTTTGTTTACTAGAGTCATGTATTCAGTGATAACTGCGCATACTTTTTTTGCTTTAAGTTTTATGTCAATTAGTTTTTAGTTGCATGTACACATACAAGTCCTATGCATTAGTGTGAATGTTTGAAATTGAAGTATGGATTGGATGGTGCATAGCAAAGCCATGAGGCGTGTAGTGCTTGCTTTGTTGACTCACTTGCAATTCAAGGCACTCACTGAAATTGACGTCGTATACAGGACATTGCATGACTGTCACACTGACTGTCATAATATCAGGACAAATAGTTGTAGATGTCTATGGAATGTCATATACAGACAAAATGCTGACTTAATTTCATGATGCACTGACAAGTGAGAAAATTTACAGCTCAGCTGTGATGGAAGATGTTGTGACAAAGATGTTGGAAATATTTGCAAAGTATTGTTCACAAATACACACCTGTAAATATAACACTACTTAATTCTTATTTGAAGATTCTTTTTTACTTTCAGGTGGACAAGATGACAGCTCTTACAGTTCCCAGAAGAGTTCTCGTCAGTCAAACAAACGCATACTAGCACCTCCAGGCGGTCGCTCCAATCTTCAATTTTAAATATCCATTGAGTCTATTTTGAGTGTTATGCAGCAACAGAATCATGTAGTTATGCTTTTGTCAATTTGTAGATGTCTGAGAACAGAAAGGAACAAAAAATACTTGAACCTGTACTGTGTGTATAAATGGTTTGGTATAAAATTTGACCATGTGTAGTAGAAAGGCGTATGGTGTAATTGTGACTTGATAATCATTTAGAGTAGGTGTATGTAAAGTAGTCTAGGTGTTGGAAATGTTGTCAGTAAACCTAGTGAGTACAGTCACTAAAGAGAACTCATGTTCATGAAAGATGTCATATCATGGCAGTACTGAAGCACTAACCTATCAAAGTTTGCAGCAACTTTAGATGTCACTATACGTCTGTCATTCTGTAAAGCTTTGACAAGTGCACTCATATATATATTCTATCATCAGATACTGTTTTAATGGCTTTTCAAATTACATACAGTGAGTTTTTTCACAATCATTTCATTTTAAGATTACCATGGCCAAGTAGTCTTAGAAAATAAAATCAGCAATGTTGCAGTGAAAGCATGAAAATGTCATCAAGATTTGAGATCAAGTGACAAATGAGTAGTTAGTTAATGTGTTTATGCTAGACAACAGAGTGCATGCTGCATGTATGGTGACTGAATTAATGAGCAGAATACAGCTCTGTTGTCACTGCACAGCTAGCTGACATTTTGAAAAGTAATAAGTAATGCTATTTATACATTATCAAGTACATTTGAAGTGCTTCTTTGTATGAAATGTGCCTCTCACCAGGGAATGGGAAATGATAATCCAAACACTTTGTGTTAATTCATTATTTTTGTAATTCCATGATCACACATTTGTAGATCAACGGTCATTTTGTTGTATTTAATATTTTTCATCTGGTTTAACATCCCAGACACAAAAACTATGCCAAGTTGAATTTTGTTTCACTCTAACTGAAATATCGTATAAAATACGCTGCTGCCCTCTCTCTTGATTTTGAAGCAAGGAACTTTGATTTTTGCATTCTCAGTTTTATATCAGTTTGAGTGATTTGTTTCACTTAGAAATATAACTTTTGGCAGTTTGTACTCTGACTGTAGTATGGATGCCATGATTTAGAGTAATACATGCTGGGTAAAATTTGTAACAGACCACAATAGTGTAACTTTTGTCTCTCAGTCATCTTATCTGTGTCTCCGTTGTAATGTCAAAAGATTTGATGCATGAAATTGTGGATTTTCAACACAGATCTACACACATGCAGCTTAAATGGTAGACACAGCTAAATATTCAATCTTGATGATGTAGTGAAATCAGTAGGTTTAGATAACAAGCACTGATGCCAACAATCACCACTTCAGACTATCGGTTTCTATGAATATGTTGTTGTGTGGATGATTACTGTGGAATAGATCATTTTCACCAGGATTTTATTTCACTGTTTTGATAATGTCTATGGTTTTAAAATCAGAGAATACCCCTAACACAATGGTAATTATACATTTTGAGTTGCATTGAGTACAATACATTCAATAATCAGTGAATTAGGAATATTTTGACAGTATTCTAGTGCCTTTTTTCAAGAAACATATTTGTTATATAATTTTTTGAACAAGAATCACAGTACATTATTTTGTCTTGATTTTGTTTTTAGAGTTTTCTCCCCCGTCAGACATCCACCAGCTTAATACATTCTCAAATGATGCAATTATAAGGAGATAGTAACAACTTTTTATCAACGATTTTTTTGAAAAATTTAATGTAGAAATCTTTGAAGAGAGACATTCAAGTTATCATCAGATGTGTCTTTGCAGTAACCATGTGATGTGCAGGAGAACATTATCACAGTTCTGATGTTCTACCAAGTTGAACTTTATTGAAGTTGTGCGATAAGAATTGCAAACAGTAAAAAACCTCACTCTGAACATAAAAAAGATCAAATAGTCAATTATCACAGACATCTTTGAGTGAATATAATTTTTGACGTCAGAGTGAAAATTAGCAATTACCAGGAATTTACCAACTTGTGTGAGAAGTTGGAAGGTAGAAATGCACAAAATTGTGTGTGGCACTTGTGTATTTGTGGTAACAAGTTTGAATACAAAGGGTTCACAAATCCTGTACAATCATGACCAACTTTATATATTTCAATCCATCAAATACAACAATTTACATTAAGTCTCTTGTCCCTTCATAAAAAAAAAGATCAAAATTAAGTTGTGTAATTCATTGTCACACGATGAATCAATGTCACTAATCATTTGATGCAGTCTAGGTTATTTTATTCTCAATCTTGGTCTTTTTCAAAACAATATTTTTCATTTCGAATTTCAAATCAATCACTACCCTCATAAAGATGAAAATCAAATACAAATCATCTCCAGACTCTTGCCTTACAGTGATTGGTTAATAACTCTTCAATTTTACAAAAGGTCAAAGGTCTCTATCCTGTTTACCTTAACTGAATGTATGTGTTATTCTTGAGTCTTGAAAAACCTCCAAGCTGGAAAGTGCATATAAAATAAATGTGACGCTCAAAAAGTACCAAGTTTCTTTTCGTCTTCAATGCTTGCTATGCTGACTAGCATTCATTCTATCACTGTCTGCTATACATTGACTTCTATCATCATGTATAGGTACAGGTTTATCAGCACTGTTAAACACTCTCTGGTTTCATAAATACTTTTCACAATCAATAATCATGTATGCCACTCTCACAATTCACTTTACTTGACCATATACACATTCCTTATTGTGAGAAGAAAATCTTGCAACATTTTAGCTGATATGTGCTTTGTAGGTCTGCTGTTTATGATACAAATCTTATAAAACCGTGATTACCTGTCGTCAGTTACTATTGTTATCACGTGATGTCTTGTCTAATTTTGTACACAAAGGCCTCATAGTGATATTTAGATTTGTTCAGATTGTGACAAAATTAAAGCCGCACTTTTCAATCCCAGGTTCTCGCATTAGTGGCGTTCTCCTCCCAGTCAAACATTTGGCCAGTACGATGTTTGATTTCTATAACATTGATAACACAAACTGATCTCAACCTTTTGTCACATTTTGCTAATCCTGCAAACAGAGTTTATACAAGCATTTGATTGACGGTCGGTTCAAATCGCCAACGGTCATTGATTCCCCACCACAAACGCTCAAATTTCCTAAAAATATGTCTTCCAGTCGCGTTACACTTTAAATATAACCACAGAGTTAGCTTCGCGTCCTTTTAAAAGGAGGCTCCGCCTTTAAGCTGCAGGCCAGGTATACATGAGTGTTGGGTACAGTGTACAACACACACACCACATATATATCTATATATATATATATATCTATATCTATCTATCTATCTATATATATATATATATATATATATATATAATATATATCTATCTATCTATATATACATATATATATATATATATATATATATATATATATATATATATATATATATATATATATATACACACACACACACATCAACATGTTAAGGTATGTCTCTCTCCGAAGTTTAGCACTCAAAAGGGAAGAGCAGATTTTGAAATTGATTGAGTGTTGCTGAACAAATTCAAAGCCTAGACCAAGTATCATATATGGCCTCGCCCATGAAAGTAGAAATTAAGCAAAACAAAGAGAGAGCAAAAATGACAACTCTGGCATGGTTAAGCACTGGAAAATGTCACCACCCTGTTACAAATTTTTTATCATAACAATGTATCTAACAAGCTTCATCAAACTTTGTGATGTCATTCTCGAGACTATTCAATTTCAAGGAATAACCTATCAGGAAGAAAATATTTTTGCCGATGCCTAATAAGGACAGTTAGGACATAGTCTTACATGTAACTGTATGGGTTAAATACTTTTATTTGTATGCATAGGCAACCACACTCTCTTCTGTTTCAGCACATCAATCTCTATGTAAAGACCTGTGTGTTAATTCTAGTAATTGCATCAGTATCTGCAAACCTGTCTAGGCGTGATGATGGATGGTTTGAATTTGTGTTACTCTTTATTAAATATCCCACACATAGATCTGCTTTAAATAGATTCTCCCACATTATGGAACATGATCACTTGGATATACAATGGCATTACGGAATGGCTTTAATAATCTTGTGCAGCACTCTCATTACTGATGAAGGTTTACTGAACTGGCTGTGCATGATGTGTACTGCTTTGCAGAATAGCGCCCTCTCTGTTTAATTAAAAGAATAAATACATGTACATAGTTTTTCTTCGTTTTATTGATTAATTTATTCCCCGGGTTTATCCATCAAATAATTATATTCAAAACTCATGCTATTGGAATTGGCAGCTTCAGGTTATTAGAGTTGTCAATAAATTGAAGTGCTAGCAGGTTAAATTGATTACAAAATAACACTGGTACTATTAGGCATATAAACTGAACGAGCATTTCCTTCGACACCATTCCTTCAAACGGTCTATATTTGGATCTTTGGTTTTCAATACCTTTCACTTAACATCAAAATTTAGATTGACATCCACCATTGAAATTTTAACGACTGAAAGAAAAATGTTTTTGCACAATCTTTAGTTAATTTCAGTACTAGAAAAACATAATTGTCGTCAGCTTTCAACAATTCTATCGATAGATTTTTTTCTTAATCTTGTCATTGGTAGTGATATCTGCTAATAAAGAGATTTACCAATCACACCCTCAATCAAGGCCTCCCTGCACCACCGTTTAGACTGCACAAAACAGAAAAACAAACAAGCTTGCATTTATTCAAATTCCAAAAAGAAGGTACGCACTCCATTGAGAATAGTCGTTTGTCCGATAGTTGTCAGACAGTCATCACTTCCCATATACTTTTTTTTTAGATTTTCAACGATAACATATTGATTGATTTTCATCTGAATCAATGCCTCTCCCACACATTTCTGACAATATAGGCATTTGTCGTAGGAGTTTGTCATGCTATGGTTTGCATTTATTTTTCTTCACGACATTTACTGATACATGACCGCTTCTCTGATACTTGGTAAGTCTTCAGCCCATTCTACACAAATGAGTCTACAATATTTTATAAAAGTCAACGTTTGCCCTCCTTGTTATACCCCGAAAAAATCTAACTGTATTTTATGAACTTTTTAACTCAATTGCATTGTGGAATGTTTCATAGCTATTTGTTTACAGTAATATGTGGCTTATACGCCAATGCAGCGTCGGTTAAGTTTTAACTATCCACATATACGGTCTGATATCCTGAAAATTGTTGCCCTGGTCTATTTTATCATAGCTCTAACCACCTATAAGACTGTCATTGCCATATTCCCTCTGCAGGCCCTATTCCGTGCGTTGCAGAGATTACCCGCAGTAAGTGATATGTTGTCGGTCCCAGCATAGAGTGCGCCCCCATTGCCAATCATTTGTACCTAAATATTTGAAAATTATGACCAAATTTCACCGATTTACAGGTAATTTGACGCTAAAATTGATTCCAACATCAACAAATCGGCAAAGTAAATGTAATTGAAGGCAACTGTCGAGTGTAGAAATTTGAATCAGCTTGCTATAAGGTGTAAACGTCCGAAAATTGACATCTCAGCCACTTTTGGCCTAACCGTCAAAATTGGTCTAATTCGGAACGGCGAAAGGGGTTTTTGAGGGAAAAAGTAACTGAGACACTTTTGAGGGATAACCATCATTTCGCGTCCGGGGTGTTTGTATTCCTCAACCGTTGATGAATGACATTTTCCATTGTGTAGGAAGTGACTATGTTTACGCATTAATGGTTCATTGTTTCTATCCGATGTAAAGAGTAGAAATGTTTTACAAGTATATTTATCAATTCGAATATCATTAAATTTAGCTGTTCTCATCAATATATTTACATCATAAAATGTTTCTCCAAATCAGAATTTGTTCATGTCGCAGCTTACCAAGCAAAACCTACGGCATAGTACACCAGGGTTGTAATTTTCAAACTGATTTCACTTTCTGTAATAGTTTTATATTGCGCCAAAGTCACCAAATATTAATATGTAGCAATTGTCATAACGGAATAATTTTTAAAATATTTATTCAAATTGGTTTCGCTTGTTTTGTTTGAACGTTTGGAAGACACGGTGAAGTAAAACCGATGGTTTTAAACACTTTGAGTGACAGTTACGAGCATTGATTGAAGTTTTGAAAATATGGATTCGATGGAACGTTTACACTGAGACACGGATGAAACAAATATATTCAGAGTCTATTGTTCTCTTTCAACAAAGAATATGCAAAATGTCCAGAGAGCTGTCATTCAACAAGTCAAGAATGTATGGTAGGTCAAAAGTTCATAGCCTTATTTAAACAAGTCGTCGTACAACCTGCATGCGTCCCTTATTTACTCTTTCAGTGTTGTCTATTGCCATGTGTTGTTCAAATGTAATTATGTTGTGAAAACTTGGAATCTGAATCTTGCAAATAATTCTCTTTACATTATTAGCATTTATTGTGCAACATTACTTTATTCTCTTCAACGGCGTTAATTGGCAGCCACTTGGAGAGAAGTTACAATTTTAATAATAAAGTTGATAATAAACAAAATTGAAAATAAAAAATATATATACAAGAAACTTACAAACATTAAAGCTCCATAAGCTGTATCTTTTGGCTATTTTTCAGAACTTTTGTTTTATTGTTTCCCTACACTTTCTGCATTGAATCCCTAAACTGTAATTGAATGCCAAGTATTTAGGATATCAGCACAACCTATATGAGTATAATCTATATTGTTATTGTTGAAAATTGTATTCAAGTCCGGACTAGAATTCATTTGTAAACAATAAACAATGATCACTACACACATACAAGCTGTGTTGATAAAAAATACTCGAAATTTCAGCATGACAAACGGATTAGGGTCAGACACGGTTGTTGATGTACAGAAGCAGAATACGGAAAAACTTGCCACAAGTTACAGCTTATGTCCCTTTAAAATCACATGGACAAGACCGCAAAGATATTGTTTTGGAAACTTGCAGTGAATCGTATAAGATATCAATATTTCTGTTCAGTGATTTAAATAAGCAGTAAATGCGACCAACGGAACTAACTTCTGTTTGTAGCATCGACTCTATTATGAGGTCTACAAATAAGGTTCCTTCTTCTGGGACTATACAAATGTGACAAAACATCTACATTGGAATATACAGTTAAAATATCCCTACCGAGATGTAAATGTGGAATATTAACACAATGAAGAATAAGTCATAGGCACATTAATGTCCTTACGAAAGCCATGTTTGACAGGTAAAAACGGAGAAAGCGTTTTTGGATTGATTCAATTCTCATTGCTTGGTACTTTGAGGATTAAAAATAACAATATTGAAACCAATGTCCCTCTACATATGCCATATGCATATACCTCTTCGTTTAGGATGATTGTATTTCATCGTTTCACAAAATGATTTAAGATGCGAATTCTTGCTGATCAAAACCACGTGATGCAGTCTACAGCGTCTGACAGGAAGTGGCCTTCACAAGCTGCATGTCTATGATTGGTCCAGCGTATAGAATTCGTGCAACTGACCAGACTACAAAGGGCTGCCATAAGCTTATGTACAATAAAGTCGAGCGACATACATTTATCCACTTACAAACTCTACATTTTGTCGTACACAATGATAGAATTGCAGCATCGGACAATACATGTTACGACATCCGTTTTGCCTTCGGAATTTTGAAAGTGTATCGTTGACTGAACGGTTTTAATGACTAATCATCGACAGACAACTGACCTTATTCAACAAGGTTGCTTATGCAGCACTCGGTATCTACAAGAATAACGTTTATGGAGAGTATCGAAATTGAATATTTAACCCGACATAAATGAGAAATTAAGAATGTTAAATGCGATGTGAAAAAGGGTAGTTGACAACATGACTCTTAGTAACAATTAGCAACTCTGATGTCTCATTCTGGTTCACGTGATTTTTAAGTACATCTTTTCTTCCAGATCGTATATTTATCAAAGCGTAAAATTGCATGGAATCTCGCTGATTTAATTTGATGACAGGAAAATATCTTTACGTTGTGTGCATAGTGATGAAAATACATCACCCAGGCCAATCTGGGACATGTTTATTGAAAACATACTTACAAACGTTTCTGATATATACAGAAGTTGACAGAATGAAAAAGGCAGTGTTGGAATTCTATTAGAATCAAATAGGAGAATATCTTTATATGCTTTCTGATCGATTATCTATTTACCAAACAGACAAAGCGCAAACATGAAAATATAGATCAAGCCTGTAAGCAACGAAACTCTTTATAATTTTAAAGGGACAAAGTCAGCCATTTTTCATGAATTTTGTTTGATACAAGATACACTTATGTTGTTTGACATGTTGAAAGATACTGAATGAATGGGTGACCATGCATATATTTGACCCCGGTTTTAGACAAATTAAATGAAACCATCGCGAAAATGAATTAATGGTCATAATTATTAATTCATTTTCGCGATGGTTTCATTTAATTTGTCTTAAATCGGGGTAGAATATAGGCATAGTCACCCATTCATTCAGTATCTTTCAACATGTCAAACAATATAAGTAGTATCTTGCATCAAACAAAATTCATGAAAAATGGCTGACTTTGTCCCTTTAAACCAGAACATTTAATGTAATTCAGTTGGTAGACTGTAAAGATTATTTGAAGGCAGGAATATTGACCGCACACACATAGTATCTGCATATTTTCGGTAAAATAAAAAGAAGTAATCGTAATATTTAAATGATATTCAATATTGACATTTCTTTCTTTTCTTTTCCCCTTCCATTTCGTAAAAGACGGGCAGTAAACTGTATTGACACTTTTCCTGTATGATGGACTGCTCAGCTTGTAAATACAAGGATTTATGGAAGAGTTCACGGTGAGTATAGTCAGCATAATTTCTATTAAAAGATGGAGAATTGTCAATTCTGCAATAGTCAATGTAACAACTTCAGAACGCACCAAGATAGGCACGGAAAGAATAACTACAGCTGGAATGACACAGAGAAAATTTACAACTTTAGTGATGGTCACTGTTCGGATAACTTGCCGCGACGTTTTGACGAGTTGTAAGTATGACCGTAGCCTAGAGGCTTTGCTACGTCTGTACATGGTTCTAGTGATCTGGATGTATAACACGGATGCAAGACAGACACATGCAAGTAGAAGAGTCACTACTACACAAAAGAAACTTATTACACTTGAGTTAACTTCTTCCTCGGTCAGAAAATCAAAACACTTCTGTGCATACAGGATTGGCGACAGGATGCTAAAAATCCATGTCAGGGAAACAATAACAGCTGTCTTCTTGCCATCCAGAAATGTATGGACCCGAAAGGGATGACAGATTGCAATGTACCTTTCTACGCAAACTAAAGTCACAGTCAAAGAAGACTCAATCAATGGGGCAAAAAAAGATATATTCGAAATAAAGCATGGAAAGTTTGACACAAAAAATCTGAACAGTCGAAATCCAAGGTAAACAAGATCTGAAATCGCTAAGTTTACCAGCAGAGCGTGTGTTTTTGTCTGCATATCATTTACTTTGAAGATGACGATGATAAAGGAAGTGTTGTTGAATATTCCCATGACGGCAATGCTGATGTCGATATAGAGAAGCATCTGATTTGTTGTGTCAAGCCATTGCGGTAAACTGGTTGAATTGTATCCGCAATTAACGCAGTATTTCAGAACCTCGACAGCCATTTTATTTTTATGTTTCACACGCGAAACGCGAATATCAATGATCCAACTGGAAGAAGAGTTTCTTCTGAAAAATGTCTTCCGTATACGTTGAAATGCTCAAATGAAGCTCAAATGACGATAAATTAAACCGCTCAAGAAACAACTGTTGAAGAACAGTGAAACGGTGTGCAGAATGTAAAGCATCGATTTGACACCGTTGAATATGTAATCAAATTCAACTGGCCGTTTGGGATGCTGACTTGAACGGTGAAGATGTCACTCCAGGACATTCGAGAGCAATAGATTGTTTCTGGAAAGAAGAAAAATATTTCAATCATTTCATGTTGTAATTTCATGTAATCTAATGAAGACGACCTAACTAATGACATTTTGACGACGTAGGGATACTCTAACATCTCCATTTGCTACATTTGGTCACGTCGCTTCAATAAATAAGAAGGAAACTTGTTGTTATGTGAGACAGCGAGGATGGATCCATGGAGAAGTGTCGCCATGCTGTATATATTGAACGTTATGTGTCGCCACACCATGCATAAAACGTTACGTGTCTCCATGCTACACATAAAACGTTAGAAGTGTCACCATGTCGTCGATTAAATGGAAGTAGCTAAACAGCGTACTTTCCCTTATAAACCGTTAATCTTTATGATTTCATTGCATATGTATTATTAACAAATTAACTACAAAAAACAACCAAGACAGGGGCGTTACCACATTGTGACTGATGAAGAGTTTCTGACCTTGAGCCTTCCATATTGAAGTCGTCAAATCAAGGTGTGTCCCAAGAAAGTCCGACATCTGAATTCAAAACGCTATGAAACCACACCTGTTATGGTATTTCAATATTTTGTAGGTAATTGAAACCTCTTAATACGTAATAATACTGATTTTCCATGGTGATGGGGTTGATATTTAAATGATCAACAAATTAAATGCTAACGATATTCCACTCTCACTCACCCTGTACGGTGTATGCATCATTCCTCATGCAAGAATACAGACTGGATGAGTGACAGCACTGCAACGGCACATATCGGCTAGTTGCTCCATCGTTGGTAAGAAATACTTCAAGTTTTAACAATCCTTCAAACAATGATCTGCCTGCGATACATGGCACGTGGGACAGTCAAAAGACAAACGGCAACGACAGATTTCAACCCACCTAGTTGAACGAACCTGATCTGGCTAAGTCGTCTGCGAACTCAAAAGTGTAGCTAGCTATGCGAACCGAATAGTAAATTACATACATTATTATTCACATGTGAATTATAGGTCTACAATTGATAAGATTATGAACGTTGCATGGGCCACAAAATTCTCATACATGTTGTCTTAGCTGCTCAGTGGATTGCCAAACTGACCAAAGCCGAGCAAGTAAAATTATTATGATATTGGCTAAAGTATGACGATGTATCGGCTTGTTGACCCAAAATGAATCGCTCTCTTGTTCTTTTAGAAATTTATGGCGCTGACTTAACCTTTGTGTCATCCCACAATGCAGTGCATCTCTGGAAATTTACGGATGCATTATCTATTGGCTAGATAACCTATCGGGAAACCGAACATTGGTGTTTAATAATTAATAAATTGTCGAGGGGGAAAAAATACGTAATGACGATATGATCACCCCATTGAAGCTTCTAGACGCTAATATATGCTGCATCTTAATTTTCCGAACATTGTTCGACTCAGTAAACAAAGTGTTTGAGGATGCTGACGTCATAACGGCGAAATTCACTCTTGTTTCATTTTCGTATATCGTTTTCACTTCTAATAGGACTAAGCCTTATATTCTGCTTTAAGATTCAGCTCTTTGGATCCTCAACGATACACAGTGCCACTTCATCAACCGTGAAAGATGTCCAAAGAGTATAATGGATGATGTATGCCGCTTCCAATGTTGTTTACTGCTACGTTGACATCACTTTCAGAGATATTCTGAATTAAGAAATTTTCGTCTAATATCGTTTCGTCTATTTCCATTGTCATGCATTCCGGTTCTACACAGAAAAACAAGCGCTCATTCATTTTATTCTACTAATTATTATGTCATAGTTCATGAAAGGTCATTCTGCTGATATATTCGAGTGTTTGCTCCGAGGAAAATCTTATGTAATTTCGTTGCTTGACATTCTTCAGACGTATGAAACTACATACTTTTCATGGTTTCCACAGTTTCATTCCTCATAATTCTAGGAAAAACACGATTGGAATTTATTTGGTAGAATAGGATCTTTTAATTGTCCAAATTTATCAAAAATGTCAGTGCCATATAGCTGAAAGTTGCAATATTAAAAATTACCCATAAAAACAAGAGAATTGCGAAAAAGAAAAGTAGATGAGCTTAAATTTGCTGATTAAACTAACACTACTACAATATCCTATCTACTCAAATTACTCCCAATCGTGTTAAGGGCACTGTAACATTTGAGCCTACAACTTTTTAACATAGTATGGGAATGAAAGAAGGCATGGTCATAATTTCCATTTGTACTGATGAAATAGCTGATTTAAAAATTGTGCCATAATTAGTTTACATCATGGAGTATGTAACTGTATCGACACTCCATAATACACTAAAGCATTTACAACCTACAACGCAACATATGTTACAAACACAAGTTTCCGTCTGGCTTTTTCTGTATCTAAAATTATAGACTTTGAAAAAATTGAAAATGTTTGCCGTGTAATATGACCAATGAAATTTCCTCATACAATATTATCAAGTCACCCTAGCTTACTAATCTGGTGACATATGGATTTTTTGCATTTTAAAAGTCTCAAATATTAACCTTCAATTAAAAGAAAATAAAGAAGCATTGTTGGTTGCAAGCGCAGTGGCCCGATCACTCATCCGGCATCGTAGCAGACACTACCCGGGAGTCACTCAGTCAATAGTCTCCTTTGACAAGTAATAGTAAACACCTATTGCCTGGTCATGAGGGCTATAGCGACCGTCTATTACCCCGAGGGGCCGTGTGTTACCAGAAACACATCGCTATTCCCCGAGGCCGTAGGCCGAGTGGTATAGCGATGTGTTTCTGGTAACACACGGCCTCAAGGGGTAATAGACGAGCGCTATAGCCCGGATAAAGACCAGGCTATAGGTGTTATATAACACACCACATGCTCATGTTGTATTGTTATATAGTTTTTAATGTGGTTTGATATTTTGCACTGCAACAATCCATTGTGACAAGTTTGCTGGGCGATGTTTCCACAGCGGTGTCAGTTACAACTTTCTTTCAAAAAATATTCTAAGCATACCTAGCAACATCCTTAGTTGCACTTTAATCTTTTCCGTCGATGAGTTGTTCAAGTTCCTACGCTGTTGGAATGTTGGAAAATGTTGGAAAATCTGTTTTAGAGAATGTGTCCTTACCTATTCCGGACGCATATCACGCTCTAGTCACCCGCCACTGTTGCAAAGCTGCAGACGACACTACGGTCACGTGACCGGGCACTTTTCCAAATGAGCATGTGGCGTGTTATAAATATATATAATTATCGGGAGTATACAGATGTCCTCGTTGGAAATTACAGTGCTTGATGCTAAGCAGAGTTTATAAATAAACAAATTACTTCAAGTACCATACAAAGTAATGAAATCTATTATTGACGTTTCATGCATCCTGCAATCCTCAGATAGGAGAGCCCACGTTGCCACCAATGTTGTATAACTGAAGTTATGATGATATTGTCGGTTACGTCGTAGCGTGTCTGGGCCGGCTAGTTTTACAGGTCAGTTCAGTCAATGGGGTCCCAATGTCAGAGAAATTTGGAATAAACTCCTTGTCTCCATCAAAATAAGGAGGAATTAATGTGACACAGTGTCATGTCATTATTATTCACGAGCTTTCATTACTATTCGTGAGGGCATGTTTATCTGTCTTGGCCCACGTGTATTCAGTCAGTTTCCAGCTTAGCATCACTCTATGTATGTAGAATAGTGTATAGTGAAATAAAGTAGCATCTTAGATTGTAGTACTTGCTCTCTCAAGTCGTCCTTACATCCCTTCAACATTGGAATACCAGCCTTGCCGGCCCTGACACTACCACGTAACCGACAATACCATCATAACCTCGATTATGCAACATCTCAACTTCTATCTAAGGGTTGCAGGATGCATGAAACTTAAGTAATAGGTTTCATTACTCATTACTTTGTACTTGAAGTAATCTGTTTATGTATATATATATATATATATATATATATATATATATATATATATATATATATATNNNNGAGAGAGAGAGAGAGAGAGAGAGAGAGAGAGAGAGAGAGAGAGAGCATGTCGTTTTAAGATTGGGTGCCATGTGAATGTTAGTACTATTTAGTTTTTGCATTCTATAGAGGCCCCTCTGTAACCTAAGAATATTTCGGCGAATGTTTGACCCCATAAACTTACTGGAATTCAATATTGTTGTTACATCCTTACAAATATATTCAGGGACTAGGTAATTCTAGAATTCCATGTCGCTAAAAAGAAAGATGTGCAAAATTATCTTTCCAAAAGTCAACGGCCAAAATTTGAACTCCCTTACACAATATTCACCACGTGAAATCCTGGATTGATTTGGAGTTTTCCTTTTATAGGATTTCATTCTACGTGGAATTCAGACACATCAATCTTTTCTTTCATCGTTTCTAATTTTTAAAATTTGTTTTGAATGATTTTCAATGTTGCTATGAGATCTGATAGAAACTGTTATATTTCCTGTGATTTTGACAATGACAAAAACGATAATTACATGCTTATGATGATAACGTCAACATCAATAGTACTAGAGTTATTACTATTAATGATAACAGCAACGATTTCATTGTCACCCATCTGACACTGTTCGCAATCTTTGTGTCACGATGGATTTTAGTGGCAGTAGGTCAGCACATGTTGTCAATGTGTGTATATTGGCCTCTCATGCTCTTTGGAAGATTGGTAAAATCGGTAATATACTTGATCAGCCTTCAACTGAGAAACTCATACATGCTTTTATCACATCTCGCCTGGATTATTGTCACAGTTTACTTTTCGGTCTCCCTTCATTTGAAATACGCAAACTGCAAACAATTCAAAATTCGGCAGCTCGACTTGTTACCAAAAAGAGAAAATATGATAACATTACTACCATTCGTCATGACCTTCATTGCCTCCCTGTTGAACAACGTATCCAATTTAATATTCTTTGTATTACTTTCAAAATTCTTTTTAGTCATGTATCGGCTTACCTTGATGAGCATTTAATTAGACGTAGTACGAGTCATACCTTGCGTTCATTTTGAAATGGGGAAATTAAGTTACATCAACCCATTGGTCGCACAGCTTACTATGGTGATAGGGCGTTTTCAATATGTGCGCCTCGTTTGTGGAATTCTTTGCCGTCGCACCTTTGTGCATCTCAGTCGCTTGATAATTTTAAAGTCAGGTTAAAGACTTTCTTACCTTTTTAAGTCATTTTATACATGAGTTTTATACCTTTTTAAGTCATTTTATACCTGAGTTTTATTTGTTGTCCTATTTTAACCATTTTTTGTTTCACAAGCTGTTACTTTTATTGAATATTTTAAAATTACTGTTTGTCATTTGTCACTCTTTTGTTTGTTTTTAATGTAAAACCCGTTGAGATATTTAAATATGCAATGCGCTGTATAAGAAATAAAGATTGTGATTATGATTATTATTCAATCCTCATCATCATCGTCATCATCATCATCATCATTATCATCCTCATCATCATCATCATCATCATCAACATCATCATCATCAGCAGCAGCACTGGTGGTGATGATGAACATGATGATGATGATAATGATGATGGCAATGATTATTAAAATTATTATTATTATTATTATTTGTCAGTATTTCCCAGAAGTTAAGGGACACCTTATCAACCGAGACTATCGAGGTGATTTTGTCACAGTAATCGGCAGACGTACTGATGCTGAATTTTCTGCGAAATTTACTGCTCATCTCTCGGAAGTTAAGGTAGCGGACACCTACACAGAAATATTTGAGCTCCCCGTCGACGGTGATTGTTTTTTTATTTCCTTATTATTAATTTTTTTTATTACCCCATTGCGAGAAAGATTACCGAATACAGACTAACATAGAAAAAAATGAAAAACATCCCCATTGATTCAGACATCGCAACAAAGCCTATAGTTTGATTGACCGACTGACTAACGTTCCACGGCGGACTGAAGAGTCTAAGAGTAACTTTTGCCTTTGTCAGTGGTTTTTGTATGTGTTGTACGTGTTGAGTCACTGATGGCAGACTTTCTTGCTTGTTAAAATCTACAACTGGCCCACAGGAACATCTTATATTTAAGCAATAAAGCACATCCAGCGACGGTATACCGCTAGATTTTGACAAGTTCACGACTTACATGAAAGAGCGATAGGGAATTCATATATGTCGCGAATTTGTCAAAAACCGAGTGTTATACCGTCGCTGGGTTTGATTTATTGTTATATTATCATGGCATGGAACGTCAAAAGGGATTTTTGCTCTTGCCAAAGCTCGCACGTGTGCCAACCGTGGTGTATCTTGAATATAGCACGCTTCTTTTAACGTCTCGACAAATCAGATCAGACTTAATAGAATTAATTTCATAGTGCAGTAACGATGACATCTGTGCTTCATATTATGCTTACTCAAGGTTCAACCATATAACCATATATATATATATATATATATATATATATATATATATATATATATATATATATATATATATATATATATATATATATATATATGGTTGAATCTTGAGTAAGCATAATATGGAGCATAGATGGTCATATATATATTATATATATATATATATATATATATATATATATATATATATATATATTATATAAAAGGGTCAATGCATTCTGTGAACCACTTTCGATGAATGAAATAAACTGATCTTTTAGGTGTTCCGACGGAGGAAGAAATGACGGAATATGACTATTTTGCTGCCAGTGCTCACATTCGCTTTTGGCAGAGAGAGTCACCATACCTTAAGGCTCTTTTTATAACGGACACTGGTAAGTCTCGACATTCAAGAAGAGTAACATGAGAGTTACAGAAATTTACACTGAGCACTAACTTTGTCATGTAATCGTAATTTACAGCTCTAAAAGTAAGAAAATAATTGACACTCTTCATCGTCGTGATAGCTGATCTGGGAATGGCAGCGATTTATATTTGGATGTACATATTGATGTTACGCTGGTATTTTGATATTCCTTTATTTTTCCTTTTATAAACTTAATCAAATTTGGCTGTGATGTCTTCGCTAGCTAACTAGGTGCCGTATGTTTTGAGTTCGAATCGGATCGACAATTAACTGACTTTAATTACAAAACTAATTTACAGTTACTCACAACGTTACTTTTGACAGCAAACTTTCGCATTCCGATGGTAAACTGTTTCCATAAACCATGCGACGACAAGAGCATGATCACCGACGAGAACTTGATGTTTCTTGCGAGAACAACCAAAGCTGCGGCAAACATGTTAATTGAGCTCGGCGATAACAGTGCGACAGATTGCCCTGTCGGTAAGTATCGAGAGACACCTGGTATCGTGCATCCACGCGTGAGCTGCCAAAAGCCTATATTTTGCTCTTTCCATAAGCTGAAGTAACATGAAGTCGAAATGTCCTGTAATGTGCACTTCTGGTGACATATGGTTCAAGAATGCTCAGATAAAGCATGCAGACGTACAACACTCGAGACAATAGAGTGGATCATTTTTGGCAAGCAGAGCTAGCTATTCTGACATTTACGTTGACTGTTTAGACATACATTTTGCGTCACCATATCTTGTAATATAACCTCGAAATTCTTGCATTCATATGTTTTCATTATATTGCTTCGTGTATTGGTATCGTACCCCTTCATACTTCAAACCCCTTATGATATGTTGGATTTGATTTATCATAAATAAAACATCTAGCTTTACTTTGATTCCAATTTACCACACAGGCCAAAATTCATTGGATACAATTACAGAAATACTGTAATGAATAATCGTTAATTTTTCATTAGTTAATTGGACTAATTACTGTTATGATCATTCAATTCTTTCAGGTGTAGCCTCCACCATCCAACCATACAGTGGATTACCGTATTTAGTAATTGCCGCCATCATTTATATCATCATCGATCGAATTTCTCATTGAACATGTGACGGTGACATCATAGGCAGTGTGACGTGCTTCCTTGTTTCGATTATCTACTAATATGTTCGATTTTCAAGAATGACTATCATTAAATGTGATATTTTTATATGAAAAGAAGATTTTTACATCAATTATACGAAGTCATTGATCAAGGTTTGTTTGTAAATGTGGTATAGCATTGCTCCGTCTTGCACGTTATAGTCTGAGAATTATATACAATACTAGACCATTTGAGATTTTTTAAATAATATATCCACTTTGTAATGTGGTAGTCTAACCAGTGTTATTGATACTAACTCTTCAAAAGTACTCAGTAAAGCATTTGTATCCTTTGGTATTTTCGCCAATTGCAGGGCTTTTCAGATAGGGAAATCACAGTACATCCTGCGCCTACAGTCTGATGACAAACTTTGCTTGCATTTCCCGTTAATTAGTCGTTGATCCTAGGTACAGAATCATATTCGAAGACGTGGTGACAGATGTGGTCACTGCAGAAAAAATCTTATTCACTTCTGGGGAAAAGTTAACTTGTTGACCCAAACTAAATAAAGATAGATTCACATATTGTCCCTACGTGTATACAAATCCAATTCAAGTTTGCAAGCATGTGTCTCCCATCGAATTTAATCAATACGATATGCTTCCTGGTCAATCCTACAAGGTTAACTTCTCTTATCGAGTAAAAAAAAATAATGTGTGTTCCTGTAGTAAAGTATTGCTTAAGAATGGTTAGTATTTTGTTAAGTAGCAGTAGTCTATATTCTTCTAAACAGTTTGATCAGAACATTCTGATTTTATTAGGCAATCGTAAGTTCACTAATTTGCCGACATTTTCTCTTAAATTTGCGTCGATCGTAAAGATGTAAATAGATAAGCAAGTGATGATGAAGAAACTTAACAATGGGTACTTACACATTAACATTTACAGTGCAGGCGACCACATTGCTGTACAATATTTGCGTACCTGCCATCATGGCATAACATTGGACTTTTCATCAGCAGGGTAGGCGCCCCTGTAAAAGTTGTTGTTGTTGACATGGTATTGCATATAATAAATTGCCAATTGTTCACTGCGCAAAAAAATAAACGGATACCATATACCACAATAAGTGTTTTATGTGTGTGTGTGTGTGTTCACAATAAAATATTCCTGTGAGTGAAAGAAAGCTGGGCCAGGTGCGTATTATAGATGAAACAATTATTGCTATGTGTATTAATTCAGTACGTCACCAAAAGATTCCTAATGGCAGAGGAAGATTTTCAAGTGACAACAACCAATTTCATCAATCCAGACAACAATTTAAGGGCCCGGGAGAGCCTGGAATTGTCACTATTTAGCCTGTTAGTAGACCTTGACTTCAAGGCCTAATGCTTCACCAAGCGGAAAATCTAGTTTGGACATGCCTATGCCTATGCCATAGTACCCTTTCCTTTATGAACACTCGAATAGACGCAAACAAAAAAGGGAAAACAGTGAATTTTCACACGCTTGAAAAATACATATCCTATATTGCACGCGATTCGGATTTGGAGCAGCTTTGAAAAAAAGGAGTCGAGAAAATTATTAATCAAGGCACAACGAATGGCAGGGGCAATAACAAAGATTACATATTATGATACAATCAGGGTGAATAAAGTTTATTTTGAACCCAGCTGCAGTAGAGTAGAAAAAGATCTACCTGACATAGCCGGAAGGTATAGACTCAGCAAGCACAAACGCACCCTTGGCAAGCAATGATACCACCCTTTCTGATTTTCGTTGGCACCAGAGACAGCAAAAAATCCTACCCTATGATATTCTCCTCAAACTACTGAAATGCAATATAGATGGAGTGGGTTGTGCACCAAACGGAGCTCTTAGAGTGACGGACATTCCCTACACATATTGTTGTGATACCAATGAGGGGAAGTATAAGTAGACAGATTCTACTGCCAAAACCAAGGCTTAAGTTACTTGGAATTCAACGTCTTCTAAAATTATACCATTGAGGGTATTAGCATATACAAATAACCAGTTTCAAATGTGGATGAACAGCGGGGAATGGCATTTCAGACACACAATCAGTACTGATAAGGCCCTCAACCATTATTGGCAAAGGAAAAAAAGTGAGCATCAAAGTTAACAATGAACCAAGTGAACTCACCGTTTCGAGATTCAACACTCCAACGAGTGTTCTCATGGGGCTAATAGTAGATGGCTTTTTTCAAATTTGCAAAGTCAAAAACAAAGGTAGAGTATGGTACTAAAATAAAGGCAGGCCAGGCTGATACAGGTGAGATAATCATAAATGTTGAAGAGGATAGAGACCTGGAGGTCAATTTCGTGGCTGAAACCAGTACTCATGAATATTTGTTTGCCATTTTAACACAAGAATTACACTCTTGACGTCGATGTTATTACCGGATACTTGCAGTTTATTGGCTTGTCAATGAATACTGTGGTCATCTATTCACAATAACCCTTTTTACACATATAAGAAAATCATGCAGATCACAGTTGAAGAAAATATCAAACAGTTGGCTGATTACATTAAAATGACAACTGCCACCTCTCTGCTCAGTTATAAGCTGATAGGAAGGATTAAATTGGACTCAGCATAGTGAAGTGTATCCTCATCAGCTTAGCAGTTTTTATTTGCAATGACTGCAGCACCAGTCTTGGTTGCTCTGACTCAAGTTCCTGGAGTGATTATTGAAATAGTACAGACAATGAGAGGGATGGAAAAAATAGAAACATAACTTATAGAAAACAAGAGAGGGAAAGAAATGAGAGTTAATTTAACTCCAAGCAATTGACATCGAGACACGGGCCCTGTAAATCTTCTAACAAAGACCTATTCAGTAAATGAAGCATACATTACACGCAGAGCTAAATCTTGTGCCTTATCTTCTGGAAACTTTGTCGAATCCACGAATGGACGAAGGCAGGGAGAACATGTACATGTTGTAACTCCTCATGCAAGTCAGGCACAAACAGAAACTAAAACGTGGAGTCGGTCTTGTGTCCGATACTTTTAGCCTCTCTTGTATTTATTGATAATATGGACCATAAAAATGGCAAGGTTGTTCAAAATGTAGACCAAATTATCGTGAATCAGATAGTACTAAAATTTGAGGGATTTCTTCTCAATTTCAGTCATTGCATCTTCGGGCTACATGGTCATACATATTTCGTAAGAAATCAAAGAGAAAATCTTCAAAGGAATTTTGTATTTCTTTTGAAAAAGCATCGACCAGTAAATGAAACTGCGTTTCCTTTTGCTGTGTTAATCCTGAGTGATGGGCGTCTACTCTTATATTCTTTGTTAATCTGTAAAATCGAAGAAAAAGTCGATGGTTCCTGGCAGTTAATTAAACTACCTTAAATTTAACCCGCCGACCATCAAATTTTTAAAGATTTTCATAACATAAAGGTACACAATATAAAATATTCTTTAAAATATTAGGCAATATATGGAAGTCTGAGCAACCTCCAGGGATATCTGTAAAGTCTTCTTTTTTGCATGCTTTAAACATGCAACACGGCGGCCAGCAATGCTCATAAAGGTGTACATACTCTCTTTTATCTTTGCATTTGGGATGTGGAGACAAAATGTCTTTGTTGGCTACTGTTTATCACAACGGGCTTTCCTAATAAATTTTAGAGGAACTTCATCTCATTTGTTCTATCGTACAACCTACTCAGTTTGTATTGTATATATGCTGGTAATGTTGCTTTCCAGTGGCTTCAAGTGCAGGATACTGTATGGTTGCATGATAGAGAGACTATAAAGAACTTTTCCTCCAAATATATTCCTTTACGTGTAGGCAATTGAACCGAAGTCAGTGAAATGTTCTTTACCCAAACAGGAGGACCAGTATGGTCAATGCAGTGTATGATGATATGATGTGAGAATACAGGGAATCCTGAAATGTAGAGAGAAGTAAAGCTGGATCTAAATGCAAATAGACTATCACATGTGAGTATCTATTCTGTTTTTTAAAGATTTTAAACTATGCATTGTACTTGTACATAAGCTCTTCTTTGTAGCACACATTTTAGTGGCTTCATAGCCTGGGAGACTTGTAAACTGGGCTGAATCTGTCCGTGCATCTTTGCGGCCACTCCCTCATCTGTGTATCTTGGACATGTCTTGGCCGATTTCTTTCAAACATGGCAAAAAGATGATTCACCATGTCATGCAAATGCATGTCACTTTGCATTTTAAATTCGACCATATTTGATAGCCCGGCAACAATTTGTTTTGTGCGTTGATCATTCATCTCCACATCAAAGACCTGCAAAGGCCAATCTGCTTCATATTTGGCAAAAGGTTAATAGATTGTAGCATATATATGCATGTCGATATTTTTTGATGTTATAAAATATGGATTTTGATTGCCATTTTGTTACAATTGTCAGTTGGTTAATTATATTTAGCAAAAAGCAAAACAAAAGATCGATTCAAGACGTTTCACACAAATGCATAATAAAGATGATATTACCGGTAATATTAAATATAAAGTTGAAGAAAAGGATACATGCTGGTGTAAGTACACCGTACGTGCATGCTTTTATGAAGCTCATAAAAATATGAAACTTTTTTAGAACTTCAAACTCACATAGTTCAACAAACAAATATTCATTTCGATTGAACCCAAGTGTCACTTGATAATATTACTAATGAGATGTATAGCTAACATTTATTTTGCATGTACATCTTTTTAAATTTTACCTCAGTTAAGTTTGCTTCTACCGGTCCGTTTCTGTTTCCACTACTGGTCCTCGTTCTGAAGATGTCGGTTTTTGAGGAACGTTTACAACGACAACTAAAGACAATTTCAAAATCATTAGTGTGAAAATCCTTTCAACGAACAGTAAATTTGGCAAGAGTTTCTCTCCGCAGTAGAGTTTCTAGCAACATGGCGACCATGATTTACTAGGTACTTTGAACTCTAATTGTTATTCTGTACTTCCAAAGGCGAGTTGCTGCTTCCTCCCCGGGTGAGAAAGCCTTTACATTCCCTCGAGTTTGGAACATTTAAACTCAATTTATCTTCCATGGTCCTATCATTCAACAATCGAAGACACGATCTTGGCTTTTTACTGAAGATTATGTGATGCACGATAAACCACCTTTTATGATCTCTCATTGATCACACATAATTGGTATTATTTCAACGTTATTTCTGTTATCCAGTGACATTCATCCAAATCCTGTACCATGCAAATATTCTTTTGGAGATTGTTAAAAACCAGTTGAGAACAATCAGCATGGTGTTCTATGTACAACATGTGAGAAATGGTAACACACTGCCTGTCAAGGTTTTTTTGAGTGAATATCAACAGCTATGAAACAACCCGAATGACCCATGGTTTTGCCTGATTTGTTCTCTGCAAAATTTCACCGACTCCTTCTTCAATGAGACTAGTGGTCCTTATTACGACACAGAAACTGACTCTGCTAATACAAACACTGTTGATTTTCAATTTTCAAAGGGATCTTGTGTAAATGGGTTACGCCTTGCACACATTAAATTTTATTAGTCTGCTTGCCAAACTCGGTCAATTGATTAATTGAAAGACATCATCGTAAAGTGGAGATTTAAAATTTGATGACACAGTATCAAATAACGAATTATCGATCGACGAATTCATTCTTTTTCGCATGGACAGAAACCGTCATGGTTGCAGAGTTGCTATTTATGTCCATAAATCATTATCTGTTCTGACGAGACCAGACTTGGACATATCTACTTTGAATCACGTTGGATTGAAATTTTCTTGCCTCATACAAAACAAAGTCTCGTTTCAGTAATCTATCAGCCTCTTATAGTGGCATCGAATTTTACCAGAACTTAGAAAATGCTACGAGTATTACAGTTCAAAATGATTACGAAGTTTTCATTCTACGGGATTTTAACGTAGATCTATCCGGTTCCGCCTCAACCAAGCATGAATCAATTCATGATCAATTAATGCAAATTATTTCATCCGCCACAAAGTCAACGAACAGATCAGCAAGTTGTATCGACTACATCTATGTCTCTGACAATCACCGGATTGGTGAATCAGGCGTTATCACAGCTGGCTTTTCTGATCATGATGCTGTCTACGTCACAAGAAAATGCAATTACCAGCATATGTACCAACTGAAAGCTACTGAAGTCACGCCAATTTGAGAATTTCGATCACATTTCATTTACACGAGCTCTTCAAGGTGTACCATGGAATTTAGTTTGCAGTTCTGGTGATGTTGAACGAGCATGGGTTATTTTTAAAGAGCTGTTATTGAATGTTTGTAATAGACACGCACCGATAGTTAATCAACATGTCAGGGGCTACAAAGGTCCATGGTTCAACGATGAAATTTGAGCAACAATGTTGGAAGATATCACCTAAAAGAAAAGGCCAAACAAACAAACAAACAATGTACCTGGGATGATTAAAAAATTAATTTATGTTTATGTAACAAGGTCACACTGTCAATTTCTCGGGCCAAAAGTGATTATTACAATAATTTGATTTCTGAGAATTCGAACAATCTCTCAAAATTAGGTCAATTATCAAAATGCTTGTTAAGAGTAAAGCCTCCTCATCAATCACGACTTTCAAAGTTGGATCCAAGACACTTATAAAACCAATTGACATTGCAAATAGTTTTAATCATTTCTTTACCCCCATTGGAAATTTACTGGCAAAGAAATTTAGTGTTTCAGAATATTCACACATTCCTCATTTGCCATGTTATAACAGCATACAAACTAGTTTCTCATTTGCGAACATCTCCATTGAGTTTGTTCGAAGTCAGTTGTGTAACTTTCAAACAAAAAATCATCAGGCTTAGATAACATTCATACTAGATTTTTCAAAGTGGGTGCCAATGTGTTAGCTGAACCACTGGCTATGTTGTTCAATTTGTCTTTGTCAACAAATAGAATACCAACTGAATGGAAAACTTCAAAAGTTACCCCCTTTTCAAGTCTAGCGAAACCCAACAATTATAGACCAATATCTGTACTTCCAGTCGTTTGCAAAAGTTTCAAAAGAGCTATTCATGACCTGTTATACAGCTCATAACCGTATTTTGAATGAAACTAGTCAGGTTTTCGCAGGCTGGTGGAAATATTGTATGGCACAAACTTTTAGGTTGTGCTGCTGAAGCTCAAGGCAAAATGAGTTTAGTCTCCAGACATCTGCCTAGTTCCGACCGAATCAGTGACATTAGCGAGTTACGTCAAAACAGTCTGATGCATATGCTGCTTGACATCAGCTGGAGAAAGGATGAATGACTTGGTGGCACGCTTGTATTGCATGACAAAGTCTTTGTTGTTGCTTCTCTGCATCTTCACTATTGGGCCTCCAAAGCTGATAATTCTTATGTTCTGAAGTTGAATGTTCCTGGGCGACATCACCTGATTTTTCATCCCCATACCACAGACCTTGCATGGGTTTGCAGTTTGGGGTCACTGGCATGCAGCGTGCGGTCTCCCCTGCACACTTTTGGCTGCAAAGCTCTCTGCAAAACCACCAGAAACACCTTAATGTATTGCAAGGTGCAAATATATGTCTAACACGCACCACCCCCTTCTGCCCTGATGCACAAGCTGCATGTTGACCCACTTACAGAGGTTCTTCATGGTCTTCCAGAAGACGCAGTTGTTCATCAGCTTGCTATTCGAATATGGAGATCTCCACTCCTGGAGCTCTTATTCATCCAGATGTACAGCTCCATCCGGGGGCTCTGCATGTACTTCAGGACGTGATGGATCATCGTCAGCAGCAGTTCCTGGAGGACATAATGCTTCTTGCCCTTGAGGTTGGGGACCAGGTTTTCAACCTTAGAGGGCACCCTTTTCCTCTCAAGAGCCCTCAATGTAATGCCAACAGCCACTCTTCCTGAATCACCATGCAGTCTGGGGCAAAAGGATAATGTGAGCCTTGTGCAGCTTGACAGGGTAATCGACATCCACCTTGAAGAAGAAGCCTGTAGGTTGGCCCTTGGGAGTGGCGACGGTCGCCTAAAGCTGTCAATAGTCATCCACCCATTGGAAGTCCCCCTTGGACAGGGGCTAGCTCATCCCCAGGTGTAAAGGTTATTGACATCTGGGTAGATTATGTAGCTGTTGAGCTTGGCTGAGTCGTAGCCCTCCACTGTCACCATGGAGATGCCTCCTCGTAGCCCCCTTTCAGTGAAGAAGTGCTGGCCATAGTCGGTGAGCAGCACTTTTTCAGCAGGGCAGCTCAGGAGAGACGAGGGCTGGTGAAGTAGGGGGCCGGGTCAACGCCATACTGGTGCAGGTTCATCTTCCGGAAGCTCTTGAATGTGTCTGCCAGGAAGAGGAAGTCTGTTTGGTTTCACAGGTCACGGTAGTTCCCCAGGGAGCAGCGGCTGATGGTCTCCAATACTTCTTCTGTAGGTGTAGTCGTTCTCTTCAATGCCTGAGCCAGAGAGCTTGCTGTGGAAGGCCTCCTTTGGCAGGAGCTGAGGCGAAGCGAAGCACTCTCAGTTATCCATGCACTCATAGGGGTAGAAACTTTTGCAGTGCAAGAGGGCGCACCACTCATTACAGGGTTCATACTTCTCTGTTTTGTGGACGGCCTCGGATGGGTTGGCCATCACTAGCTTGTCTAGAGATGTCAACATAAAGAGGATGCTGTTTATGAACTGGAGCTGCCCTGCATTAGATGATGGTGGTCATAGTTCCCAGGTTGTGGAAGACAACAGGTCTGGTCATGGGTTTTTTGCTCATCTCCATCTTGAGATGCTAGCATGGTGGGCCATGCTGCGGTACTGCCTTGTGATGAGGCAGTGGTCACAGACAGAGTCTCCATCAAGTAGCTTCTGGCATACATGACAGGTTGTGGCGGTTGGCCTGCTGGTCCTTTGGGGCCAGCTGCAAGGCTCGGGCGGCCAGGAATTCCTTGATCCCGTGCTCTTCTTTTTGGACAACTCTAAGTAAATGCTCAGCAAAGTTTGGCCCACTGTTATGTACTCAACTGGGTATTGTTTGGCCATTGCAGTGCACGACCACCTAGGAGAAGCTGCAGGCCTCTTGACGCTGGATTGCCAGGTGTTACTGGCTATGGGGTTGAGCTCGGGGCCCTCCACCTTCAATGATCAGGGCTTAAAAGTCAGCATAGATCTCCGATGGGGAGGGGGAAGCTGCTTGTGGTGGTTCTGAAAGCCGAGCTTGTTTTTGCCCACTTCTGGCATCTCAACCCTCACGGCCATCTTCCAAATCCCCTGGCACTCAGGCTCATTGGCCTCAAGCAGGTCCTACCTAATGTAACCATGGAGGCAGAGCACACTGAAATGTTTGCGCTTTTTGTGCTCCATCTGGTCGTACATCAACTGATTGAGGTTGTTCATCAAGGTGTAGTGCAATTTCTCAGCCACCTCGATCAACACCAGGTTGATCCAGGTTATTACCGCCTGTGGGCAGCTCACTGATGTGAAGGACAATGATGCCTTTGTTCCAGCCTAAGACATTTATTGCCTCCCTGGCCTCCCTGTCTTTCCACCTTACCAATGCGGCAGAGGGAAGGGGCATCAACACCATCGAAGGCCTCATCCAGCCCATCCTTTGAGGGGTACATCAATGGCCTGTCCACATGATGCTTTGCAGAAAACAAAGTCGAGTGGAGCATCAAGCAGAAGCAGTTGTCACATTTGTTTTTCACACAAATGATAGCCTTTATGTTTTTGAGAGCTGCTGGTAGTGGGATGTAAGAAACGCCTCTCAAAGGCTGGTGTTGAGCTATGTCAAGCTAGAGGGTGGCAATTCTATCAACCACCAGCCTGGGCCCCTCTGTGTCCACTTTTTCAAGGCCTCCATTCACTTCTTCTTCATCAGGGAGAGGTCTAAGAGGTACATGCTGCAGGAGGGCTATTCTGATAACCCCTCTGCTGTCACTCTCTAAATGGTTAATCAAGACCTACTTTATGGTCCTCTCTGTGTATGGTAAGGGGGTGAAAAACCAGTTATCTCTCTATGGGGAGGGGGGCCTTTGGTTACAAAATGAGGTGTCGAAACTATGGCACCAAAAGCAGAGGGCTCTCTCTAAATCATTGTTCAATTACTTTTTTTGGGTTCTTTCTGTGGTATCCCCTTTGCTGCCACGTTCTCTAGATGGTTGTTTAATAACAGCTTGGCGGTTCTCTCTAAAAATGATCAATATACGCGGTTCTCTTTAAAGAGTTTTCATTTGCTAACACACCTCCAAGACCATTCTTTTGCTGCCAGCCGGGTGTATTCCTTTTCAAATACCCTGTGGTTTCTTCCGAGAGCCCTCTGCTCTTGGTGCCATAGTTTCGACATCTCAGTTTTGTAACCACAGGTCCCCCCCGACAGAGAGATAACTGCTTTGTCACCCCTTACCACAAACATAGCAAGGCTTCGTGCACGGTCCTTTCCTGAGTTTGTATCTGTGAAATTTACACTAAGTCTGCCATGCATCTTCAGCCGCAGAGCTCTGTAAAGCTCAATTTAAGACACCGGCAGGTATTTTTTCGTTTCATCATTGCTGTACTTTGAGTAACCCAGTACCGCCGGATGTTTAATTGGAAAGAATAATGTTAATAGAAGTCTGCTACACTGCAAGGGATTGGTGGGTAGAGGGAAGGGGAGAGTTTCAGACCTATCCCTCCAATCCCTGACCCTTGCCCCCTCCCACCAAAACGGTGTTGGGTTGCTTATTATTTTAAATATTAAGGTCTAAAATTGATACAGTGGTCCAGACCCAGCAATATGGTGTTGAGTGGCTTAGTATTTTGAATTAAGGCCTAAAATGGGTAAAGTCGTCCAGAAACCAAGTCAGTATACTCCTACTATCATATGTTGCTTTTCCTTTTCATTGACATAATCTGTCAACAGCATCCGTCAACTTTACACATTCCAGGTTTCTTCAGCAAAACAGCTGGTTAGATTGCTATGAAACATCACGTTGCTGGAGGTGACCTAAGCGAGTTGTATTCAAATTGTTTTGATTGGCATATTCTTCTCTAAACCCACCTTTGAAGTTGTGTATGCTGGTTCTTTAGCATGATCCTAGTCAGCGTTGTTCAAATTGTGAAGAAAGTTATCAATCTGTACTTTTGGGACGTATTTTTCTATTTTTGGTTTAAAAATATATTCTTTTCTGAAACTATTTCTACGTTTTCTTTGAAATTTATTGTTGTAGGGTTGGCCTAAGTAAGAATTGCCTTAATTAATTTTGAGCGGCACCTATTAGATTACTCTATATAGCTTTCCAATAACTGCCATGAAAAGATGAGTGCATACCTGAACCTTGTCATCAGCAAAGTGGTCAGTGGAAGAAAAAAAGCCAAGGGACCAAGACCCGTGTCATCAGCAAAGTGTCGTCAGTGGCAGAAAAACGTCAGGGAACCAGACTACCATTTGATTAGCCAATGTAGCGGCCAAATATTGAGCGATGCAAGACAAATGCTAATGGCGTGAACCATCAGTGTACCAAACAAAATTGTTTCAGGCAAAATTAATCATCATCTTGAAAGTAAGTTCCTCCAGATAATCCTACATGACACTTTTAAGGGATGTAACTCGCAACTGTGATGGAGTAGATATGAAAACCCTGAGACTGATGTAATACTTCTGACGATTAAACCACATCCCCACAAATAAGCATTGGAGTACGCTTTGCCTATATATAATTTTAATAGGTGCCTATGAGTACTCGTGCACCCGGGTATACAAATCTCGATTGGTCACGTGACCTGGCGGCCATATCGGATTTTCCAAATACCTAAAAAATGGCTTCTCCCAAAAACCTATGGTCTAGCTGACTTGAATTATTTTGTAGAGCAAGCATGACCTAAGGTCTTCAGATTTTGCAAATAAAATTGCGTGCAGTCACGTGACTTTGGCCGCCGTGTTGGATTTTTGAAAAATACCCATTTAATCTTTAAATCTTCTTCTCCAGAACCAACAAACCGATTGACCTGCAATTTTATTCATGTCATCTTCAGTGAAATCTCTTTCAAGTTTGTGAAAGGCATTTGGATTGGTCAAATTGTTTGGCCGCCATCTTGGATTTTCGGAAAATCCATATTTAATCTTTAAATTTCTTCTCATTATGGGAAAGCTCCATTAACTTTTGAATACCCTACTTCCCTACTTGGTTATCTATCATAGGATAAATCTCTATGTCAACATTTGCAAACACATTATCTTGAGTTAATCCATTGTTCCTATAATAGCACAAGCTGGATAAGATAAACGTAACAATGGAACATTAACACCTTTGGGGATTAAAAGTCTTCTGTTTGTCACCCGAGTTGGTCAGCCAAGGACCCGGGTTTCAGGTACAATGCAAGTTAATGCAGTCTTTCCCTAATGTTCTCCAGAACCAACACATCGATTGAGCTGAAATTTTACTTATGTCAACCTTTGAGTGATGTCTTTCAAGTTTGCAAACAGCATTTGAATCGGTCACACGATTAGGCCGCCATATTGAATTTGCAAAAATCGTAATTTAATCTTTAAAAATCTTTTTCTCCAGATTTAACACATCGATTGAGCTAAAATTTTACTCATGTCATCCTTAGAGTGGTGTCTTTCAAGTTTGCAAAAGAAATTTTGATCAGTCATGTGATTTGGCTGCCATATTGAATTTTGAGAAAAATCACAATTTAATCATTAAAAATCTTCTTTTACAGAACCAAAACACCATATTTGATTTTCGAAAAAGACCAATTTAATCTTTAAAAATCTTCTTCTCCAGAACTAACACACCGGTTGAGCTGAAATTTTACTCATGTAATCCTTAAAGTGATCTCTATCAAGTTTGCAAACGGTATTTTGATCGGTCACATGATTCGGCCGCCATATTGAATTTTGCAAAAATGGCAATTAAATCTTGAAATATCTTATCATTCAGAACCGAAACACCAAGTGAACTGAAATATTACTCATGCCATCATTAGTGTTACCATTTTCAGGTTTTTAAAAGGCAATTGGATGGTCATGTGGTTTGGCCGTTATGTTAGATTTCACGAAAATCCAGATTTAATCTTGAAAAATCTTCTCCAGTACAAAGTCAACGATTTCACTGAAATTTTCATCATATGTTCCTAAGCGTGAGCACTTTAATGTTTGTGAAAGGCACTTGGATTGGTCAAGCAGTTTGGCCACCATATTGGATTTTGCGCAAAACTTATGATTACTAGTGAAACCTACAGTAACTATGAGATTATGTTCATATTCCATATTTAAAAGAACCAAAAGACTTTTCTAAGCTCAAATTTTGCACATATTATCCTCAGTGAAAGAACTTGAAACCATGTTAACCGCTTGGGCCCCGCAAACACTGCTTGCAGCTTTCATCTTCATCCTGTGATTTTGAATCTGACAAAGGCCACAATTTTATACCCAGATTATCCAGACTCTTTCCCTTGAATGCTCGATCTTATTGGGTAATGATACAAAAGTTTAGTAAACTGCAAATGGAAAGTCCATTACACAAACAGTTCACTGAGTTATACTTGCACAACTAAGATCTGATTGGCAATACAAGTATATCATCAGTTGTTTCATATCTTTTCATTGAGGTACCACTTTTCCTATTCTCATGCGCTCTGCAATGAACTGCAGCAGCCTAAATGGCACCTGTAGAAAGCATAAGTGAGAATTTCTGTAGTCAACAAAAGGGTTTTGGTTTGAACCAAATGACGTGAACAAGAAGGAACAGGAAGAAATGTATGATAAAGACCATCACAACAATTGTCACCACAACTATCTCCACCACTAGCATGGTTATTCAAATGACGTTTGTGTTTATGTTAACGAAACTTCAATTATGAGAAAGATTATTCATAAGCACAGCTGTTAAGTGTTGCGAACTGTTTATTAGTAACTGAATATTTCCATATGGATTTACTATTTTAAAGTGATGGCTAAAAGCATATTAAACAATTCTTGCTAAACATTTACCACTATCGAACAAAGTGAAGGAAAAATTACCTTCCTAAAAGTAAGAAGAAAATCCAAAGAAAATATTGCTTCCTATTATTACAAAGCAAATTGTCAAACCCTTTTTATTCGCTGCAGTTCTGAGTACCCTGAAAAATGTCAATGGAAACTGTTTAAGTCGTATCATATTCAGGAGACAATTCGTGTCAATTTTACCAATTAGGGCTTGTCTCAGCAAGCAAATTAGGGTAACAGCTACTTTTTCGGACATCTGATTGATAATTCTTCAAAACTTTACAGTTGAAGCCATTATTCTTCGCTGGGGCAAGTTGGTAATTACCTACCAATTTACCAAGGGAACTTCCTAAGTCAAACTCTGTTTTCCTATCTGGAGCGGCAAGATGAGATCTAAACAAACACAGCGGGTAACAAATTTTACAGCCACCAATGGTGATCTTATACTGGGATGAACCATAATATACTCCACTGTCCGCTTTATGTTTCAGTAATTTAGCTGGTCAGAGGGATCTTTGGTAGTGATTTTGTATGTGTGGCTCAGTTCATCTTGTAGTATTTGAACATTGTTCTGATTGCCGGCTGGTTTTTCACGGTACAAGTATTCTAAAAAAAGTATATTGTCAATATTTTACCAGCTACTTTCAAAGGTTTCTTCACCAACAAAAAATTAAGCAACTAGTTGTGCAGTTCATGTCAAACTTTTTGATTGTGGCCATCCAGGATGTTTTGGGCAATGGTACTGAGAGTGAGATGGGCGATGACATGCTGAAGTACCGTCTGTGGTGCATTTATTCTCTGAGCGATATTTACCATAGTTTCAACTTCATGTAGCTTTTTACGATTATAATCCCTGTTAAAATATCAACAATTTTTGTCATCTTGTCTTGAATTATGATAGAGCCTGCAAGACGGGCTGTAAAGTTGACTTTTTATGAGTCGCTGAGTGCTTTTGAATTAGACTCCCATGAACCACACAGTGTAAAGACCGGCTTTTGAAAGATTGATGTACACGGAATGATCTCAAACTTTTGTACTAAATACCATGTTCTGTAATGATGTTACTTCATACAGCTTTTTCAAACCTAGTTATGTGTAATATATATCAAAAAGAAGACCAGGCACGATATGATCTCTTAAGACCGTGTTTTATTACTTGTAGTTTTCATTCCCCAATCCAGTCTCCTTTTAACGAACCTACATGAAAATGGTTCATCCCTGTTATCAGATCACCATTGCTGGCTGTATAATCTCATTACCCGCTGTGCTTTTTTAGAGAGCTCATCTTGTCGCTCCAGATAGGACAACAGAGTTTGGCTTAGGAGGTTCCCTTGCTAAATAGGTAGGTAATTACCAACTTGACCCACCGAAGAATAATGGCTTCAACTGTAACTATTCGTAGAGAAAACATATGTTTATATGAGTTTACATTTTCATTTTGTTAGAAATAATGGAAAAATTGAGCTGATATATGCATATTAGTTAATTTGCATGACATTTATTGTTCTAGACCTACTTGTTTAACCTTGCCAAGTTGTGTGGCAAAGAAAAAAATATTTGAATTCAGTTTACATGCCAAAACTGTGAGTGTAGCAGTCATTTTAAAGGCAATATATAGCTAATCTGAATATAAGCAAATGTAACCAATTTGGACATCTTAGATTTTCCTTTAGTTTTTATATGTCATTAGAGGGACCTTTCCAAAGGCCGTGGTGAAGAAATAATTTCTGTTGCAATTTTTTCCAGGTTAAACCCTATATTGACTGGACAAATTACTGATTGATTTAGAAATGCTGGCCTCTTCTCTCACTTTTTTCTCGACCTTTTTTTCAGTCACAGTAAATCTGGATATAGCAGAAAATCAGTACCAGTATTTAGTATTTGTAGCGCCATTACTTTTGCTGGAAATCCGAATGGATATCATCAGTGATTTATTACTATATAATTGGTATATGCGTATATTGCGTCGACTTCCTGCTGGGTCCGTGATTTAATGCTAACTTTGTTGCTATCGAGTCAATACATTTTGTCATGTTTTATCTTTACCATTTGAGAGTCATGTTTTGGCGACTGTAACTGTAAACTTGTTGTACCGGTCATATCATCGGAGGGCACGTCAACTGTCGTGAAAATTTCCACTAGAGGTCACAGCATAGCCGGAGATCAGAGTACTGCCCGTAACATCTGTAATAGAGGAGATACTTTCAGAGAGTAGATAAGACAGACCATTTAAAAAGTTTTACGGCAGATACAAAGATCTTATTTTGAAATATGTCACATCTGCATAATTCCAAGTTAATTAGACATAACATTTCTGGCTTTACCTCAAAAGATTTGTCGCTGTAGGTCAATCATGACAAGTGTTACATTGTAGTAGCTGGCACATCTATCCATTCCCGACACCAGGTTCAACCTCTTGGCAGTAATTCAAAATGTTTGGTTTTTGGACATAACAATTTACTTACCTAAAAGTATACCAAGACTTATTTTCTTTTCTTAGTGCCATAATCAGGTATAACATTCGTACGTTTCTTCATAGAAGCATCGTCCGTTTCGTCAGGGTTACCTCCTCGGAAAAAAATGAAATAGGACCATTGTACAAGTTTTCTGATAAAATGCGCGTAATTTTAAATATAGAAGAACTACAGACCCTTAAATTAAAGAAATCTTCTCTCCTTCAAATCCATAAGACACTCATAAGCTTTGGACATAGTTCTTGCACTCTGCAGATTTATCATTACTGCATCAAAAATGTTTTGTCATGTATAAATACATGATGTGACACCTATTTTGGAAATAAATTACCTTCATACAGAGAATTCAACTCTAGCTTTGCTCGGCGATATCGCCATCGCTCAATGACTACATTCAGGGAGATATCGTCTTTACCAAATTGCTGTAAAACATTTGACGTCACAATGTCGAAGTGGATCACTTGGCTAAGAAAATCACAGCTATACTTATCCCAGAGGTCTTCCAGCGTTTGCATTGTTCGGCAAGACACCAGTATCGCAAGACTGTTACGCCTGACAAGGTGACATGTACCTCCGATTTTACGCAAGCACTTTTTAAGGTTGGGTAGCTTGTCACAGGATTCAAACTTTGAGAGAATGTCTATATTGTCTGTATCAACGACCTTCACATCAATTTGGATCAGAACTGAAAAGACAAGAAGATTACCACACTTTTCCAGCTTTATCGATGTCATCGATTTTTTTAAGTTATTAATTCATCGAAGATAACCTGATCTCATATGGTACTAGAAACTGCTTAAAGACTAATTGAGGTCAATCGTAATGTTATCTACACATACTGACACGGACTGTTTAAGCAAATATCGTCCGCGAATCCCAGATATAAATTTGTACACTCTAATGAAATGTAAACAAGGCCTTGCAAATGGGTGTAAACCGGTCAAATGATCTTGTCTTTATTTGTCGATGCTCAAAAATACAAAGAAAATACTGTGACATAATTGTGTCTTGTTTTATTAAGAACAATTCAATTTTCCATTTTATCGGAGTAAATACTTGAATGTCGTGTTTACAGACATTACAGTTTTTCAGTATCGTAAAGACACATTAAGCATTGTACAAAGTATCCTCAACTCACCTCCTATTGATTCATTCGTCGCAATGTAGATGTTTTCACTTTTCGTCGGCAGTTCGTGTTCAGGTTTATTGTCTGTAGAATAAGTGCAGCAAAGATGAAAGGTGATAGAATATTCAGCAACACATTGATTTGCTGAGCCCGTCTGTCATATGCTGTTCAATACGTCTCTTACCCTATGCCCTTGACCCTAATGTCGGTCTGTCTTTAATCCTATTTGCCTATTTCCTCTTCAATAGTCAGGCTTTTCTGTGCAGTCTCATACGTGTAAGATTTCTAGTGATCTTTTGACTTGTCCCGCCTCTATATACCATTCAACCCCTAAATGTTCCTTTCTCTGTAGTCAAGTCACTTACCTTGCTTACTCCCTGAGGCGGCCTTGTTAAACATATCCGACAATGTGGCATGCGATACAGCAATTGATCCAGTTCTCATACTCTCCTTCAAGTCTCGTTGTAGATCCTTTGTCTTTTCAAAGAACGTTTCATATAATCGTGGTTCAACCAAAGTTTCGATACATTTATCTTTCATTATCTCTGCAGCTTCATCACTGTACTGATTAATTCCAACTTCTCCAATGATAACAGTATCGTAATAATATGTCAGATCCCTTTTTATGAACTCTGAAAACCCTGACAGTCCCCTACTAAGGGACGGTACACCAGCAGCAGCTGCGAATAAGGTAGTGATGCCGAAAGGTTCTATTCCAGGGCCAGTTAGATGGAGATGGCATTGGCTGAAATCTTGTAGAATGGTGCTTTGTAAATTGCCCATGGTCAGAGATGATGGGTAGTAAACAATACTTAGGTAAGGTGAAACGGAAATCTTCAATAGATTTTGTTGACATTGTTTTCCAATATTTTCAGGGAGACCTCGTATTTTCAACTTTATGCGTATTCGATTGGTGAAATAATTTGCGATTTTACCACAAGCAAGGGCTAGAGTTTCTAACGTTTTTGTACATTGGTCCACTGTCTTTGAAAAGAAATCGAATGTCAATAAATGAATTTGGTCTGTAATACGAAGATTGTGAATCTTTTTATTCAGTATTTGATCCTCTACTGCCGGTAAAAATTCTATAAGTTCTGGTTTGTTTTCCAGAGCGTTGAATTTAATCGTAAAGTGAGAATGTACTTTAGGTCCTATTGCGATGATAAACGTAGCTTTCTCGACGTATTCCATTATTTCATATTCTAGTTCTTCGACCTCGCTAGCTTCCATGTCAAGGTCTTCTGGTATGATTGTTAAGATTGGGACAAAATGAGCGTTTGGAAAAATATCTTCATGAATACTTCTGGCCGCTCCTGCCAGCCCGTCAATGGTGACATATCCCATTACAATTGATACATCCCTGTACTTTTCAAGATCGGGAAAGTAGACTTTATGACGAAGAAGTTGCTCTGTTAATGATAATGTTTCCGCTGTCACTTTTTGCGCCTTGATTAGTTTAATTCCATGTTGCTTTGCGTCTATTATTTCGGCCTTTGAAGGATTGAAGACGGTCATATAAACATTATGTCCTTTGATTGTCAGGAGTTTTATTATGTCTTTCTTGATGACATATTTTGGGAAATCACCAGATCTAGGCCACCATTCTGTACCCACAATTAGTACACCAGTGTCTATGGAAAGCAAGAATGTAAATGTTTATACATGTTAGTAATTGCAGACGAATTCGTGTATTGCTTTATTTATAGTCAACACGCATGAAACTTGGAAATTGGATTGACAATGTGTCAAAAAAGGAGCCCTGAGAGTAGAGCATTTCCACCCACTCTGGGATTTAGCAAAAGACTAAGAAAAAAATCATCTACCTCAAAAAGCCAAAGTGATCGATGAATCGCCGGGACTGTCCTTTCAAAACATCAAACCCTCTTAAACTAACGCAAGAAATTTCCCCATTAAATTTTCAGCAACCGGAATGCTAGCTATTACTATCACGACTGTTTATTGTGGATAACAGAAATTATGAGCAGTTTTCGATCATCCATGATGTTTAATCTGCTTTTACAGATGTGAAAGTAGAGGGCTAATGGTCTTTTTGCTGCCATCTGCATCGTATGAATAAAATATTTGGATTTCTTGATACCACTAGCATCCTTTTGACAATTGTGTGAATGGTCATTTTAGCATTGGTTAACAGGAGAGTCTTACATGCTAGTGTTTATTGATATTTATATTCCTGCCAATTACATGATAGTTTTCCTTACATCATCTAACTGGGGAAAACATTTACTGTTAGATTCCTATCAGTAAAAATATGACAATTCTTTCCCTCTTTATTATAGCACTGATATTTCAACAAATTCATATACACATGTACATAAACACAATTCTCTATCTGTGATCATGTTCAACTTTGAAAACTGCACTTTAACGTACAATGTGAAAGAATGGATCTTAAGTCATGATGTACACTGTAAAAATAGCGGACGCTAGACGCGTCTTTACGCGTTCAAAATGTACGTGTCGGTGTTCAAATTTGAACGGCTAGTGTTCATATTGTTAACACTAGTGTTCATATTATAAACAATGGTGTTCTAAACCTGAACACGTAGTGATAACAACCATCTCCTTCAAGTGTTCAAAAACTCAGCATCACAGAAATTTTACAATACTGTGAAACAATTACCAATCTTTTAGGTTTTTTTACTTTACAATGGCTATATTAAATTTACTACTGCCTCGCTGTCCGGAAAACGTACACGGATTTCGGTGTAACGAATTTCCACTAAATGAAAAAATATTTCCGGTCTAAAATTGCTGAAAGCATGTCTTTTCTAAAAAAGAAAGTATACAAAATAATTTTATACGTTTATTACGTGTTGAAATTTTGAAAATTTGAAAAGAAAATCAGAAAACCATCATGAACGTTTTAATTTTAACATTGGTGTGCAAGAGGCGTTCTATTTCTAAACACTTGGTGTTCAAGTTTGGTGCTTTTTTCTATCCCATGATGCATCAAAACGGAAGTTGCGACATTTTTCTTGTAAGCGCACCCTGAAGTCGTGATCGTGCTGAAGCAAGACCAGAAAGGGTAAGTTTTCTCTCCAAAATAGTTAAAGGTATTAGATTTTGAAGCATCTGTATTAATATCCTTCGAAATTAATCGTATTGTACTTTGAAATAGCTTAACTACGTGAAGAAACCTTTTTTTCTTTTAGTGGCTGGTATACCAACAACAAGCTGTGAATACGCAGTGATACTTTGGCCATGGCCTATCGATCGATCTCACTCGGGTCAAGGGTCATTGCAACACAACTGTAGCGATAACCCTTGACCTGAGCGCGATCGATACGCCTTGCATAGTACCGCTGCGTAATCACAGTTGACACATGTCTTTTAGTAGAGACAATCGCATGTAAAAAGATCAATTAAACATTGTAGAGTATACAATGTATTGTTTCAGCATAGGAGAGATTGGATTTTTTATTTTAATCAGTTGATGACAAGAAGAAGCCCATATTTTGCAACAGTATTGAAAAGAGGCACTGTATATGAAAGTATCCCCTTTTCCTTAACCTAATCAGCTCCTTGTCTTTCATTAAAGTCTCATCTCGCCATATTACCTATTGTTGCATTTTTTCAGGATGTAAAAAGTTGGATATAACTGAAAATCGAAGAGTTGTTACAGAAGCTGGCGGTACAGATAATGAAGAAGATTAGTGTACAGGTAGCTGTCTGGAAACAAGCTTGAGAACCTCAGTTCATCTCTAATGTAGATGTAAACTTCCGAGGGTCAGTAACTGAATTTTGATAAGTTTCTGAATTTTTTTCTGAATTAATCTAAGCTTTGGTAGCATGCTATGATCAACTAAATGTTGCCGGAGGATAAGCTTTCACAGACGTGTAGTCTCCTTTATCAGATGCAAGGGTGGAATGAAAAATAACAGCTGAAAGCGACAGAAAATTCAGAGTAATAAAATGTCCACTCTGACAGAATTACTGAATTTTCTGAAATTTTCACTCTGAATTTTCTGTCACTTTCTGCTTCAATTTTTCATTCCCCATTGCATCTGATAAAGGAGACTTCACGTCTTTGGAAGCTTATGCCCTTTTTACATTTAGTTGATCATAGCATGCTACCAAACCTAAGAGAATTTTGTATTGTAGCTCAACACGTCTCTTGTTTTTAGCAACTGGTTTTTAGCTTTACCGTCAGCTAAATAGGTGGATGTGTAGCATTGCCCTCAAATTTGTACATCCCAAAGTTTTTCTTTAAAACAGCCTGTACGAATTCTTTAATATTTGGATTACAGGTCCCCAGGGATTACCCTAATCACATATGTTCAAATTATGATGAACTATGCAAATTTGTATTTTTGATGCTAATTTTGCAATTTTTGGCAAAAATCTTCTTCTCTTTTACTGACGTCTTCAATATTTGGTAAACATGTCCCTAGGAATGACCCTAGTCAAATTTTTGCTCGTTGTGATGAAATATTCAAATTTGTATATTTCATGGCAATTTTCGTCATTTTTGGTCTAAGAATCTTTAAAAATCTTCTTCAAAACTACTAATTGAACAGCTTTGATATTTGAGACATAGATCTCTACTGACAGCCTTTTTCAGATTGTTCAAATTATGCAGAAATTTGCAACTTTGTATTTTTGAGAAATTAAAGACATTTCAGACATTTTTAAGATATGAGGGATTACCAGGATGTGATATATATACGTTATGATGAAATCTACATTTTTTTATTTTAAGGGTGAATTTTACAATTTTTGGTAAATACATTTGTATAAAAATTAATAGCAAGGTACACCAGAATTCGAAAGGTCTTTACGAATATGTTTTTAATTTCTGAGAAGTAGATTTTTGAAATGTCACCGATTTATTTCATTGTTTATTTAAAGATATTGCAAACAAACAAACCTTTTTGTTTATGAAGGACTTTGTTGGACAAGGAAAAAGGTTTTACCCTGCCAAGGACCAATTTTCCCCACTTTCTGCATGTTGTGCCTGACTGTGACACTTTGACAACTTGACATGTTGTGTTTACTTTAATGTGGACAACTATATACCATGTGCACTAGAGAAGCCTTCAACTTTTTTTTCTTCAAAATTTACAATTGTCTATACAAGAGGAAATGTCTTTAAGAAACCATCTCACAACAATGAAGTATGCATTCCATACATATACGTGTTTTCAACACAATAAGTAAGCCAAATTTTGAGCTTTTTCAGATGATTTTTTGTACATTTTAAACAAGTATGAACCTAAAAACGTAATCCACAATATTTAAGTAAAACCTGTTTTGTCATTACTTTGTTCATATTTTTTAAAACGATCTACAGTGTTCATGGGGATTTGTATTGCTTATGCTTTTGATAGGAGGGTGTTAACACCGTTAGTAGTTTCCTGTGACAAACTTTACATACAAATTGGCAATGTTGATTTGCCCACTTTACAGTAAATTATTGTATTTACTCTAGAAATGTTTTGTGTATTTTTAGAATAAAATAATTTTACTGTATATCAGTGGTCTGTAATGTTATTTCAAGGCTTGAACACCCCCTGAACGCCCAAAATTAAAGGTGTTCGACAAGCGCGCATTATGTGTTCTAGCCTTTAACACACTTATCGTTGAACGGCGTCCATGCGTTCAAAAAGTGTTACAGCCCTTTGAACGCGTAAATGCGTTCAATTTTTTGAACACATTTCATGTGCAACGTGTGTTCAGATATGGAACACTGTGGTGTTCAATATAATGTCTGATGAACACGTAGCGTTCAAAATCTGCACACGTGTGTTAAAAAATTGAACGTTGGTTGAACACGTAGTGTTAAATTTCTGAACGTCTAGACGCGTTCAAAAAGTGTTACAAAAAGGCGTTTAATTGGTGTTCTATCCTTTAACACTTAACTTTACAGTGTAGTTAGTATGCACACTGGTACAGAAACATCTTTGCAAGCAATAGTTCTTCCTTACTTCTTTGTCCCCTACAGAATGTGTTGAAAGGAAGTTGTGTATGCCACCAATCGTCAGTTCCTAAAATGACCTTTCAGCATTAAGGTTAGCACTACAGTATGAGCCTCAAACATTGTCAGAATATCTTACAAATTTTATTTTCGGTGAATGTCTCCTTTTTTTTAAATCTCTGCCACTGGCATTTAACATGTATCCGAGTACAAATAGAGTTTATGTACATGTACATGTAGTGCACTGGACATTACTGTACTTTTAAAGGTAGGGGATTCGATCCAAGGGATAGAATTTGTTCTAGTCTGTAAGATGATTATCAAGGTGTCATAGCCTTTTGTTTTCCATTAACATTGTAACCTAGTGAGTGTGAGTAAATTTCCTGGCAAGACAATCTTACGCCTAACCCATGCGTTAGAGTATTGTCTTAAAATATCCCTTTCTGCCACTGAGTCACTACATGGGTAAACTGAGACCCTATACAGATGACAATATGATGAAAATATAATATAGTGAACTTCAAAATTTACCAGTACTTGTCCTGTCTGGACAAAATCATTGACAAGCAGTTCGAAGATGTCACGCAAATAAGCACAGATACATTGTTGCACAGTGTGTTGCTATAAACAATTCATGCTTTCTGTGGGTTTAATTTTACATAGAGGACATAATTTGACACCTGCTTTTATTAAGATGGAATTTGCCAATGAGTATACCGTGTGATTAATTCATCATATTGTAAGTATTGTCTAACACAAATACAGAATATTTGTCCAGTTACAGAAGTAGTAAATAATGCTCTCAAACTTTAGATTTCCAAGATATCGTAAAGACAGCTTTGATTTTTCCATTCCCTTGGCTACAGATTATATAGACATATATTTCCTGTTAATTGCATCACTAGGCGATGTTGCCGTGAGTGCATGAGGGTTCGAATCCCGTTTGGGTTATAGTAAAAAATATATTTGTAAAGGATGAAATTCATCAACAACGTTTAACAAAATACATAGAGATGTTGAAAATGTAGGCAAACTTGACTGTGGTTGATTGAATTAAGCTAGAAACACGATTGGAACTAATTTGGGATAATTGGATGGTGAAGTAATGTCGATTTCATCTACAAATGTTATCTCGTCTGCTTTTCTTTTTATATTACACATTTGTTTCTATGAGTAATTTGCGATATTGCAACATTCAGTCATATGGCACCTAACACTTTTGAGAAATTAACAAAATATGAAAATCCAATTATCCCAAATTAGTTCCAATGGTGTTTAGAGTGCCATATCTGTTTCTTGTGTAGATCAGTAATAAAATGATTTGTGCAATATGAATGAGAGAAAGCGTATTCGAAAAAATCATTTCTTATTTTGAATCCCCAACCTGCATCTGATTGTGAATGGTACTTAATTGAAAGTGGCATTTCTCTTTTCATAGTGTTGTGAAGATGTTCACAGTATGTTCTTTCATAGCAAAATTACAACGTGTGCAAAATAACTCTGAATTGAAGGCATATCATTATTAGCTCACGTGTTCACATGTGGGCTAATGTCATAGCGATGTCTGTCTGTCTGTCCGTGTGTGTGTTAGTGTACATGTGTGTGTGTCTCTGTCTGTCTGTCTGTCTGTTTACACGATAACTCAAAAACGCCTGAACAGATTCAAGGCACATTTGGTACAGAGGTACCATATGCTACTTGCAAGAACTGAATAGATTTTGGTTAGTGTGGTTTGCACATTAATGAAGTTATGCAATATCATTTTTTCCATACAATGGTTTCCCTATGGAGACGGTAATGATAGTGCAGACATATATCAAGAAATACTGCACAAAAATTCATGAAACTTTTCACAGATGATAATCTCAGAACATTATGATGATAGTATGAGTCTCATGTCAATTATCTGCTCATTTGCATATTTCATGAACTTTTGTTATTAGTGACATAACTGTGAAATTCCTACACCAAACGTGATAATACGTGCAACAAATATTGATATGATATACATCTAATTATACTTAGAAGCATTGGGCATTGTCAGATTAATAAATAGCTCATTTGCATATTTTATGAAGTTTTATGATTAGTCATATAACTCCGATATAACTGCACCAAATTTGATGAATTCTGCAGCATATACTGATCTGACCGATATTTTACTGTGGTGTAAAACAATCAGTAGTGTCAAGTTAATTAAGGGTTCATTTGCATATTGAATGAACTTTGTAATTAGGTACATGACTCTGAAATTACGGCACCCAAGTCGGTGAAATCTGGTGCAGATATTGATCTGATAAATATCTAATTGTATTGACAAGCATTTGGCAGTGTCAAGTTAACAAATAGCTCATTTGCATATTTTATGAAGTTTTGTAATTAGTCATATAACTCCGAAAAAACTGAATCAAATGTGATGAAATCTGCTGCAGATACCGATCTGACAGATAGCTAATTGTGTTGTAAAGCATTTAGTTGTGTTGAGTTAAGTAAAGGGTTCATTTGCATATTTAATAATAATGATTTTTGTAATTAGTGATATCACTCCAAAATTACAGCACTACATTTGATCAAACTTGCAACAGATATTGATCTGATAAAGATTTAATTGTACTGAGAGGCATTGGTCGTGTCAAGTTAATAATTGGCTCATTTACATATTAAATACAGTTTTGTAATTACTGATTTAACTCTGAGAGTACTTTGCGAAGTTGATGGAACCAGCTACACATAATGATATAACAGATATGTGATGGTTCTTATTACACGCCTCACACGGGTGTCGATTATATTGGTATGAATTTGGTTTATTGACAGGAATATTGAAATACATAATACAATAATTCCTCGTCAGAAGTAGTTACTCTAGCAGTAGACCGTAAACACGTCCAGTCTTACCAGAAGTCTGTCTTCCATTCCGCGTCGTGTGCTCAATTAAACTGCTGTCAGAATATACAGTGTCTGTCTTTGTTCTTGTGTTTTGGTTAGTGATTATCCTGAGGTATGCAAATGTTGCGTAACATCTCCTTGCTCGTTGATTTGTCACTTTGATATAAGACAGGTCAAAGGTACAATTGTTTTACACCACTTCATAACAGTCAAAAAGTAGGCAGTAATTCAAATCATACTGTATTACTTCATGCGTCCAGTAGAGTCTGATAAATGTCAATACATGTCGATTCATCAGCAGTCAATTTCAATGCTTGATAACTAAGTTTGTAATTTTGTCAAACTCAAAGTCATTCCTTCCGTTCAGGGATCACATTAATAGGTCAAGTTGTTCTGTTAAGTAAATGCTAAAATTTTCTTGTCTGTTTACTGACTATTAATGCACCTGTTGCAAAACACGTGAGCATATTTAGTTCATATCTAGTTTGATATTAATACAATGATGTACTCTATGGTCGACGTATCATACTGCTAACAGGGGTTTTTAATTTATGTTATCTCACAGTATGAGGTTTGTTGAGTAAATTGAGCCCAGATATACCAGTGTAGCTTAATTTCAAAGGGTCTTCTGAAACTTTGTTACCAAGGCCTGGTGTTGATGACATTTCATTCGTATACAGTATACACGAGACAAGAGTTATATGTGGCTACTTAACTTTTAAATAATATCTGTTGTAAACCACAAAAGCAAGGATAATCCATTTGTCACTCACAGACTTTAATTACCTTGCAATTATTGTTTCTGATACAGTTGATGTTCTCAAATAAGGTTCCAATAAGTACTGCAGACACTATCTAATCAGAAATGGCACAGGCATGCCTAAGGGGCTGTGGATAATTAAAGCATGCACATGGTAAACACAAATAATTGTGTTTGGCCTAAACCTCTCCCCTTCCTGAACGAAAGTTTGGAAGTGCGAAATTCCGACTCATTCTTATTCCGTACCAGAATAACTACAATCGGTAAGTACATGAACGTTGCTATGATTTCATGCAAACGCTTCCACCCCACCCTCGCATACCCCCCTAAAATCAATCTTTGTTCAGCACCAACTGACTAATGAGCATGAAATGAATTGAAACAGTGTACCAAAAATGATCGTTACGTTGTTTTCACATGCACTAAACCACATGTAAGTAAAAATGATGGTATACGCCAAACAATACACAAAGTGTGTAGCGAAATGTTGCGATTTCAAAACATGTGTGATTTTTGGGCACGGTAATCGAAATACAGTCAACCCCTAACTTAGAAATTGCGTTTGCAGTTAGAATGTTTTAATTTGTATGGCCCCTAAATGCATAGCAGGTTTTGTTTGTTCAGCATCCAGAATGATTTGATCATTTTTGCATCTTTTGATACACTTCCTTTTTACCAATTCTTCAATATTTCACTGTTAGTAGAAGTAAAATTATAGTAATTTGCTTTTTGAAAGTTACTGAAAGAAACACACAGATTGATGCAATTTAAAATGTTTCAGGTATTTGATCTCTCCATATGTGAAATCATTATAATGTAAAACACGTGGAGTATTGAAAATCGCAATGAGACAATGCAGGCAATTTTTTACTGTTTTTAAGTTTAGGAAATAAATTGTCTTAAAACTAAATACAGGATTAAAGTGAAATTCAATGTACTCTTTCTGGAGATAACAATGTACTTTTACTGAAAATGTCTCCTTCAAGTAACACAAATGTAACTGTCATTTCTACTCAGTGGTGTAAATTTCTTGAATGTTTTCCAAATAAATTTATTGTCAAAAATGTAAACTTCTGTAGCTTAAGTTTTTAATTAATTTTTTCAGTATTTGTTTAACAACAATTGCCATCATATTAATCTTTTTAGGGTCAGAGGTATTATGGTTGTCTAAAATTTACTGGGTTATGGCCATTATGACCAAAATACCAATACCCTTAAAGCTATAGAGGACCACATTGGCGACCATCTAAATTATTGACGACTACAATGGACATGACCCTGTAAATTGTAGAGGGCCACAATAGACATAACCCCGTAAATTTATAGAGGATCATGACAGCCATGACCCTGTATATTATAGAGGGTAAAAATGGACATAACCGTGTAAAGTATAGAGGACCATGACAGCCGTGACCCTGTCTATATTAAAGGACTACGATGAACATGACTCCTTAAATCAAAGAGGATTATTATAGTCCTACACAACTTACAATGTCATGACTCTTGTGGTCCTCTATAATTTAGAGGGCCATTGCCATTCTGGTCCTTAATAATATACTTGCTCATGGCTGTCGTGGTCCTCTGTAATTTACAGAGTCGTGGCTGTTGAAGTCCAATAAAATTCAGAGGCTCACTAATATCCATAAATATAGCCTTTTAATTATAGCTGGTACATAGATTGGTGACTCAGTTTCCTGCTAAATCTGTGAGCTGCACATTTTCTCGTTCAATGACATTTAAAACGCTATGTAGATACAAGTTTCATGGATGATGTTGGTAAAACTACACCATATGCACTTTTCTCCATGTGTCAACAATGCAGTTTAATAAATATTTCTGAAAAATTCAGGGTCCTGTTGCAAAATTAGTGGAATAGCATTAAAATATCAGAGTCACAGCTGCAGTTTTACCATATGTTATTTGTCAAATATAACAGATACATGAAATATTCATATAGTCTATGGGCAAGATACCGAAACCCTCCCCTCATAGGGATTTTGTAGACCGATATTTTCTGAAAGCTTATCTATCCAGCTGTCGGAATCAGTGTGTCTAAAGTCATATAGAATATGCGTGTGGCTGTGGATAGCTATTGTCATGGTAACGACAGTAAATTATATAATACTTTTGGTATTTTGCTCATCAATATCAATGTAAGTGATGAGAAACAAAGTATTTTCGATGGTCATTTCATCAGTATATGCAGCTTAAAAATTTCACCCTGGAAACTTGAAATTAAACATGGTCCAAATGTTTAATATTGGCAAGTTGTAAAAATCTAATGGAGAGAACAGTAATTGAAATAATTGGAAACAAGTGACAAATTTCCAGTTAAGTCCTCTTTGATGAAATCTGCATTTTCTTAAAATGACAAAGTAGGTGTGGCGATAATGAAATAGACTATGTAAATTCTATTTAGCAGTAAACAGGTTAAACATGGAGGATTTATCTAATTCTGCACAATAAAGCAGTGCATGATAGTACAGAGTTCTGCCCAGTAATTTCTGATAGCATGGCGGCTAATTTTTATAACCATTCAATTAATTGTTATGTAAATGAATTTCTATTGTTTTAACAAAATTAAAGAGCAATGGCCAATTTAGTTCCAATAGTTTTAAAACTCGTAGATTAACTCCCGAATTTTGCTTCTCGAAACGCTCAAATACAGATTGATCTAGGTGTAGGAAAGGGTATTCCATCCCAGATGTTTTGACCTCATTAATACAATCCCGTATGGAATTTATGGCAGGGTGCATCTCATCAATTTTGGCTGCTTTGTAGAGTTGATTGTCATCTGCAAATGCATGGTGACTAACAGAATGTGACCTAACGATATTTAAAAGGGATTCTGTGTACAATACGAACAAAATGAACCCTAAAACAGAGCCCTGAGGGACACCAAAGCGAAAAGGTGGTACATGTGACTTATGGCCATCAATTCAACAAACTGTGATCTATGGGACAGATAAGATTTGAACCAGGATAGCACACAATCAGTGATTCCAAAAGAGTCGATGAAGGAGAATTTCATGATGTAAAGTGTCAAGCGCAACAGCGAGGTCTAACAAAGTCATTTTTAATGCTAATTTCCCGCGATCGTTAACAATTCTAAGGGAGCGTTCAGTTATTACGGCCGGGGGTGGGCCGGCAAAATCCAGGGGGGGTCACCTTAAATTTGAAAACTGCAAAGTGGGTCATGTATTTTTCAAACAGCTCTGAGGGGGGGGGGGGGGGCGTCATGTAATTTTCATAAGTATCCGTCCCGTCAAAAAGCAGTTTCAGTGTTCAGAAATGTTCTGAGTGATGAAAATGATTCGCTGCATGATTTCATTCTCTAAAGTCCTTTAACAGTAAATCTGAACAAAGTATAATTATCTGTCACATGAACATCTTGACTAGGCAACTCTGAGGCTTGTCTTATTGTAAATCGAGCTCGCTGAGGGCAATGGACAATTCCTATTACTTACATATTAGAGATATAGCAAGTTCTGTCAGGGAAATTATTTAACAGTTACCTGTAGTAACCGGCTATTGAACCACTCTTTTTTGGGAGTGGAGATTTAGCCGACTGGTTCTGTCTCAGGCCTCTCAGCTAGGCGACTGATGCCGTATGTTGTGGGTTCGAATCCGATTGAAAACTATCCGTAGACTACTAGTCAATGAAAAGTGAAATTATACTTTTTAGGTAAAATTCCATTATCATAGTTATGGTCAACATCTGAACTTTCAGATACCCCATTTGAATAAAGTACATTTGTATCAATTATCAAATAACTATATAAGCAAAAAATTAATTTAGTCCAGCATTGTTAAAAATTATTCATTGTTTTCTCATAGACTCCCATGTATGTGAATCAACATTTTGGTGAAATTCTAAAAATCCAATTTCTTGCACACATATAAACTTTTAACCATCCTAGTCAAACTAAGTACTTTAAAATGAATTATCAAACATCCATAAATACACAGATGTAGATAGTTTTGAATTGGAAAAAAATATTCATAGTTTCCTCATAGACTCCCATGTATAGTGGATGAACAATTTCAATGGAATTCCAAAATCATATTTCTTGTACACATAATATGCACCTTTAACCATCATATTCTAATCAAGTACAATTATGTTAGTTATTCAACGTTTGTATATGCACAAGTATAGCAAATTTTTTCATTAGAAAAAAAATTATCATAGACTTCCATGTATAGTGGATGAACATTTTTGGTGAAATTCTAAAGTCATTTTTTTTGGTCCACATACCAGACGGAACAACCCTATTCCTAATCAGTACTTTTATGTCAATTATCAGATATATGTAAATGCATAGATATATTGAATAAGTATTTCATTGTTTTTTCATAGACTGCCATGTATAGTGAATCAACATTATCAAAAACTGATTATCAATCAAATCAAAATATCATTTCGTACACAGGCGCTTGCGTAAAAATATTGTGATCCACCTGTAATTTCTGTCCAATCCCTTTGAGGGGTAATTTCAAAATTATAGCAAGTCAGAATGGGAGATTTGAACATTAACACCTTGTGAGTTTGTAATGAGGGTCATTTGGAAAAATCTGAGAATTTTTTTTTTATTATATCAACCCCCCTCCAGAGGTGTATGTGTGTGGGGTCATAAAATTTTTGTCNNNGGGGGGGGGGGTCATCAATTTTTTTGGTGCAATTGGTAGGGGGGTTCACTTATTTTGACTGATGCGCAGGAAGAATTTGCCGGCCCACCTCCGGCCATAATGACTGAACGCTCCCTAAGGAGGGCTGTTTCTGTGTTATGATGTGGTATATAGGCTGACTGAAGTGGATTCAACAATTCATTTGAAATGAGATGGTCATTTAACTGCATGAGAATAATTCGTTCTATGATTTTCGAAAGGAAGGGCAAATTTTAGACGGGTCGATATTTCTTCAAATCATCTGGGTCAAGAGATTGTTTCTTAAGCAAGGGTTTTACAAAAGGAGTTTTATGGACGTCTGGAAAAATACCTGAAGTGAGAGAACTGTTAATGACTTTGGTGAAAGTGGGTAATAAGATGTCTAAATATTCAACTAAGAGACTGGAAGGCATAGCATCAAGGTTACAACGTTTGGCAGGAGACCTTAGTATGATGCCTTTCACTACGTGAACTTATATTCAACTTATAATCAACTTATCTGTCGGCATTACATTATATTTCTTCGTTCATTAGAAGGGTTTTATGTTCCTATTTTGGGAGCTTCGCTACGATTATTTTAGCATGTTGCACTGACGGTACACATTCTTTATTCAGCTGAAAGGTGATCGGAAATGACATCATTACTCCTCAGATTTGAATGGATTCTCTCTATATATAGACGAATATCTCGCATCATGGATTTTGTTTCTTATTCTTTGATAGAGATTTCAACATGTTTTCCCTTTTTTCTGAGAATAGATAACATGTTGAATAAAATCGACATTATTATACAATCCGCAGGGCAATCGGCCACTCATTAAAAATGACTTTACTCTAAACAGTGAAATAAGAAAATAATGGGTCAAACAGTGTTAAGTAGGTTATTTTCCTCTACCCATAACCTGAGTTAAATTAGTCTGGAACATTCATATGGTCATTCTCCTCCATGCCCTTAAATTGAATAAGTCATGTTTAGAACCTTCTGGAAATTCAATTAGTAGCGTTAACTACAAGTGAAGATATTTTTAAAACGGTATTTAACTTATCAATGAAACTTCTAGATTGTTCTTATATTCTCTAGATGCAATCATTAAGATAAAATTGGGGTGTCACTAGTTTTCAGACAGACATATGGGATCGTGTCATCAACTTGTTTACTTCAAGACCTTGGGATCACTCCATTAGTGTTAGTTTCAAGACTTTTCAAGACCTTCACAGCCACGCTCGATTTATTCTGTGGACTTTACATGGACCAACATCAAACATGCAAGCTGAAGAACTGCTCACTCATCTGTCTGTCTGACGCAACTCTGGGGTTTTGTGCCATCCCAGCTGAGATAAGTAGCCTGTAAATTTTTACAGTTTGCACTTTATCCCTTGACTTAGTGGTTGGTTTTATGTTTTTGTAATAAATTTTATTGGCAAGAAAATCGCTGACTTCACCATTTTTCATTTTTCTTCACCATTTTTTTTGTCTTCTGGCCAGAGGTCCATATATCTTTCTTTCATGAATATGACTTTGCTTGTGTACCGTCTATTTACTCTCTATTCTGTGCTGTTTTGTGCCTATGTTTGGATTATGGATTGGTATAATTGCGATTATTTTTATAACAATACCCTCTACATGGGTACCCCTACTTGCTTTAATTTCTACTGGCTTAGTAACTGGTAAACATGTAGACTTTGAGAAATACTTTTAAAAAAGGATATGATATAATACCTGAAATCAATTGACTCTACAACAGCGACTGCATCAGTTTCTCTAAGTGACATCGTGGAACCGACTACAACAGCGTTGAAGAATATAGAGAAAATTACATCAACGGCAAAGCACTTGGTCAGATTGGCGGTCGGGAAGAGATGAACAGATTGGAATTGACAGAAAAAAAGAAGAAAGTCGCAGCCATGACAGCAGCACTGCAGACCGTAGTAGCCCTGTCGAAGCTGAAAAGGCATAGCTTAGGCGATAGGCAGGCGTATAATAATTGCTATCTTGTTTTAGGTGTCATAGGAGTTACTATAACTACACTAGGTTTATATTTGCTTGGCAGCAGGTATATTTGTCCACCTACGCAACCACCTTCCTGACTTTCTAAATTTTTATCACAAACTCCTCCTCCTCCCTCTGCATTGCATGTCATTGATTACCTCAGCTACAGCTACGCTACATTTTCTATTTTATGATGCTATTATATACACACAACAAGGAGTATGGATACTAAAACAGTTGTAAACACACAGCACAATGGTGTTGCTATCGCAGGTCTAAATATAGCATATTCAATGGCGGGTAGTCAATTTCTTAATTTAAAAATGGAAGTAGGTGATCCAAGCCAGCGAAATCCCACTCGATTAGCAAAACTTAAAGATCGCCTCAAACAGAAACATACTATTTCTGTGGAACCATTTACTTTGTAATATATACAGTCTGCTCCGCAACAGCATGACTGCAGCATAAGGAATGACAATTCTCAAAGACTCTATTAAATGCAACATCATTTACGGGCGGAAACATTATTTGACAAAAACTAAACACCTGACATCACTTATTGGTCTTTTGGCCAGTGGTCCATATATCTTTCTTTTCGTAAATACAATTATAGGCTGGTATCTTGTAGTCTATAGACTATGGCATATATGACACCAGTAGTGTCTTCAAGAAATGATATTTGGCATATCCTGGCGTATTGGTTGGCAACAGGGCTAAAACCTCAGGATGCTATTCTGACATCATAGGTAAGTTTAGTCATCGGAGACAGTCTCCTTAGTCACAGGGCTTCATGTCAGCCATTCAAAGGGCTTCACACAGCCAGCCATATTGATTACAGTCACAGGTCTCTTTGCGTCAGTCATGCAGTGAAATCATTGTTTGTCGTATGCACACAATCAGCCTGGCAGCTTTGGCTGTAGTTAGCTCGTTGAAAATGTCATCCTTGGTCAACTCCTGCAACTCGTCCTGGTTGAATTCAATGTACTGTCGCTTTGATTTCCTCTGTATATACCTGTGTGCTTTTGACTGAGGTCCCTTTGTTCGATAGCGTACCATATGCGTCATCCATCACTGTCATGCTGTAATGTCTTTGCTGCAGAATAACATTGTCGTCAGATGTGTACTGTCTTGTATCCCTTGTTCCTGTCAAGTATCTGAAATCCAAAATTCATGTCTACATTCTTTGGACAAAGTTGTAGTTTAGCTGTTTTCAACACGATGTGAATTTAACAAATGAATCTGTGGTAGCTGTGTGATTCATACTTACGCCAGATGGCACTTGATGAGTAATCATCAATCAGACGTGAATCATTCACTGACCTTTTATGTTCTTTTGTTCGAGAAGGTTGACAACTTACTGTAACTTATGCAGTTAAATGACGCATTTCGCATGCTGTGTACATGTCTAAAAATTGTAGTTAGATTATATGCAGAATAATGGCACGGTTGGTATGGCAATGGACACTTAAAAAGTATTTTCTGGAGTTTTTATTCATTTTACTCACGTGTATATGATCACAGCGATGTCTGTCTGCCTGTCTGTGTGTCTGTGTCTGTCTGTCTGTCCGATATCGCAAGAACAGCTTATCGAATCAAAATCTAATTTGATAGATAGATTGCGTTTGAAAATGGCATGAACAGATAAGTTTTTGTGGGGGTAAGGCTTGTATATTTCATTCTTATTTGCATATTTAATGATATTAGAAAAAACAGACATACAATGAGAACGCGCTGCACAGATTTGGATGAGATTTTCTACAAATGTTGATTACACTAGGATTTATCCGCCATGAAAGACATAAAATTGTGATATGAAAGCTAATTGCTAATTGGCATAAATGATCTTTCCTAATTAGGGATATATATCTTAATTGACTCAATCAAAATTGACGAACTTTGGTATGTATATTGAAGATACTTAAGCAATAACCCCCGCTGCAGGAGGGTATATATATATAGATATATATACAGGTATATATATCTAGATAGACATGACGAAATTTTACAAAATTTGCAATGTGCCTATTTAACTAACTTTCCTAATTAGGGATATAAGAGTGAAGGACCCTAAAAAGTTTAAGAAACTTGCTATGTATAATGATGATATAACTATGTTATTTAGGCGAAGGACATTTTGCAATTTTATGTTAGCTAATTTATGATCTGTATATCTAATGACCTTTCACAGGTTAGCATATAGCTTGAAGTACTTGTCAAAGCCAATTACACTTGCTATGTAAAGTGGCAATACAGTGACAGGAGTCAAAGATATTTAGCATTTTTATTTCAGCTAATTAAATACTTATGTACTTAATGGCCTTATAATTAACTTGTGGTTAATATTGTTTACGCCGGTTTCAAAACACTTTTAATGAAGTTGCAAACATGTGGTAAAAGTATAAATTCACTGACAAATGCATTATATAATAAAGCACGTGAGCACTTTCATTGCATATCTGGTTGTTATAGTCATAAAATCAAAATATTATTTACTACAACCAATGTTTATTGACGGTTCAAATAATGTATATTTATATATATATAGTAATTATAATAGTACAATATTATATATATTATATATGTATATACATATATATAATATATAATATTGTACTATTATAATTACTATATATATAATAATTATATTACTATATATAATTATATTATACTATATATTATAATATATATATATATATATATATATATATATATATATATATATATATATATATATATATATATATATATACAAATATATGATATGTGACAGAAAACGAACAAAAGGTGAACTCAGCAGTTTCCGCATAAAATGAAATTTATTACGAAAAATAAAACTAATTGCTAAGTCAGGAATAGAAAACAAACTGTTAAACTGCACAGACTTCTTGTATCAGTTTGGACGGCAAAGCTCCAGTCTAAGAGTTGTAACAGTCAGTCGGATGAATGAACAGTCCTTTTGCTTGCAGGCTTGAAGTTGAACAAAATCCAGAGTGGCAGTGAAGGTCTTACAAAGTCTTGAAATTAATATTGCTGGAGTTTCCAAAGACTTGAAGTAACACGTAAGAGACACGATTCCAAAATGTCTAATTGCAAGCCTGCTGTCCCAGTATTTATACTCATGTGGTTATATAAGAGCATATAAGAACAATCTAGAACTTTTATTGACATGCTAATACTGTTCTAAAATTATCTCTCTTACACAACTTATCAAATTTCCAGAACAGTCCAAACACCACTTATTGAATTCAAGGTTGTGAGGTCGTTAGGGGCAGTGACCTTAAGAATGTTCTTGATTAATTAAACTCGGATCATGATGAGTGTGGGGAAAATGACCTACATAACATAATTAATTGGGGACTTGTCCGGGATACGATTATTTTGAGCCGTTTGACAACATTTTGCCAGCCTTTACAAGACTACTGTATATTGTGAACTCAGCGCAATTAAATCATGGCGGAATTAATTAAATCATGGCGGAATTCAAACCAGGTGAAATGGTGGACCTTGATCAGGACACATTTGATTCCCTCAGAAAAGAAGACCTAATTGCATGGCCGATTTTCTTAAAGAAGTCAAAAGATCTATGTGCAAGAGGGAAATACAGTACAATATTGCAAATTTTATTATAGCTTTGTCAATACCAGTGAATTTGTGACGTCATATCCACACATTATTACTGATAATGCATTCCATAATTCAGCATTGCGGCCCCACAGTGAACATAACAATCCAAGCTTTTTTGAAAACGAAGAAAGGACTGCGCATTTAAAAGGAGGGAAAGTATCGGTTAAACCTTGTAATACACAAAACTAAAAATCTTGATAATGTAAGCCAGTCGTACGGTACGATTTATCACATTTTTGAGTCCTCCCAAATGCACTTGTCGTCTGCTGCTCTGTCTGGCTCGCGCTCAGCATGCAGTCCCCGTCTGATACGCTGGTTGTACTACTACGTTTGTTTACAACATGGTTCGCGTCGTTGCCGTATAGGTGAAACAGAACTCAGTACGCTTGCAAACTCGTAGACGATACTGGGTTTGACACACGGCATATTATGTATGTCAGTGACCATGTAAACGATGCAAGCGTGAAAGGTTACTCGAACCAGCCGTAAAAAGGGCCAACAACGGCAGCTTGCTGTCATCAACCTCGACCGGCATATTGTCTACGGAAATTACTAGAAGCCATTCAAAGTCTCGGTCCAAGGTCAGCTACTGCCAAAAATCATGACGACCGTGGACTCTCCGTTGATCTACTACCTCGGCCAACTAATTCTGATGCACTGACTGTAGTCGGAGACAACTTTCATTCTTCGATTTTTTCTCCTTGTATGTGGTTTCACCTTGCCCTGTTTACGATATCGCGACGGCGACCCTCCAGTATGTTTGTCAACTGTACCTTTGAAGCACCCGTTGACGTCAGGTTCTATCGTTCGCCAAAATAAAATAGCTCTTCTCAAGAAGCCATCGAAAATTAAATTTGTAGACACAATTATTAATGAAATATAAATATTTGAATAACATTGTTAAAATTTGTTGATATCGTTTGCAATGAATGCTGTACTACCAGCGACATAATAATGACCGTATTGATCAGCTGATACCATGTAGCTCGCTAATCATGCTGATGTCGATGCATGAACATTACGTTTTCTTTATTTCTGGCGTTTCATCGTGTCGGCTTCTTGAATGGCATGATATTTAAAGGTGATGTTTCAAGTTCGATATAGACGGTAGGGATGCAATTCCTTTTCATTTCCTTCGAAAATACACCGTTTTTTAATTCCAAATTGAACCATGAAAGTGCTGCTCCTTTTTTGTTTGAACGTGCGTGTTCAGTGCAGTGTAGAGTGGAGTGGAGTGGAGTGCATGTAAATGTATACAGTATACAGAGTCAGGGCCGATCATGCCGGACGAAGCTCACTGGCTTCAAACTTAGTTTCAATTTCCTTTTTTATTCGTTTTCTACGACTACAAATTCACTGGCATTGCCAAAACTATAAAATAAAAGCAATAATGCACCCCCTCCCGGCCCATAATGGACTCAAGCAAACTTTGCACTCCACAATGTACTCGGCTTCGCCTCGTACATTATGTCGTGCAAAACTTTGCTTTTGTGCGTTATGGGCCGGGAGGGGGTGCACCATTGCTTAAACATTTAGTTAATTTAGGTCAATTTGAGGAATCCACCTTGGAAGATTATGAGCCCGAGTCTACCTTTGAACTCAGAAAATTGGAATTAGAAATACAGGCAAATTTGGAACTTAAGAAAATGGAATTACAAATTGAAATAGAGAGACAGGCATTAGATCGGAAAAATTAGAAATTGAAGAAAGACAGAGAGAGAAAGATAGGCAGGAAAGATTAAAAATGGAAGAAATACTTGAGGTAACACGCAAGAGACACGATCGCGAAATGGCTGACTGCAAGCCTGCTGTCCCAGTATTTATACTCAAGTGGTTGTATAATAGCATATAAGAACAATCTAGAACTTTTATTGACATGCTTATTACTGTTCTAAAATTATCTCTCTCAAAAAACTAATTAAATTTCCAGAATATTACAAACACCACAAATTGAATTCAAGGTTGTGAGGTCGTTGAGGGCAGTGACCCAAAGAATGTTCTAGACTAATTAAACTCGGGTCATGGAGTGTGGACAAAAATGACCTACATAACACACACACACACACACACACACACACACATATATATAAATTTAACATTTAATATATGCTCAGTTATTTATGCTATACTACTGTCATATCACCTTGACCAAGGTACGCTAGTGGTACCAAACATTGCTGATATATATATATATATATTTTATCTATCTATCTATCTATCTATCTATCTATCTATCTCTCTCTCTCTCTCTCTCTTTCTCTCTCTCTCTCTCTCTCTCTCTCTATATATATATATATATATTTAACATTTAATATATGCTCGATCGTTCTTGCGATTGGACGTAAGGCTGACTGAAATATATATATATATATATATATATATATATATATATATATATATATATATATATAGTTATGATAGTATAATTGTATAATTAACAAGCATATTGACCTTGATTTGTCCCTGAATCATTGTGCTCATGTGAGACCACGATGCCACAGCAAACGAAAATGCACAAGATCGTCAGGTATAGTCTTTGCATGGTTGGTTGTATCTTTAGCATTGTCGTAATTGTGATATACATCTCATTGATTCCTGAAAATAAAGAAATAAGCACTTGCATAATCTTCATGATAGTAGTTATAACCATGTGTGTATGGTGATTTACCAGTATTATTAAAATTATCTTGTAGTTGATAGGATTTCTACTTTCGATACTCCACTATCAGAGGGAGTATCATTTTTGATCGTTGTTTCTTATATGCAAACACTCCCTGTAACCTCAGTTTGTGCATATTTGTCGATTGTTATGTAGGTCATTTTACCCAATTCACCAGTTTAGAACATACTAAAGGCTACTGTCCTTCATGACCTTAGAGTAAATTAGTCATGTTTGGAACCATTTGGAAATTCGATTATTCATGTGTGGATATATTTTAGGACAGTAACTAGCTTATCAATACAAGTTCTAGATTTCTTATATTCTCTTATAAAACCATTAAAGTATCAATATAGGGGCGGCACTGTTTTCAGTCAGATATTTGGGATTGGGTCACTTTCGTGTTACTTCGAGACTTAGGAAACTCCAGCAGTATTAATTTCATGTTTCCAAGATCTCGACTTCCACACTGGATTTATTCTGTGGACTTTGTGGATTCAAAACTTTCAGTAAAACTTCACTGACCAAGGACACATATTTTCTAGATCAAGTCTTATTGCAGAACAACACAAAGACCCAGATATTTTGTCTTTGTTTGACAGGGTTGTTGATGAAGTTGAAACTTTGGATAGTCCTGTTTGTTATTATACATAGTCTGGTACAATACATATCTCAAGCGCAAATTGAGACCTCCAGATGTCTTGGTTGATGACGGTAGGGCTATAAAACATCAAATTGTGGTTCAAAAATCCTATCTCGCTGAAATATTACGCCTTGCCCTGAAACCCCCTGGGCTGGTCATTTACGAGTCAGGAAGACCTGTCTTAAAATTCTCGGTCATTTTTGTTTGCCTAATCTCGCGCAGGATGTAGCATATTTGTGTAAAAATTTGTCACACATGTTCAACGCTAGGTAAACAAAAATCAGACCATTCCAAAGGCCCCTTTACGGCCAATTTCTGCATTTCAAGAACCATTCAATATACTACTTGTAGACTGTGTTGGACCCTTACCGAAAACAAAATCAGGAAATGAGAACATACGGCTAGTTTTCAATGACAATGTTGACAATAATGTGTACATCTACTTTGTGCCCATATGCTATATCACTGAGAAACATTAAGGCAAAGACTATAGAGAGAGCTTTAGTCAAATTGTTACTTTATTTGGCCTTCCTAAATGTGTCAAGTCCCATCAAGGCTCCAACTTTATGTCTGGAATTTTCCAATAAGTCGTGGATCAGCTAGACATTAAACAGTATAGGTCTTCCGCCTATCACCTGGAAAGCCAGGGTGCTCTTGAGCGATTTCATCAAACCTTGAAAAATATGATAAGGACCTACTGTTTTGACACAGAGAAGCAGTGGGATGTAGGAATTCATTTTCTGCTCTTTACTGTTAGAGAGTCAATTCTGAGTCTCTTGGTTATAGCCAATTTGAGCTTGTATTTGGACATACAGTCTGTGGCCCACTCAAGCCACTCAAAGAGAAATTCCTATCAGACGACAATGAGTGTCTGAATATTTTGCAACATGTATCAGAATTTCGTACAGAACTTACAAAGGCATGTGAATTAGCCAGAGAAAACTTTGAGTCATCTCAACAGTCTATGATAAAAACACATCAAAACGGAAGTTCGAACCAGGTCAAAAGGTTTTTGTTCTTCTTTTGGTTCGTGGCAAACCACTCCATGCTCGTTACTTTGGTTCTTATCTCATTGAGAAGAAAGTAAGTGATCTAAATTACATCTTATTAACACCTGACAGATGAAAACAAAAACAGTTATGCCATATATATATGCTGAAGTCATACTAAGATAGGATAAATACTACTTTAGCACAACCTGTCAGTACAGTCGAGTCAGTTTAAACCATTATCAAGGTAGCGATAGTGAAATTGACTTAAGTCAAAATACTCTAAATTCAAAGCTCCAGAATTCAGAAATCCTGGAGAATCTTGATAATATGTAGACACACCCCCAGCCATTGCAACAAAAATCCAAATTTCTCCACCATTACTGAGCCTTTGACTAATTTATTTAAAAACAAAGTAAAGTTTTTTGGTCAGAGCAATGCCAACAGGCATTTGATATGCTTAAAGCCATACTGCAAAGTGGTCCAGTCTTGTCTGCACCATATTTCAGTTTGCCTTTCAAATTAGCTGTAGATGCTAGTTATGTGGCTGCTGGTGCTGTTTTATTACAAGAAGATACCCATAGGATAGATCATCCTGTTTGCTAATTATCACGCAAATTTAACAAATGCCAGAAAACTACAGTTTGTACCTTGTCCCTAGACTTAGCGATTAGTTTTTTTGTAATAAAGTTTATTTAAAAGAAAGTCGCAGAGCTCACCATGTTTTCTCATGTAACACGATGCTAATGAATTTACAGGCATCCTGATATATCTGAATACAGACATTTCTTCCAGAATTCCAAGTGACAGAGAAATATATGGTTAATTGTGCTATTGTGTGTCCCAGAAAGTAATTGTCAAGCTTAAGGAAGAATAATTAGTGCTTTAACTTATTTGCAACATAGCAAACAGGCACAGTCTCCAAGTGGAGAGATATGCTTATGTTAAAATGTACCTCTCAAAAGTGGAGCTTGGCAGCTGTTTTTAATTTGTGAACTATTCCAGATGTAAACTTTCCCACCAAAACGACGAGGATCCCCATGTAGTGCTTGGAATGATCGTGACCAATACATATGCATCAAAAGATGAACGTAGAAAAACATCTCAGTTTTAATAGCTATTAAGTTCCCTTTGTATACGCTAGTGGACCATAAGATGTGCATATTTTCATTACACTTCAGGTCGTATGTAGCAAATTGCTGCAAAATAATGCTATAAGCACAAGACCTTACCAGCAAGTGGTTATTAGAAAGATCAAATTATTTGATGATAGGGCTCCTTGGAGAGTCATTGCTGGCAGGCATGTCTGCAGAGCCATCCGACCATAAAGGCAAAGAATGTTTGTAGTGACGACTAAATCCTCCAAGCTTTGGCATTGTCCAGAGATCAGTGAATATCCTTTATGTTTTTCATCTCTGTCTTTTGCCTCCTAGACATCTGTGGTGGCAGCGACAGAGGCCCCAATAGGGGACTTTGTGAAAGTGTGTGAAAGTGTATGAAATCACACTGCATCATTAAAGAATGTGCCTAAGATATCTGCGTCCTTCATGTCTTTAATCTTAAAGACTGCCCATAATAAGTAACAGTGCACCCGCCAAAAATCTGTAACAGTGCACTTTTCTAAAACAGGTCTATGCCTTATGCAAATCAATATGTGGCCGTTTTGAAATTTAATTACTTGGAATATGTCAGTTTGGCGCCCTCATGAGACTGTCACGGATATTCCGTGTAAGCTGATACACGAGACAAAATTGACATGATGCCGTAACTACTGCATATCAATATTATAGTATGTGCTTTCAAATATTTTCCCTGCAAAGTGCTTGGATTAGTGGGCCACAGTAACAGGTTTTATTGAGTTTTTCTTAGACATGATAAGTGAGTTTGTGCCTTATGCCACGCTGTTAATTACCAGTAAGCTAAGGGTCTTTTCTTTGTGTGAGTTGAGTTGGGTTTCAATGGCGAAGTACATGGTCGACACCAAAGTGCGTAGACATCGAAAGTGACACCAGAGATTCTACCTCTCGTGCATGTACAGTTGAAGTGCTATGGCCTTTGCCGACGATAGTCTTAGAGTATCGGGTAAGAACTGGACATTTCCCGTCCTCTTCAGAAGTCGAGAACTTTGAGAAAACTGTCTCGATGACGAGACTCTGTTATACATCAAATGTGTTAGATTCAGAGTTTTCTGTGTGAGAAAAGAGCACAACGAGCGTGCACTGTTACAAAGTGAGAGGAGAGACCCAACGATTGCAGCAGGACTGTGAAACAAGTCTGTTGTAAAAGTAGTGATCTGTAGGGCTGATAGAAAGGAAACTGACCATCGTTTGTGCGGATCTGCCTCCACGTGTGATCTGGAATGTTCCATGAGTGACGTCATTGCCTCGTGATACAGCAACGTCGAGGGAACGTCGCTGGAACTGAACAACGATCGGTCGTGGTTATCAGAACTGGATGAAATTTCTCGCGGCTACTGCCAGGACAGTATAGGATTTCTGTAATGTCGAGCGCTTTGAATAACTTGAATAACTTGAATGGACAGTGCGATTCAATTACTCATTTCATAGAGTTTACAAGTTCCGAGTGTAATTTATACCCTGTACCCTGTGTACTGTAATCAGTCTATCCGTATAGTACCAAAGGGGAAATTGATGATTGCTTGATATCATATTTCAGTGTTTATGATTTTCAATATCAGAGAGTTATCACTACCCGGGTGTATTTTACACGTGTATTTTTGAGATAGTATCTGTTGATGAGGGTTGGGTTCTCAGTGGTTACAGCGCCCTCTAGTGATGAGATATTTTAAAGTCTGTTGACAGAGTATATATGAGATTGAGCTTTTAGTTGAAATTTTATTTTTTTGTTCATTAAATTATTTTGTTACATTAAGTTCTCCTGGTGTGTGTCATGCGTTGCTCCTTAGACTGTAGCTCAGACTGTCTATGCCAACACTGTCAATGATTCACGGGCCCTTTTAGAGAAATTGTTTTGCTCCGTTTCTTACATACAACTATAGCCGGGTTTGACCAAGAACGGGTGACAAATGTGTGGATTGTAAGGGAACTCTCTTTGCTGAGATTGTTCAAGCGTCACGTTCATTTTATAAGAAAAGGGGAAATGGGCAAATGTGATACTACGTGGCTCAAAACTTGAATTCGTAGTGGGTGACATGTCACTACCACAAACTTATTTCTTTGTAATCATTCAAAATATATGTGGCACTACAGCTTTTACTTGAAAATCGTTCACCAGATGACATGCTCTCTACTCACTATCTCAAGGATATGGTAGATTCCCGTCAGACGTGATGGTGCTATATGTTTGAGTTGTAGTGTTTCTTAGCCCCTTTAAGGTCTTTTGTGATTACTAAGTGCTGTATTGTACGTCTTGAATTCTTTAGTGTAATCAAGACGGTTCAACACAAGATGAAAGAAGTTTCCGTATTACATCTTTACGAAAGATAAGTCATTATTGTTTGTATGCTTAGCTTGATAAACATCTTTCAGGTCTTCAAAAACACACAATGCTAGGCAGTGAGCCATACATCAATTTTCCGATTATGATACTTGGTTTTTTGTCATACTCTTGGATTTCAGGAAAATACATGATTACCTATAAATGATAGCTACAGGATAACGAAAGTGGTTTCAAACGTTTGTCTTTGATCCTGATTTTTGGTATAAATTCTATTTTTTTTTCATATTATGACCCTAATCATTAAAATTAGAATTTACTGCTCCAGTTATAAAATCTGCTCTCAAGGCACTTCCATAGACAAATGAATCATACTCATCCTCTGATCCTACCTTGGCCCATTTGGAAAGCAATGTGTCATATTTAATAGTTTGCATAAATCATTGCTTTGAAGTATTTAATGATGACATCGCATGATGAACTGGTTCATTGTTAGGTTTGAGACCAAAATACACTTTCCAGATTGCCCATGAAAAAAGTGTAGGTAAGGTATTTTTGTCGCGCCTGGTTCCAAGTGAAACCAGAAGGGATTGCACAGAAACTTTTTTCATGACAAACTGTTTTTTCAGTATCTTTGTATCATAGTATGTAATCCCTCTTTTCGTCCTGGTCAATCTTTGTCCCCTGATTAACTTTTATATCTCAGATTCCATATGCCTCTAAGTTCAAACGTACTCCTAGTAGAAAGTAACTTGAAATTTTATCAATGGGTAGAAAAAATCATATTTCACGCATGAAAAGTAGTTGTGGAGTTTGCCCATGTGCCCATTAATTTTATGAGGGCTGAAGTGAACTGGGGGTGTTCCTCGAGATTATATACGCAACAAGGTACTTTTATACTACTTGCAGCAATACGTTTATATTAGAATATTTAAAACTATCGAAATCATTTGATATACAAAAATGGAAGCTTTGACCATCGTTTTATTCATTATTTATTCATTATTCATCTAACATGAAACTGTCCTGGACATTACAAATCTGTAAATAGAACATCACTAGCAGCCACATCACTAGCATCTACAGGTAATTTGAACAGCAAATTGATATCTAGTGCAAATAAGACGGCTGCACTTTAAAGTACGGCTTAATGTGTATCAAATGCCTATAGGCATTGTTCTTATAAACAAATTTAACTATCTCTTGAAGTAAGAGATTCAAAGGCTTAGTAATGGTTGTCAAATTTGGGCAATACTTAGTGTAGTAACGAGCCATACCGAAAAGCATATCAGTTGTCTATTGCAATTTTGTATGAGAAAGCTTGAAATGGCACTGAATTTTTGCATCAACAGGTTTATTTCCCCCTGTTCTACAGTACATGTCAAAAAAGGAAACATATGTACGGTACGGTATGGTACGGTACGGTTCGGTACTGATACTGTATGGTATGGTTGGGCACTGTACGGTACGAAAGTGATACGGTACGGTTTGGATTTGATATTATACGGTTTGGATTTGATATTGTACTGTACAGTACGGTTGGTACAGTAGCATTCAGTACGTGTGGTTTAATTGTGACATGTAGACTACTTGTACATCTACATAGGAACTGTATGGTAATAACTTATCTCACATACATGTAGATAAATTTTGTACAAAACAAAAAGAAACAAACGTACACTCTAGAGTCTATTGTTTTTCAAACATGAGACATTGTTCATAACCTCTATCTGCAGTGAGCACGGCTTTCTGAAGAAACTTTTGGATATTTGCTTTTTCGCCGAATATCTACACTGTCAGATTATTCAATTTGTAGAATAAAAGCACCATCATGAAAATCCACAGCTGTTTGCCCAGGAAGCCAAGAACATATACAGTACTTTTCAGGATAAAACTAAGGATGGTGCCGATCAATCCAGGGATAGCTACAGCACTTATTGCAGCCAGTCCCTTTAGCCAATGGCCCAGTTGTTTGACCACTCAATTGGCTACATCGTACGCTTACTTATGGGGCCATCACCTGGGTTGACGACTTTCACTAGTTGGGCTTGGAACTCAAGTGAAACCTCAGGGCATTCACTATCAGGGCCGGGGCCTAGCATTTCATCTGTCTCGGTGTGCAATTCAGCAAGATCTTGCAACCGATCTACCAACATCCTCAGGGTAAGTCTATTGGCTTCTATTGAGATTGATGAGTTACTTTTCGTGGATATTGTCTAAGAGCTCAGCTAATTCATAATTTGGTGCAGCCGGGACCTCAGCTGTTTCTTCCAGGATATTTCTTATAATTTCTGTCCCCTCCCACACGTCCCCTTAACGTCAACTCTGTGTATTGTATAGTTCCTCCTTCGAATGTCAGAATCAAGTCCTTATAGTATAGCCCCCCTCCTCTAACCCTTGTATTGATCATTAAGCATTCTACACCTTCTTGGTTGATGCCCTTTTGACGGACCTAAGTGTCAGATGCCTACTCGTCGCTGTAATGTCAGTCTGTCTACATATGTACCTCAGGAGTAGCCTCAATGCCAGCTACCCCTCCCACTCCCTAAAGCAGTCTCTTCCTCCAATGGCTCATTGGGATCATCCTCATACAGCTCCTCCCCTGTTCTGATAATTCGACATTTTCATCTGCCATTTTATCATATATATTACATGCGAAAATGTTGTACACCAAATCTCTGACCCATACGCAGAGCCACAAGATTCTAGCAAGGAACAAAAGAAGTGAGGAATTATTGTATGGTCACTTATAATCTCAGCTAAGCAAAGCAGGGCAAGATTCTGTACATCCCATGACCCAAATTGTGCCCAATTCTTTCAACCTTGTGTTTGACCTTGATTTAAAAGGCCATGCAAACAACCGTGAGGTGCCAATTGTGGCCAAAAACATAGTCAGCCTGCTAGTCCTCAAATTCGAAGGCAAGATCCTGCTCATTTTGTTGCAATATCACAGGATCGAGATGTACAGAGATCTTTACAAACTCGGGAAAGCAATAAAGGATATAACCCTTTACGGTATACAGTCCTAAAGCATGACAAAGGTGAGAAGGGCCGCCAGCGATGCCAACCCCTTAGAGGACGACCTCCTTATGAACGAAGTATATAAGAGGAGCTAGGCCATCAAGCTCTGGCACTGATTCATGAGCAGCCAGGACACCACTTACACCAGTGTGCTCGGCAGCCTCATTGAGTTTTAAATCACCCTAGTGCCAGCTGCTCAACTTATAGTCTTTGAGAACATCGCCGATTGGGTATTCACATATTTGAATATCAAGATGGAGTGTGAAACGATCAAAGATAAGGGCATGAGGGCAATTGGCCCAACACATCTCTGGCTACTATAACAGCAGCAAGAGCTTCTTGCAAAAGCATGTCCACTTTTTCTGCATGGTCTCCTTCACAGAAAATTATACCATCATAAACGAGAACGGTATGGTATGGACATTTATTATAGTGACATTTACACTCGCAGCTCTTCGCTGCAACTGAGACAAAATACAAAATGCAAAACTGTAAAAATACAATACGTGCAACCAGCCCACACGGGCTTACAGGTCACTTCAAAGCAGTAAAGTACAATAAATTAGCACTTGTGATACAAAAAAGTTTGCCTGTCAGTATAAGCTGCTTCAACAAAGCGTGCTAATGGTCTACAACAATTTGTAAATAAAAATTTTAACTTTTCAGGGTCTGATAAGTCACTGAAGTTTGCTAATTTTTCTATAATTTTGTCATATAATATTCTACAATGATGGTCATATGCCTTACAGTAAAACAGAAAATGCGTTTCTGTTTCCGGGGTACGCAAATCACAAAATTCACAAATTCTATCTTCTACGTCTAGGTCTTGAAATCTACCCGTTTCAATACGCAAGGGGAGTGTACCTGATCTCAACTGAGCAATGAGAGACCTCTGGCTCCGACACAAATTTACCTTTAGGTACTCTGCTTGGCCATAGGTCTCTTTAAAAGTTATGTACGTACGTAGCTTGGGTTTGCTCTGTACAGAGCTAGCCCATTCCCATTTGGTGTGATTATATAATAGGTCCTTTACCATGGAGAGATTACATGATACGACAGAATCAAATATGTCAGCCCTTCCTAATTCATTGAAAACATCATAAACCTCTGAGGACCAGTTATTATTATTATTAATGTCACGATCCCAAATGAATGCTTTCTTCGTTAGCCTGTTATCAGGCATCACAAGTAACCTGTTCCACAGTCTTATCATATTCAACTTCCGTCTCTCCCATGAAGAGGCCCATCCGGTATCTCCAGTAATGGCATGAATGGGAGCAAAGCGATTAACCCCAAGGTAGAAACGAATCGCTCTACTTTGGACTGAATCGCAGCACCTGAATTTCTTAAAGCCCCATACTCCACTACAATAATCCATAATGGGAACAACTGCTACATTAAATAAATGCGAGTATGTACCAAACCCCATGTCTTTAAGGAGGGAAAATTTAGACATTATGGCACCCAGGGCTCTTCCAGCAGAGTCAGCAAGTGTAGACGCAGTAAAGTCAAAATTCAAGTGCTCATGAAAAATAACCCTATCTGTATATGTAAGAACTTTGTTTCCGAGGCAAAATTGAAAAGTACTACGTTGTATATGAGTTGGTCTAAAATGAACGACCTGTGATTTAGAAGCATGAGCTACCATACGCCATTTTAAACACCAATTATGAACAACTGACAACATTGATTGTAAATTATCTTCATTTTCGGCTAAAATGACTATACCGTCTGCATATAGAAGAATAGACACCTTGAAATCATTAACTGGGATCCCTAAACGTAAGTCATTGATACTCACTGCTAAATCATTGATGTATACAGAAAATAATGTAGAACGTTTTGTTCCCTTGCTGAGGTACAAAAGGGCTGTTCATGCTGTTCAAAAAGGCACAGGTGCAAGCTTGGCTAGCAGTGAGCTGTTCATGAATCGAAGCATTGAAACCGTGAGTGTGACGATAGAAGGGATTGCAAAACAGTCTTCCCAGCAAATGCTCACCGATGCTCAGGTTTCATTGGAACAAAACAGTCTCCGCAATATTCTCTTCTAAGTATAGGCAACACAGCTCGCAGAGACAGAAGAGAGATGGACGGTTGTTTGTGAGAGACCCAACCTTCAACATGATCATGACAGGGCCAATCTGTTTCCGCAAGACAGAGTACCTGATGAGCCTGTTGATGGGGACCTATTGGGCGACCTTAAAAAAATGCATGACGTCTATCTTGTTATTTTACGTCGATGCAATTTTCCTGCACATAGATGTAAACTTTCTCACACTGAGCCTAGGTCAACTAACTCCTCCACTGGTGGCATGTGCCTGTGGGGTCGTTTCAAACTCTATCAGCACCCTCTCCAGATAAGGGATGATGACATCATTGTGTACCTGCAGATCGAAAATAAAAGCAATTCCGAACTAGTCCTGCAGGCCATCTCCTAGACTTTATTTTGTACTGAACATGCTCGTAAACTTAAGTGACACACTGCCCCATCCTCTAAGGTCAAACCACTCTTATGTAGGGGATGGGCGCTTAAGATTTTTTATCGCCTAAAACACACAGATTCTTTGCAAAACACACAGATCCACGTTTCTGTAAGTCCAGAACGTGGTTATCTTGGGTTGTTGACATGCATGAGAATGTCGTTGTTGACCTTGGATAACCGCATTGATGTAATAACGGCGCTTGTTAATTTCCAAAACATATATGAGGACACAGAGGAGCTGCATCTTGTGCTTCCCCAAGTCCCTGGCCAAAGGTAAAAGGGCTCATTCCAACGGCATCTCCGGAAACGCAGCAAGTATTTTTTTAAATTTTTAAGCCTATCGGTGAAGTTTTTCAGAACAGCTATCTACTATAAAATTCAAAGGTAGTCTGAGGTTATAAGGCGCCACAACTTGCCCGAAACGGCCACACCGCAAGGGCTTAGGGAGTAGAGGAAGGGGTCTATACCCCTCCCTTTACACCAAATTGAGGGGCCTAATGTTTAAGATTAGGGCTTGAATGGGTAATGTGGCACAGAACCGCCAGTTTCTACTTTGTTTTCTCTTTTGATCCTGTTTCTGCTTTTAATATTTCTTACGTGGGCAGGGATATTGTTCCAAATCTTTGGTCAAGCAAACTTGATAGAAATTGACCCAAACTGTTTTTATACTTTGGAAGATGAAGATTACAATTGGCTGTCTGGCATTTGTCATACATGTGTGTCATACAAGCAAAATAGTTTCTGAATTCTGGCGGCAACAAGCTGCTGCTCCGTTTGATATGGCAAGCAGAATATAATTCAGTGACTGATTCAGATCAGTAAACGCGAGGTCAAATGTAAATTCTGTAATTAGCAAATGCTAAACCACGTATCCCAATATCTACATGTTTGTGGTCAATCTCATTTCCTGACCAACATACATACTTAATGAATGACATTATCTGATTCACGAGAAGTATAAAAATTACCTTATCACAAAGTTAATGTATTTCCTTCCCGTTTTCCATCAAGGTTGATATTGTTATTGACTCTCGTTAATTCTTATTTTACACGGAAGTCATCAATGAAACTACCTTGTTATAGACTATCTCATCAGATAACGTTGGCATCAGTGTTCCAAAATTTGGAATTCGTTAGGGCACTTAGCGAATAGTCCAACTTTCCATTCCCCAACGTATGAAAATATATGTACTTATCTTGGAGACAGAATACTTTACCAAAACCGAAAACAATACTCAATGTGACCATAATGAACTTTACATTTGATTTATCGATTGATTGAAAACTCTTACAGTAAGCATATCAAAATAACTCGAAAGCCAAGAATTCAACAAAACTGCTGGTCTCTCAACGTCATCAAATGTCGCTGTTCTTTAAATCAATAAAATTAGCTAAAGCAGAAAGACCATTTAACTATCTTCTCCATGCCCAAAATTGGAATCTGGCATTGTGCTTGCGCCCAATTCTTTCAACCTTTTGTTTGACCTTGATTCAAAAGGTCATGCAAACAACCATGAAGTGCCAATTGTGGCAAAAACATAGTCAGCCTGCGGGTCTTAAAAGTCGAAGGCAAGATTTTGCTCATTTTCAAAAGATCGAGACTTAAAGAGATCTTTACAAACATGGGAAAGCCATAAAGGATATAACCCTTTACAGTATACAGTCCTCAAGCATGAGAAAGGGTAGAAGGGCCGCCAGCGATGCCAACCCCTGAGAGGAGGACCTCCTCATGAACGAAGTATATAAAAGGAGCTAGGCCATCAAGCTCTGGCACTGATTCATGAGCGGCCAGGACACCGCTTACCCCAGTGTGCTCAGTAGTCACATTGAGTGGGAAATCACCCTGATGCCAGCTGCTTAATCGATAGTCTTTGAGAACACCTCCGATTGCGTATTCACATTGTTTAATTTTAATTCAAGACAGAGTATGAAACGATCAAAGATAAGGGCAATTGGCCCAACACATCTCTGGGTACTATTACAGCAGCAAGAGCTTCTTGCAAAAGCATGTCCACTTTTCCCACATGGTCTCCTTCACAGAAAATGATACCATCATAAACGAGAACGTTTTGGTCCCTTGATGAGGTACAAAAGGGCTGTATATTCTGTTCACAAAGGCACAGGCGCAAGTTTGGTTAGACAGTGAGCTGTTCATGAATCCTAGCATTGGAACCGTTAGTGTGATGATAGAAGGGATCACAAAACAGTCTTTTGCCAGTGAATGCTCCCCTGACATTTCTGGAAAAAGACCCACCAGTGATTTGCAGAGTTTGTCACAGATCAGGCCATTAATATTTCTGAGGTTGATTTCGTGAAGAACAGGTTCTGCTGTTTGTGAACTTGACAAGCGTCAAGGATGAAATGTTCCTTGCTGATGGCCTAAGAGTGATGAACATGACAGACGGAGTGCAGCTGGAAATACAATGAAAAAAGAACAGTCATGGCAGACCACAACAGCTGGACGCTGGCGCAAGTTAACATGCTCACTGATGCTCAGGTTTCATGGGAACAAAACCGTCTCAGCAATATTCTCTTCTAAGTATAGGTAACACAGCTCGCAGAGACAGAAGAGAGATGGACGGGGGTTTGTGGGTAGCCCCAACCTTCAACATGATCATAACAAGGCCAATCTGTTTCCGCAAGACAGAGTACCTGATGAGCCTGTTGACGGGGACCTATTGTCGGAAGTTTGAATACATTGTTTTCTTGTGCCTTACTTTTTTGAACAATAAAACCCGCAACAAGAGGTTCCTCTTCACAGATGATGATGTCATCATCCTCCCTATCCCCTGCAAAGGCACGAGCGGGTGGCTAAAGGCTGTCTACAAAACATACACAGGAACAGTGTTGCTGATTGCTGTAGATTACTGTGCCACATCAGAAGACATCAACAACCAGAACAATAAACTAGTCAACTTGGGATTCAGGGCCCAGCACCATTGCCTCATCAGTGTGTTGGTCCTCCTGTAGCAATATACCAGTATAAGAAATGGGTTTATAGAGAACATATGGATAATCCAAATCATACCAATCCATACAGGATTTGGAAGGCTATGTTGTCATTCACCACTGTCAGATCCTGTGGCTTCATGTGGATGCTGCCATGCTTCGTGACATTAAATACTGTGGGTGATGCTGGCCTTCTTGCTGCTATACGTGTGGAACCAGTGGATGTCTTCTGCTGCCAGCTTTTCTTGCATCTATCTGTTTGTGAATTTGCGCCCTTCGTCTGTTCACAGCTTTCTGTGCTTCTGACTGCACTCGTTGATGATGCTTTTGATAGCTGAAAGAGTGTCTTCACCTGTCTTTGTTTTGATGTGCGCGGCCCATGCAAACCTGCTGAGCACATCGATGATGGTCAGCACTGCCCTTGGCATTCCCCTATATCTCTACAAGGTCTGTCTGCCACATCTCATCTTTTCTGGTCATAAACACTTTGCAGGGGAAAACGCTTTGATTGGTTGGCAAATCGAGGGTGTAGGTCAGCTGCCACATTAGCCAGTCTTTTACTTGTTTCTGGCTGACCTTCACCCAGTGTTCTTTAGTGCTTCTCCAGAGAGCCGCTATGCCCCAAAACCCTTCCCCTGGATCATAATACATCTCCATGAGGTGCTGCTTTGCCTTGAAAGACGCCTCTGCATTGCTCTGGGCCATGCTTACAAACTATAATAAAAAATTGTGGGGGAAATCATTTAAGTCAACGAGCTGGCCTTCCTGGCCTGTAATCAATTGCCTTGTACTGCTGAGGTTGCTATCCCTCTTGAGGGGTATCATTTTGGGTTTCTTATGTTATAGACAACTTTCTACCAGATTTTTATGGTGTAGTTGAGGGGGAGGATTTGCAGATAGTTTTTCAGAGAGATATGGGCATCTGTTTGTAGCCTGAGCGCTGGTCAGCCTCGCTGTGTAATTATTGTTAGCCCTATCGACATTGGATTAAATACTCCTCCCTTGTAAGGCTATCTGGGCTTTTGTCCACAATCATTTCTTTGAAACCAAGTTGGGCTGCAAAGCTTTTGTCGAAGCTAAAGTCGATCTACCACTCTCTAGCCAGATCTATATGTAGGCTTTGCCTATTGGCTTTATCTTTTGGAAGGTTAATTTGTCTGGCAGCTCAAGGCCCTCGCTAAGGGTGTCGATTTTGTAGTTTCCAAGTCGCAGTATCCTTTCCCTCCATTGCCCAGTTAAAATTCAATAGCAGATAATGTTGTTTTTTCTTTTACATTGCACCAAGATTTGAACAGGTTGCAGCACCACAGCCGGACGCTGGTGAACCCTTATATGTTAATGCTGGGTCAAAGTGAACAATGCCGCTTGCCATTATTTTATTGTTTATTCAGATGATCATTCTTGCTATGTTTAAATACACAAAATAGTGCAAACAATTATGGGCTTGGAGTTTGTCGCCCTTGAACGTCAAGCTTAAGGACATCAGAGATATCAGCTTGGGAGGCCCAGTAGTCAAGACACCGAGAAACACCAATAAAGACTTTGTTCTGCAATATAAGCATGCCGCCTTGTCAATCGTCCTCGCTACAGCCACTGTCAAGCATTATAGGCATCAGCTGCTTTGTAAGACCTGTCCAATGTTGCTGACTCAGTTGGACCCAGGCAGATGGCTGGAGATTCATCCCTTTTGACTTCAGCTTCAGCAGCACAGCCCAAAAGTTTGTGATGTCAATACAAACCTGCCAGACCTTCTTGGTACCCTCTTGAGGCTGTGCCACCTGATATTCCACCAGATGTGCCTCACATCTTGTTTATGACTACAGTGATAAATTATTCAAGTTGCCGGTACTTTGAACGTAACTTTGAACGTACCTGCCAAATCTTGCCAAGAGCTCACACAAAAATCCCTACCCCTAAAACTGACCCCAGACAAAACAATAATAAAATCAGACAATGAGCTAAAATGTGTGGTATTTACAACACCAAGGGCATGGTTTGTCTATTCTACGATGAAGAAGAAAGGGCGAAAGTGTTGAAACAATTAGGTGAAGCCACCATCCAACTGGTGACGGGCAAGGAAAAAATCACCGACAAACTGGCATTCATCAGTAACTGGACACTTCTAATCGATGTATTAAGCTGGGTACCAAAACGGTTTTGAACAATTACTGGTGGGCGTTTCGTTCAAAGCAGGAATTTGTCCTCAGAAAGATAAAGGGGAATTTTCATGTCGATATATTTGGCGGTGACAGTGTAGGTGTTCTGAAACAGGGCACAACGAGTGTCGATATCAGTACACTTACATTCAAGCGAGTCATCCTGCTTCACATCAAATTCATTCCACAATTTCTGAACAGTGATGGGGTCATTGATATTGTGTTTACATGCAGATAGGCGCCGACACATAGACACCTGTGGATCCACAGAATTTCTCCCTCTCAGACATCAATGACATCAAGGCGTGAGTGAGAAAAAGATAAGCATGAGAAGGCCTTAAAGCTTGTTTATCAAAATGAGTCGGGGGATATGGCCCTGAGTCCAATGTTGCCCCCTAGCCTGGTGGAGGCATAATATACCAGCATGTCCTTATCCCTAAAGGCACAGCAGCAAAGGCTCACTTGCCATTCGTTACTTTTTGGATTCTTGGCGACATGGAAAGCAAAACATATGACGTCTATTTTGTTTTCTACATAGGGAAATAAGTATATAAGCTTTAACAGTCCTCGCCTAGATCAAGTAGGCCAAAACTCTGCCACTGGTGGTGGGTGCCTATGGAGTCATTTCGAAGTGCATTTAGCACCCTTTGACTAAGGGATGACAGTTTTGTTGTAGCCATGCAAATCAATAATAACAGTGATTCCCAACTAGTCCTGCCTGCCATCCCTGTAAAAGATTTTTCATACCAAACATGGTCGTAAGCTACCCTCCCAGTTAAAGCCAGTTTTATATAGAATACAAGTCTCTGAAAAAAAGGGACGTTTATTTCACGGTTAATTTTCCGGAAACTGTGTAGGGAACCTCAGTTTTAGATCACGTGTTCACACATGTGAGCTAATGTCATAGCGATGTCTGTCTGTCTGTCTGTCTGTCTGTCGGTGTGTGTGTGTCTCTGTCTGTCTGTCTGTTTACGCGATAACTCAAAAACGCCTGCAAAGATTCAAGTCAGATTTTATAGGCAGGTACAATATGTGAATCGCAAGAATTGATTAGATTTTGGTTAGTGTGGCTTCTATATTAATTTTTTTTCATTTTGAATGAAATTATTATTATACATGGTATTTTATTTCAAATGCTTGGGCCTCAGCCCATCGCAAAATATGTATACATCTGAACAGAGAGATGGGAAAAAAAATTATCACAAGTGAACAATTCCTAATGTGTATCAGTCTTAAGAAGAAACTCTTCTCGCACTTTAAAAGATCTATGCACATATAGAGATAATTTGTACTGAACAGATTGATTTTTTGAAGATAACAAAGCAATAAATTTATCATAAGTGGGATACAGTCGAAATTTTTCTGGCATCAATTCTATTCTGTGTTGCTGATACAAAGGGCAGATTAATACAAAATGAACGCATCCTCCAGAATTTCAATACATTTACTCTTACAGAAAGTACATAATCTTTGCACAACTGGAACGACTGGTTAACTGTGACGACCTGTTTCAATTGCTAAATTATGGTTTGATGTGCGAAGTTTTGCCAAGTCGGATTTAAATTTCATTATAGTAATTGAAGATAAATACATTTCAGGTTATAGTAAAGATTTGAATTTCACATAAGAACAAAGTCTACGAGATTGATGTACAGCAATTGACCATTCTTGTCTGTAGTAGTCTTGAAGTCTTGTTTGAAACAAAGGTAAAAACGCCTTTTAATCACCAACCTGCTGTTCAATCCACACAGAACCAAAGCCATTTTTGTAAAGTAAATTTTTTACCTTTGTTACCCATTTTATCCTGCCTACTTCATCTAATCTTCTTAGCATAAGGTAACAAGCTTCCGGGTAACATTCATTGTCCATTTCTATAAGTTTCAACCAATAAGAAATACAGCGTCTCATATAAATACATTACAGGGGGAATCTACCACAATCCCCCAAAAGTGCTTCAGTGTTTACATTTGTATTAACTCCCATCAAAAAATGACAAAATTCAAGCTGAACCATTTCTATACCGGGAGAGTATTCATTTCCCCAGATTTCAGCCCCATAACAAATAACAGTTAAAACTGAAGTGTCAAACAGCTTAAACGCTTCCCCTAAAGGGAGACCACCCAATTTCTTTATAACTATTTTTTTGATGCAATGCTTTTTTTTCCCTTCGTCACTATTTGATGTTTGGCAGGTGACCAAGACAGCCTTGATGACATTAAGATCCCTATATAATAGTAGTGTTTTACTGTTTTAACCTCCGCTCTATTATAGCTCCACCGTTCATAACTCTTCAGAATATCACCATTTCTAAAAACGATGACTTTGGTTTTCTCGAGATTGACGGACATACACCAATGCTTACAGAAACGTTCAAGATGGTTTAGCTTTCTTTGCAATTTTATGGGTAAATCGGCCACATCGGTCACATCATCAGCATACATCAACATTCCTATATTAGGAATGTCGTTATTCACAAAAATACCACTGTTACAATCTCTATCCATATATGAAGCTAATTCGTTCACAAATAAGGAAAATAAAAAGGGACTCAGTATGCATCCCTGCCTTGTGCCTACAGTACAATCAAAATAGTCTGTCAAACGCTTTTTTGGTAGATATTGCTAGCTGGTAGATAAATAAATATCTCTCTTCGACAAATGATCGCTGATGGCATCGGTGACATTAGGCCTTAGTTAGTGACCACTACCTATCTGACTTACTGATTGATATATGGCGGGTGCCAAATGTGGGGCGGGATGCGCTTACTATTTTCGAAACACCTGACATCACTTCTTGGTCTTCTGGCCAGAGGTTCATATATCTTTCTTTCATAAATATGACTTTGTTTGTGTACCGTCTATTTACTGTCGGTTCTGTGCTGTTTTGTGTCTATGTTTACAACTATTATCTTACGAATTCTGACCTAGTGTCTTTTGATTATGGATTGGTATGATGGCGATTATTCTGTTAAGCCACCATTACACAAAACACATGATTGTAAGCTATTGTACATTGAACGTAGTACTGTTAAAACTCTACTGTGTAACCCATACGAAATAAGTCTATGCCACAGATAACTATGGTTTACTCTGTCAAAGGCTTTGAAAAGTCAATGAATACACAGTACATCCTGCCTTTCTTTTGCGAAAAATATTTCTGAAAAAGCGACTGAAGGGAAAAAATGTTGATAGTACTAATAGTGTTTACGAAAACCAGCTTGCGCTTCGACAATGATACCAGAGTTATCTGCCCATCTAACAAGCCTACTATTTATAATTTTGGTGAATACTTTACTCATTGTTGAGAGCAAAGAAATCCCCCTGAAGTTATTTACCTCAGAAACTGACCCTTTTTATGTAACGGATATATTATTCCTTTACACAAGCTCTGTGGAAAGACTCCATTTCTCAGAATGAGGTTGAATAAATCACGCAAACATTTATGGATTACGTCACCACCATTCTGAAACATTTCATTAACAAGTCCATCTGGATCAGGCGACTTATTCTTTTTAAGATGTCTGATACAATCAACAACTTCTTGAAGAGTTATCTCCTCATTAACAGAAATTGGCGTACCATCTTGAAACTGTTCACAATTTTAATCGTGATTTTCCAAATCTCTTAAAATTTTACAATCAAAATCGCTATCAACAGAAATACACCGAACATTTAGTAATTCTTTAAAATAAAGATACCATTCCATAGACGGAATGTTGTTATTGTAAGTAATTACCTTCCTCGTCTTAATCAATACTCCAAAAGTTACAGGGATTATTCACAATCTCTAGTAAGATATTACGTTGTTTCATCTTAAAATCTTTACATTTAATGTCACATTTCTTAAATTGATATCTACAATGTTTATAATTTTGCAGATCATCCACGCTGTTTGTAGCTCGGAATTTATTGAGATACTCAAATTTTCTTTTTCTACAGTTAAAACATTCATCGTCCTACCAGGGTTAAGTAGTTTCTCTATAGGACTTTCTGTCTAAATTTTCACTTTGTTAGCTGCTCTTCGAAGGACATTACTAAAAATTTCTACCGCATTGATGATGCCATTGTGTTGAACTGAATACAAAAAATCATCAACTCCTTTCTGTGAGACATCATCATGTAAATAGCTAGTCAATTCACGCAAAATATTTTTGCTTCCGCCTATACTTTTCCCATGTGTTTAGATTAATTGAGTCAACACTTTCAATATTACCATTTACAACATCACATTTTACACACAATGTACAGTAAATCGGAAACTCCGAAATAGATACACCAAATGTGATGAAAACTGCTGCAGATACTGATCCGATAGATATGTGTTGTAAAGCATTTGGTAGTGTGAAGTTAATGACGGGCTCATTTACAAATTTAATAAACTTTGTAATTAGGGATATACCTCTAGAATTACGCCACCAAATTTGATGAAACCTGCTACAGATATTGATTTTATGCATATCTAATTGTGCTATGAAACATCGAACAGTGTCAATTTAATTAAGGGTTCATTTGCACATTTCATGAACTTTGTAATTAGTGATATTACTTTAAAATTACAGCATTAAATTTAATGAAACGTGCTATAAATGCTGATCTGATAGATATCTAATTGTCCCATGAAGCATTGTGCAAATTGTCAAGTTAATAAACAGCTCATTTGCAAGTTTTGTAATTAGTAATTTAACTCTGAGAGTACTGTGCGAAAGTAGATGAAAAATGCTACATATAGTGATATATCAGATATCTGATTTTTCTGTGAAGCATACTTCTATTAATGAACCTGTTGTAAAACGTGTGAGCACATACAGTTGTCAGTTCACATCAGGTTTGTTTTTAAATTTAATTCTCCGGAAATTGTGTTGGGGTCTTGTTTCTAGGAAGATCAGTAGCTGAAACTTGTGGCAGCGCCGCCGACAATATGCTATAATACGAAGTTTCGACAATATGTAGGCAAGATATCGGATTTCGCAGGTTCTAGGGGTAAAAATAAATCTTAGTTTCTTTGGAGGAGATGTCCTAAACCAATGGTTGTCAAACTTGGGGTTGTCCTAATTATTTTGGCGTTTAAGTGAAGTATTATGAATTCAGAAATGTTCTGTCTCCATATAGATAAGCGCCGGCATGTGAGACACCTTCTACGGATCCACAGAATTTATCTCTCAGACATCAAACACATCAAGGACTGGAGAGAGCAAAGGGAAAAAAGACCAATAAAAAGACCTTCAACCCTGTTTATCAGGACGAGTCAGGGAATATGGCCGTGAGGCCAGTGGTGTCACGGAAGCCTGTTGCTGGCATAAAATACTAGGACATCCTTGTCCCTGAAGGCATGACAATAAAGGCTCTCTCGCTGTTCCTTACTTTAAGAGCTCTGGGCGACCTTGGAAAAACGCATGACTTCTATCTTGTTCTTTTACGTAAATGCAATTACCCTGCACATAGATGTAAACTTTCTCACACCGAGCTTAGGTCAACTAACTCCTCAACTGGTGGCATGTGCCTATGGGGTCGATTCAAAGCTTTATAAGCACCCTCTCCAGATAAGGGATGATGACATCATTGTGTACCTGCAGATCGAAAATAAAAGCAATTCCAACTAGTCCTGCCGGCCATCTCCTAGACTTTATTTTGTACCGAACATGCTCGTAAACTAAGGTGACTTACTGCCCCATCAATCCAGTTCAAACCACTCTTATGTAAGGGATGGCCTTGTAAAAAGTCTCTAAAAAGAGGGGGGATATTCCATAGTACACCCTCACCTCCATTGGCTGGTAGAGGGCGTATATCACCGAAAGCGAAAGCGTTAAATGATCACAGTGTCTCAGACATAACTGATCCGGCATGGCTAACACCAAATAGGCGGCTGACACACGCTGTGAAAGGACCACAGTTCAATGGACACCACAGACTTTTGCTTCTGTTGGAATGACCCTTCCCCAAGGCGCGATCGATGCGAATAAAAGTAGAATACAAAAAAAGTCAATAAACACAATTAACCATAACACACAAATCTTTAATTAATGGCCGATTTTCAGAGCCACATTCCCTTACTTTATATTTTATATTTAATCAACGATGGTCAAGCTTTCCCGTGACTCCTAGGATGAGCTAACGTACAGATTTGCATTACCCACAATGAACAAGAATCCATCTCACTCGGTTAAGCTATGGGCTCTTAATCCTAGGGTCCTACGCTCGACACGCCCGATGGGCGCTTAAGATTTTTTACTCCTAAAACACGCAGATTCTTTGCAAAACACACAGATCCGCTTTTCTGTAAGTCCATAACGTGGTTATTTTGGGTTGTTGACATGCATGAGAATGTCGTTGTTGACCTTGGATACCCGCATTGATGTAATAACAGCGCTTGCTAATTTCCAAAACGTATATGAGGACACAGAGGAGCTGCATCTTGTGCTTCCCCGAGTCCTGTACGTTTTGGCCAAAGGTAAACGGGCTCATTCCAATGGCATCTCCGGAAACGCAGTAAGTGATTTTTTTTAATTTTTAAGCCTTTACGTGAAGTTTTTCAGAACAGCTATCTAATATAAAATTCAAAGGTAGTCTGAGGTTATAAAGCGCTACAACTCGCTCGAAAGGGCCACACCGCAAGGGCTTAGGGAGTAGAGGAAGGGGTCCATACCCCTCCCTCTACACCAAATGGTGTGGAGGGGCCTAATATTTAAAATTAGGGCTTAAATTGGTAATGTGGCACAGAACCGCCAGTTTCTACTTTGTTTTCTCTTTTTATCCTGTTTCTGCTTTAAATATTTCTTACGTGGGCAGGGATATCGTTCCAAATCTTTGGTCAAGCAAACTTAATAGAAATTGACCTTACCACAAACTTGTAGATATTGGGATACGTGGTATAGCATTTACTAATTACAGAATCTTCATTTAACCTCGCGTTTAGTGGTCTGAGTCATGTCACTGAATTATATTCTGCTTGCCATATCAAACGGCGCGGCTTGTTGCCACCAGAATTCAGAAACTATTTTCTTGTATGACACACATGTATGACAAATGCCAGACAACCAATGGTTATCTTCATACTCCAAAGTATAAAAACAATTTGGGTCAATCTCATTTCCTGACCAACATACATACTTAATGAATGACATTATCTGATTCACGAGAAGTATAAAAATTACCTTATCACAAAGTTAATGTATTTCCTTCCCGTTTTCCATCACAGTTGATATTGTTATTGACTCTCGTTAATTCGTATTTTACACGGAAGTCATCACTGAAACTACCTCGTTATTGACTATCTTATCAGATAACGTAGGGGTCAGTGTTCCAAAATCTGGAACGAATTCATCAGGGCACTTAGCGAACAGTCCAACTTCCCATTCCCAAACATAAGCAAATATATATACTTATCTTGGATGCAGAATACTTTACCAAAACCAAAACAATACTCAATATGACTATAATAAACTTTAAATTGGATTTACCGATTGATTTAAACTCTTACAGTAAGCATATCAAAATATCTTAAAAGCCGAGAATTCAACAAAACTGCTGGTCTCTCAACGTCATCAAATGTTGCTGTTCTTTAAATCAATAAAATTAGCAAAAGCAGAAAGACCATTTAACTATCTTCTCCATGTCCAAAATTGGAATCTGGCGTTGTGCTAGCGCCTTAAATTCTTTCAACCTTGTGTGTTTGACCTTGATTAAAAAGGCCATGCAAACACGCGTGAGGTGCCCATTGTGGCCAAAAACATAGGCAGCTCGCTAGTCCTCAAATTCGAAGGCAAGATCCTGCTCATTTTGTCGCAATATCAAAAGATCGAGACGTACAGAGATCTTTACAAACATGGGAAAGCCATAAAGGATATAACCCTTTATGGTATACAGTCCTCAAGCATGAGAAAGGGTAGAAGGGCCGCCAGTGATGCCAACCCCTTAGAGGACGACCTCCTCATGAACGAATTATATAAAAGGAGCTAGGCCATCAAGCTCTGGCACAGGTTCATGAGCAGCCAGGACACAGCTTACCCCAGTGTGCTCAGTAGCCACATTGAGTGGGAAATCACTCTGGGGCCAGCTGCTCAAACGACAGTGTTTGAGAACACTGCCGATTGGGTATTCACATTGTTGAATATAAATTCAAGACGGAGTTTGAAACGATCAAAGGTTAGGGCATGAGGGCAATTGGCCCAACACATCTCTGGCTACAATAACAGCAGCAAGAGCTTCTTGCAAAAGCATGTCCACTTTTCCCACATGGTCTCCTTCACAGAAAATGATACCATCATAAACGAGAACGCCATGGTCCCTTTCTGAGGTACAAAAGGGCTGTTCATTCTGTTAACAAAGGCACAGGCGCAAGCTTGGCTAGATAGTGAGCTGTTCATGAATCCAAGCATTGAAACCGTGAGTGTGATGGTAGAAAAAATTGCAAAACAGTCTATTCGCAGCAAATGCTCCCCTGACATTTCTGGAAAGAGACCCGCCAGTGATTTGCAGAGTGTCAAAGATCAGGCCATTCATATTTCTGAGGTTGATTTTGTTAAGAATATGTTCTGCCTGTTTGTGAACTTGAGAAGCGTCAAGGATGAAATGTTCCTTGCTGATGGCCTAAGAGTGATGAACATGAAGGACAGAGTGCAGCTAGAAATACAATGAAAAAAGAACAGTCATGGCAGACCACAACAGCTGGATGCTGGCGCAAGTTTACATGCTCACCAATGCGCAGGTTTCATTTGAACAAAACCGTCTAAGCAATATTCTCTTCTAAGTATAGGCCACACAGCTCGCAGAGACAGAAGAGAGATGGACGGTGGTTTGTTGGTAGACCCAACCTTCAATATGATCATAACAAGGCCAATCTGTTTCCGCAAGACAGAGTACCTGATGAGCCTGTTGACGGTGACCTATTGTCGGAAGTTTGAATACATTGTTTTCTTGTGCCCTACCTTCTTGAACAATAAAACCTGCAACATGAGGTTCCTCTTCACAGATGATGATGTCATCATCCTCCCTATCCCCTGCAAAGGCATGAGCGGGTGGCTAAAGGCTGTCTACAAATCATACACAGGAACAGTGTTGCTGGTTGTTTTAGATTATTGTGCCACATAAGAAGACATCAATAAGCAGAACAATAAACTAGTCAACTTTGGGTTCAGCGCCCAGCACCACTGCCTCATCAGTGTGTTGGTCCTGCTGCAGCAATAAACCAGTATAAGAAATGGGTTTAGAGAGAACATATGGATGCTCATGCTTTAATACACACCTAGCAAGATAGACAATGAAAGCATCATCAAGAACATAGGATGGAGCTAAAAAAATGAAGTGAAACGACTGCTTGATTGGCCAGGTGATTGTCTGGGTAGCCCTTCCACTTGATCAGGAAGGACTTTTTGCCCTTAACATTCTCCTTCACGAGCACCTTTTTGACCCTATAGACATCGTCATTGTAAACCATTACCTTCTACTGTTCATCCTCATAAAACGTGCCAAGGACTTCTTCACCCTGTATGTTGAAGAGTCGAGAAGGGCCCTGGAGACAGTGAAGACGCCCTTGTACATTGAAAGGCGCACTTTTCCCCCTACATGAAACTCGGGCTTCACCCCTCTGGCTGCAAACATTTACCCGTACAGGGTTTGGAAGGCTATGTTGTCATTCACCGCTGTCACATCCTGTGGCTTCATGCGGATGCTGCCATGCTTTGTGCCATTAAGTACTGTGGGTGATGCTGGCCTTCTTGCTGCTATACGTGTGGAACCAGTGGATGTCTTCTGCTGCCAGCTTTTCTTGCATCTATCTGTTTATGAATTTGCGCCCTTTGTCTGTTCACAGCTTTCCGGGCTTCTGACCGCTCTCGCTGATGGTGCTTTTGAGAGCTGAAAGAGTGTCTTCAGCTGTCTTTGTTTTGATATGCGCGGCCCATGCAAACCTGCTGAGCACATCGATGATACTCAGCGCTGCCCTGGGCATTCCCCTATATCTCTACAAGGTCTGTCTGCCACTCCTCATCTCTTCTGGTCATAAATACTTTGCGGGGAAAACGCTTTGACTGGTTGGCCAATGGAGGGTGTAGGTCAGATGCCACATAAGCCAGTCTTTTACTTGTTTCTGGCTGACCTTCACACTGTGTTCTTTAGTGCTTCTCCAGAGAGCCGCCATGCCCCCAAACCCTTCCCCTGGATCAGTATACATCTCCATGAGGTTCTGCTTTGCCTTGAGTGACGCCTCTACATTGCTCTTGGCCATGCTTACCAACTATAATAAAAAATTGTGGGGAACCGTGAGGTGCTGCTTTGCCTTGAGTGACGCCTCTACATTGCTCTTGGCCATGCTTATCAACTATAATAAAAAATTGTGGGGGAAATCATTTCAGTCGACGAGCTGGCCTTCCTGTCCTGTAATCCATTGCCTTGTACTGCTGAGGTTGCTATCCCTCTTGAGGGGTATCATAGGTGGTTTCTTATGTTATAGACAACTTTCTAACAGATTTCTTTGGTGTAGTTGAGGGGGAAGATTTGCAGATAGTTTTTCAGAGAGATGCAGGCGTCTGCTCATATCCCGAGCGCTGGTCAGCCTAGCTTTGTATTTATTGTTAGCCCTATCGACATTGGATTACATACTCCTCCCTTGTACGGCTATCTGTGCTTTTGTCCACAATCATCTCTCTGAAACCAAGTTCGGCTGCAAAGCTTTTGTCGGAGCTAAAGTCGATCTACCAATGTCTAGCCAGATCAAAGGTAGGTTTTGCCTATTGGCTTTATTTTTTGGAAGACTAATTTGTCTGCCAGCTCAAGGCCCTCGCTAATGGTGTCGATTTTGTAGTTTCCAGGTCGCAGCATCCTTTCCCTCCATTGCCCAGTTAAAATTCGATAGCAGATGATGTTGTTCTCTTCTATTACATTGTACCAAGAGTTGTACAGCTTGCAGCACTAAAGCCGGACGCTGGTGAACCCTTATATGTTAATGCTGGGTCAAAGTGGACAACGCCGCTTGCCATTATTTTATTGTTTATTCAGATGATCATTCTTGCTATGTATAAATACACAAAATAGTGCAAACAATTACGGGCTTGGAGCTTGTCGCCCTTGAACGTCAAGCTTAAGGACAGAGATATCAGCTTGGGAGGCCCAGTAGTTAAGACACAGAGAAACACCAACAAAGACTTTATTCTGCAATACAAGCATGCAGCCTGGTCAATTGTCCTCGCTACAGCCACTGTCAAGCATTATAGGCATCAGACTGCTTTGACAGACCTGTCCAATGTTGCTGACTCAGTTGGACCCAGACAGATGGCTGGAGATTCATCCCTTTCGACTTCAACTTCAGCAGCACAGCCCAAAGGTTTGTGATGTCACTACAAACCTGCTAGACCTTCTTGGTACACTCTGGAAGCTGTGCCACCAGATCTTCAACCAGATGTGCCTCACATCTTGTTTTATGACTACTGCGATAAATTGTTCAAGTTGCACGAACTTTGAACGTACCTGTCAAATCTTGCCAAGATCTCACACAAAAATCCCTACACCTGAAACTAACCCCTGACAAAATAATAATTAAATCAGACAATGAGCTAAAATGTATGGTATTTACAACACCAAGGGCATGGTTTGTCTGTTCTACGATAAAGAGGAAACGGCGAGTGTGTTGAAACGATAGGTGAAGCCACTGGTGACGGGCAAGCAAGAGATCACTGGACACTTCTTATTGATGCATTAAGCTGGGTACCAAAACGGGTTTGATCAATTACTGGTGGGCGTTTCATTCAAAGCAGGCAAGAAAGCCAAGGTTGAAGTTGTCCTCAGAAAGATTAAGGGGAATTTTCATATCGATATATCTGGCAGTGACAGTGTAGGAGTCCTGTAACAGGGCACAACGAGTGTCGATATCAGTACACTTACTCTCAAGCGAGTCATCCTGCTTCACGTCAAATTCATTCCACAATTTCAGAACAATGATGGGGCCACAGATATTGTGTTTACATGTAGATAGGCACCGACACATAGACACCTTCTGTGGATCCACAGAATTTCTCTCTCTCAGACATCAAAGACATCAAGGGCGTGAGTTGGCAAAGAAGAAAAGAAGCATGAGAAGGCCTTAAAGCTCTTTGATCAAAATGAGTCTGGGGATACGGCCTGGAGGCCGATGGTGCCCCCTAGCCTGGTGGAGGCATAATATACCAGCATATCCTTGTCCCTAAAGGCACGGCGGCAGAGGCTCACTTGACATTCGTTACTTTGTGGATTCTGGGCGACGTAGAAAGCAAAACATATGACGTCTATTTTGTTTTCTACATAGATGCAAGTTCCCCGGAAATAAGTATATAAGCTTTAACAGTCCTCGCCTAGATCAAGTAGGCCAAAACTTTGCCACTGGTGGTGGGTGCCTATGGAGTCATTTCGTAGCGCATTTAGCACCCTTCTGACTAAGGGATGACAGTATTGTTGTAGCCATGCAAATCAATAATAACAGTGATTCCAAACTAGTCCTGCCAGCCATCCGTGTAAAAAATTTTTCATACCGAACATGGTCGTAAGCTACCCTCCCAGTTAAAGCCAGTTTTTAGCTCCGCTGTCAGCGACGCGGAGCTTATCAAATAGGTTGATTATCCGTTGTCGTCCGGCGTCCGTCGTCCGTCGTCATCCGTCGTCATCCGTCAACAATTGCCTTCTCCTCTGAAACCACGAGTCAAATTGCTTTGAAATTTTATATGCAGTTCACTTGGGGTGACCTCACTTCAGTTTGTTCAAATCATGGTGAAATTTGCATATTTGTATTTTTGGGGCATTTTTTGGTGTTTTTGGTAAAATAATCTTCTTCTCTGAAACCACTTGTCCGATTGCTTTGAAATTTGATATGCACTTTGCTTAGGGTGACTTAAATCAGATTTGTTCAAACGGTAGTGAAATTTGGATATTTGTATTTTTAAGGCAATTTTTGTCATTTTTGGTAAAAAAATCTTTAAAAATCTTCTTCTTCAAAACTACTAGTCAAATAGCTTTTATATTTGGTACATATGTCCCTAGGGATGATCTATTTCAGATTTGTTCAAATTGTGCGGAAATATGCAAATTTGCATTTTTAAGGCAATTTTTGC
>LD346522.1:8315-18334 GCA_001465055.1 Ptychodera flava
CTGATTTTGTGTTAAATTTTCTGTGTGTGTTTTTTAACCGCTTACCCGCGTACCTTTTAGGATTTTGAGTGGACGCAAAACAAAGAATTTACTTACTTTGGCCTAATTGTAAAACACATAGGAGGAAAAATAAGCGAGGTAAAAATCACACAAAAGCGCAAGAACAAAACACTAACAATAATGCGGAAATCAAAACTACAGAAGATCATGAGGTCACAGGTCAAGGTCATCAGATTACGATTAAGGAAAGTTTGTTAAGTCCACGTCCGGGATTGATTCAAATGCTTTATTGATGTAACTATACAGAATGTCACCCAAAAATGCTTAATCGACACGGGATGTACAAATACAATAGTTGCTAAGGAATTTTTCTACCTCATTCCCGAAAAAGAGCGACCCGAGCTGATTGATTATGGCAATTACCTTACACAGGCTGACGGGTAAAACGTTTCATTACTGGGTCAAATTCTGGTGAAAATTAAGATCGGTGCTAAAGAGAGATTTGAATCTATTCTCGTGGCAGAGACATTGGGTGTATCTGCTGGCATCATAGGTATGGACTTACTGCGAAAATTTGATTGTCAACTTGATTTGCGAAAAGGGAAAGTGACCATCAATGACCAGATACTAGAAACAACACACGAAGATTTGAAACCTTTTTGCTGTCGGTTACAGGCTAATTGGCCACAGTCTATTCCAGCCGGGCATGAGGCTATACTGTTAGCTCGAATGCACAAGAAGCCACGAGTTGGGCAAGTGGGTTTTCATTTATACAGAGGTCAAAAGGTGTCTGATAAATGTTATGATTTTGAATCTAAGCAATCTGAGGTCATTGCTATGGTAACGCCAAGTTTTGTCGGGGAAACCGGGTTGATTGGTGCCCATTGTCTAAGCAAGCCAGGGAGTAATCTCCATGCAGTTAGAGTAATGAATCTTAGTAGCCAGGACATAGAGGTGAAAAAGGGACAATGTGTTGGTCTATTGAAAATGGATAAAAACACGAAGTTTGACATAGAAAATTCCACAATTCCAAATGAGCAGATTACCGATAAAACAGCGCCACTGACCGCAAGAGTAGCCACTGCTAAACAGTGTGAGAAAATGCCAGAGCATGTTAAAGATCTGTATGAGCGGAGCATTGTAAATCTTACTTCTGATGAACAAAAGAAACAAGTGTACGATTTGCTTGTCAGGAATTCGGCTGTGTTTAGTAAGGATAGCATGGATATGTGAAAGACTGATATTGTAAAACACCATATCCCTACAACTTCTGAAGTTCCCATCAAGTCTCGTCCATATAGGGCACCTCACTGGAAAAAGAAGGAAATAGATAGACAAATTCAGAATTTTGTGGATAAGGGATTGTTAGAAGAATCGGAAAGTGCGTTGTCTAGTCCTTGTCTATTAGTGGGTAAAAAAGACGGCTCATTTCGACTAGTCTGTGACTATAGACGTCTCAATGCTATCACACTTTGCAATGCTCAGCCAATACCCCGAATTCAGGATAATCTTGAAAGTCTGGGAGGGGCAAGGATTTTCAGCTGTTTAGATCTTAATCAGGGATTCTACCAGGTAGATTTAGAAAAGGACAGTCGGGAAAAGTCTGCCATAGTTACACCATCAGGCAGGCTTTTACAATGGACTTCAATGCCCATGGGATTGTGTGGAAGTCCGGGGACATTTGAAAAACTCATTGAAAAGGTTTTTCATGGATTGCAGTGGGAGATCCTACTGTTATACATCGATGACATCATAGTGTACGGATCTTCTGTTCAGGAGGAATTGGAAAGATTACAGATAGTGTTTGATAGGTTGAGAAAAGCTGGGTTGAAATTAAAGGCCAAAAAGTGCATCCTCTTTGCTGTGAAGGTTGACTTCTTGGGACACACGATTTCTGAAACAGGGGTATCAACAGATCAAAAGAAAATAACATCAATCAAGAGATGGCCTGTGCCTAGCAATGTGTCTGAAGTGCGCAGTTTCTTCGGGCTGGCATCATATTACCGGCGTTTCATCAGAAATTTTGCAAGCACTGCAAAGCCTTTAAAGGAGCTTACTCGCAAACATGCAGTGTTTGTTTGGACTCCTGAATGTCAGGCTGCATTTGATGAAATAAAGGAATTACTAACATCAGCCCCGGTGCTAGCCTTTCCATCAGAAGGGGGACAGTTTATTTTAGACACAGATGCGAGTGCAATCGGTATTGGGGCCGTGTTATCCCAAGAAATTGAAGGGGTGGAACAACCTATCGCCTACGCTAGTCGTGTTCTAAACAAAGCAGAGAAAAACTATTGTGTGACCAGAAAGGAACTTTCGGCTGTTGTAAATTACGTGAAGTATTTCAAACATTATCTCATTGGCAGACCATTCACGATTAGAACTGACCATGCTTCACTGGTCTGGTTGCTGAGATTTAAGAATCCTGAAGGACAGTTGGCAAGATGGCTTGAGGTTTTGGGTCAATATAAATTCAAGGTTGTTCATAGACCAGGTAATAAACACCAGAACGCTGATGCGTTGAGTCGCATCCCGGTCATTCAATGCAAACAGTGTGGAAGGGAACACCATAGAGTGAATCAGGCAAGTTGTGATGATAATGTTGGAAGTGAAATGTTGACAGACTTGTGTAGGCCAAAGAATCATAGGTCAGTCATGCAAGAATTTTCATCTGATGATAATCATGAGAGTGATGATGCCTCAAAGGTGGTGGAAAAAGAAACTCTGGATGAAATTGCTAACCGGTGTCTTTCCATGGGGGACGCCCTCAATTTGGGAAAGGAAAGGTGCACCAGAAATCCACAAAACAGCAAGCTGTTGGTGATAGACAGCAGGAGACTGAGTTCAGTTTAAACAGTGATACAGTGATAAACCATGAACCTCTCTGGTCTCGAGAAGACTTGAGAAAATGTCAATTAGACGATCTCAGTATAGGACCAACATTTCGATTGGTTGAAGAGGTCATCCGCGACCCTCATGGGAAGACATTTCTCAAAAGTCACCTGCGCTGAAAAGTTACTGGTCTCAGTACGACCAGCTCCGAGTTCATGACGGTATTCTGTATAAATTGTGGGAGGCTGATGACGGAAAATTAGTTCGGTGGCTAGTTGTTTTACCCAAGCTTTATATTGGGTTGGTATTGAAAACCTTCCATGAAAGTCGTTTCGGTGGACATGGCGGTATGGGACGCACTCTTGCCAAGGTTCGACTCAAATACTATTGGTACGGGATGTCAGTGGACGTCCGTGCTCATGTTCGGGTATGTGACACCTGTGCAAAAGCTAAGTCAGCGACAGGGCAAAAACGTGCCCCACTCAAAACATACGTAGTAGGTGCCCCGATGGAGAGAATCGCTATCGATGTAGTTGGCCCTTTCCATATATCTGATAAGGGAAATACAAAGATTTTAGTAGTAGGTGATTATTTCTCAAAATGGATGGAGGCCTACCCCATACCTAATGAGGAAGCAATTACTGTCGCAAAAGCACTATTAGACAATTTTCTCAGTAGATTTGGCATGCCTTTGGAATGCCATAGTGACCTCGGCCAGAACTTTGTTTCTAACGTTTTTAAGGAGGTATGTGAACTGTTAGGGGTACACAAAACCTACACAACCCCTCGTCATCCGCAAAGTGACGGCCAAGTGAAACGTTTTAATCGTACTTTGGTCCAATACATTAAATCCTATATGGACCCGCAAAAACATCAAACCGACTGGGATGAGCACCTAAGTCTAGCAACATTTGCATATCGCAGTAGCGTTCACACTGCTACTGGCGAAACCCCTAATATGCTTATGTTTGGCAGGGAATTGTATTACCCATTGGATATGGCGATTACGCCTCTGAAACTACATGACAATGATCAAGGAACTGACTACGTTTCTAACTTGAGAGAGAAAATAGAAATAGCCCATGAGCATGCACGGTCACAGCTTACAAGTACAGCCAGGAGACAGAAAAAGATGTATGACCGTTTCGCGACAAAAAGCTGCCACAATGTAGGGGACTTTGTTTGGCTGAAAGATGAAAGAAGGAAAAAGGGGTATTCACCTAAACTGCAATTGGCTTATGAAGGACCATATTTGGTAATAGGCAAATTGTCTGACTTGGTGTACAGAATTCAGTACAGCCCTAAAAGTAAGCCGAAAATTGTCCACTACGAGAAACTAAAGCGTTATCAGGGAGAGCCTCTGAACGGCTGGTTAGATAAAGTTAAGATTCTATCTATCGATGAACGTGTGCAAGTTGGTAAACCCTCTGACCACGATCAAGTAAAACCTGATCTGGGTAATAAAATTGTAACCTCATCCTGTGATGCAGATAACACTGTTACTGAGAATAGTGATGCTGTAGAGATGACGGGTCAGTCTGATATATCTACTGAATTTAATCTGAAACCAGATGTTCCTCTTGATATCAGTTCAGAGCCAGAATCGACAGACGTCGACAATGACATAAGTAAAGGCCAAATTAAATGTAGTGATGATTCAGTCTGCGTAGAGGAAAATCAGGGAGATTCTGACATTTTAGAAGTAGAATAATGTGACAATGGTGATACAAGGATTGCTGAAGGTTTCACCGAGAATAACGAATTTAAGGATCAACCTAGCAGATATCCTAAGAGAGCTAGGAAGCAAATTAACCATTATGGCTTTGGAAGACTGTCAAAGGCCGTGAGTCAAGTTTGGAAAGAATTGACAAGTTGAGTCGATCAGGATATGAGAACATCTAAAGTACGTAGCCAAGGAGAAGGGTAGTCTCTCTTTTCAGTGTCCGGCGCCCCTGCGTAGGTTAGCCAATATTGTGGTGTAGTAAAGGACACGTATGTCATGAATTTGATAAGTTCATGTTAGACTACCGGACGTGTAACTTTTTATATAGTTGCACGAAGTGAACGGCAAGGTTCACGGTATTTAGTCACGTTCCGTGGTGACTGTTTGATGAGAGATCATCGTTTATGAGTTTCCTTCCGACTAATGACAGAGAAAACAATGAAAACACAAAAAAGGCAAAAAAAAAAATTACCCTCCCCCCCCCCAAAAAAAATTATCAAAACGAAGAAAACAAAAAAACAAAGCATTAGGTGCGATCATTTAAAGTCTTCATTTTCTTCTTCCTCGTTTCCAGAGTCTGTAAGAATTGCTAGATATTGAGATTGACCTGGAGCATCCTTTTCTTGAAAACTAGGTGGTATTGAGCAGAGTAATGAGATCTGCACCTTGTATACCAGACGGCCTAGCTTCTTTTCTCGTGTGTCTTTGAGTGGTTGTTGGCGGTATAAAATATGGGTACAAAGACCCGTTGAAATACCTGAACCTATCATTGACTCTGTCTTTCACTCTATCCTTTTCCTTTGTGATGAGAAGAATTCTTAAGTAGACAGTGCAATAGGGTAGTTCAATCCTTGTGAGCATAACACCTCTTATCCTAGTTGCTTCTCCTCTGACAATGCGACAAACAGAACGACAACTTTCCCTTGAACAAGTATGTGGTATCCACGATAGCTGATTCTGTTAACTTTTACATGACAATTTCCTCTTAGACTTCTTTTATTTGACATGACAGGAGGGCTACATACCCTCGGTTAAGTCGAAAGACGGTTCATTACAGCCATTTTCTGTTGGTTGTTGTTAAGATCGTCGACATTCTGTGTATGAGGACATGCACAGGTCTGGTCGGGGGGAGTTGTTGCGGAACTTCAGGGTCAGTGACCTGTTACACTGCTCTTGCTCCGCTGGCTCAGAAAATGCAACTTTTTCCTGAATCTCAGGTTCGGAAACCCTGTATTTGAGAGCACAATAAGACCTGTCGGCTCCATATCAGGGCGGGACTTAGATCACGTGGGAAAACTTGTAATATCCCGACACCCCCTGACTTTTGCGGACTTCTAGACCTGCTGTCGTGCAGTGAACATCGTGTTCAAAGCTGTGCTGAGCTGAACTTTTGCCTAACCGTTGTTTCCCTTTTATTTTCGGTTTAAACCTGTTCCAAGAATTGTGCGAACATCTCGCGTTAGCCTCGGTGAGGTATTATTGTCTTGGTTGTTAATTAGTGGTGCTATTTCAGGTTTTCATAGTTGTTCAGTGAGCGGGGTTGCTCGAGCACGCCGGTCGGCCTTGTGACTTGTGCTACCAGCCAAATCTCGGTGCGCGTTCCGTCGTGCACACGGTCCATATATCGAACTACGGTTTGTGACGGTCTGGTTCATCGCCATCTAGGCTCGCCATTGCCATGGTTACGCTACCATTAACTAGAGGAAACTTTTAGTCGTCTAAAGGTTGGCATTTTGGGCCTAATTTCAGATAATCCGTTACAATAAAGTTCAATTTATGCCATGGCCATGATCGACCCTCTTTACCGGCGGGCCGCCTTCAGCGGCCCATTACAATAAATTGACTTTATGTAATGGTCCATGACCCGCTTAATGGGCAAACGCCTTTGGCGGCCCACTCCAATTAGGTTTACTTCATGCAATGCCCATGATCGACCCTCTTTACCGGCGGGCTACTCTCGGGCTGCCATCGGCCGCCCAATACAATAAATTGACTTTATTTAATGGCCCATGACCCTCTTTAAGTTGACTTTACGTAATGGCCCATGACATTCCTAATCAACGGGCCGCCTTCAGCGCCTCTGTCCAGTAACGTTTACTTTATACAATGGCCATGATCGACCCTCTTTACCGGCGGGCTACCTTTGGTGGCCCACGAGAATAAAGTTGACTTTACGTAATGGCCCATGACCCTCAATGAATGAGAACGTTTCGCCTTGAGGGTTACCTGCGAATGTCGAATATGTAGATCACCACAGACGGAATACATGTATCCGTGCTCACTGAGGTAGCAGTCGATTCCCCTCTGATATGACATCAAGGTGTCCGGTTCGCATTGTGCCCCGTCTTTTGCGAACACCTGCAAAAAATTTCCATGATGGAATAAAACAATTGTGAACATTTGCTTATCATATTGAATAGAAATTGATCCAAGGACAAAAATTTGGTACCTATTTTCGTTCTTTCAATAACACTAGAAAGTACGAATATGGACATGGGCAAATCACTTTCGAATTGAATTGACTTAGAGAACAGTCATCATACTGGGGACTTTTGGTCAAACTTAGAATCCGATATTCGTCAAGAATAAAAAGTACAATCCCTAATGGATTATTATATTGACACTTTGTTGTGAATTGGGCAATGCCTAGTCACGAATTTTACAATCGTGAGGTTCTGCCAAAAGAACTGTTCCCTGCACGTATGGCAATGACTTAACTTGCATTGATATTTGATCTGTCATCATGATAATCCACCACTGTGACAAATGCTCTTCGCATGTATCGAAAGAAGTGCTAGAAACAGGAAACTGTAGACTTATCCTCTATTTAAATCTCAACAGGACGCCACCATCAGCACACGTATATAGTTGACCCTGAACAGATGATCCCGGCCCAGCTCTACCTGTTACTCTTGCCGGGCCAACTCGCAGCTCTACGGAAAATCTAAAAGTGCTTATAAGACTTACATCTCCTAAACATACCTAAGGATTGGCCTTATACCAACGTATTACAAGATGGACCAATAGGAGATAATTCAATCTGTGGTACGTTGCGGCCGGTTGGCAAAAAGGCTTGTGACATTGGTACTTTGCGGTAAATTAGAATTTTGCTTGGAATGCTTATTGAATACACGTATAGGAAATCTCATCTATTTTAATCCGTGACAATATTCGGCTAACCGGTTTTTAACCGTGAAATCAAGAAATGGAAGATGAAAGATGGGCAAATTTCTTTATTTCATCGATTCAAATGGGCATTTACATTAAAACTGGACCAAATTGGCCTCAAAGTACCATCCTCACTAGGGTTTTTTACCAATTTCTCATAATTTCGCTAGTGTTCAAAACCCGTTCGTTTCGAAAAGGACAGAAGGGCTTCATAAACATGAAGAAACGTTTCAAAATCGATAATTAGCCTAATTTCTTTTTTTCTATTGGACTGAATAAATTGAAAAATCGACTAGCCACGGGTTCAATTTCACCAGAGAATTGCGGGAGCCCCCTTTCCTCCATACTTTGATTACTAACAAGTCGTGCTCTCACATTTTCAGGTTTGTTTTATTATTCTGAGTTTGTGTATGTTGACAAATAAGAGGGTACCCTTATATTGTTGGAGATATCACTGACATAATGCGACAAAATTGACACCTTTTGGTTCATATCTCTATGTATTAATTTCTAGGTCAAACTATTTTAGGGTATTGGACTCCGTCGGTGAGAATCAAGTTTCGCACCGTCGCATTTTCAGGCTGATCCAATTTTGTCAAATCTATAATACATTACCTATTTGACACGATTTACCGCAAAGATCGAAGATATCACTTGATATGACAAAGAGGTACAATTTTACTTTGAATATTTTCGTTTGTCATGGTCGTGTTAATGAATCTACTGTGAGCGAATTAGACATAGAAAGCATAAATCTCTGTTCTTTTCAAAACGTGCCTTTCCTCGCTATTTCACTACTTTCCTACCGACGACAGCCATGAAACCGAGAACTTTCCATCTGATATTCTATCGCCATGTATTGATTTGCTAGATAAATGATCCTGGGTCATTCAGCTTCCGTCGTTCTATAATATGATATGTATAAATGGTAAAGCCATGCAAACAGTATCCTGATATTCACAACTGAGCAGTCGATTCAATGTGATCACAATCAACAACTTTAAAACATAAATCATCATCGTAAAGCAATACTTACTTGAAAGAAATTTTACTGAACTTTTTCTTCCAAAACAAAACACCCCTTGAACGAACAATATTCTACTTCGATCACTAAAGATCTCTTCGATGCTAGTCTTCCATTAAGAAAATTTGTTGATTATTACAGCGCGGTGTACTTAATACATGGTAATGATGACGTCACAAAATGTCGCTACGTGTACCACCTTGGTCATGCGTCTTTTCGACCACCATTTTATTTACAAGTTCAATGTAAGAATGACAGAACTTTCCTGGAAGTTGGCAAATATAGTTTTAAGGTTTGATTTTCTTTCGGCTGTCGTTATTGACAAGGAACTGAGCCATACTCGATGGAGACAGCCTAATGCATACTAAAGCGCGGGAGTGACCGCATACTACACATCAAGATAAAAAATATATAATACTTTACCAAGCGTCAACCACTTAGAAATGCTCGCTTTTTGATTATAGTCTAACAGTACCGCTGTGTTTCTACTTTATTGAGCAAAACCCATACTTTGAATTCGAACAGTGTGTCTCTGATCAAGATGTCAAGGATGTCAAGAATGAACCAGTCAAGGATGACTGGTTCATTCAACGAGTTCAGAACTGTGAGTTGAGGAGAGGGAGGGGGTTACTTATCAAACAAGGTAGTTAGGGTCACCAGACATGAAAGGCCAACCCGCGTATCAGCTTTTAAAAGTAATGACATCATCACTTGAGTCATTACCCAGCACGTACAAAGTGGAAACCGGTTAACAATGACGTGATCATTTCATTGTGGGCTCCGAGCATTTATCAGCCGCTTCTACAACTTGTACACGTTTTGCCTATATTTGAACGCTTGGAAGATAGGTTTGCTTTGGGGCGGAAGTGTAACAAAAATTTCAAAAAACTATCAAGTGTGATGATATTTGTACTTCTAGATACGTTGATATGCATCACTAACATTAGAGAGACATTTATCCCGATATTTACTTTTCACGCTAATATTCAGTCCACATTACAGGGTATCGTTCATGTATTTTGAACTCAATACTGTCCAGCTTTCTGCCATGCAAGAGTTATTCTTTTGACGTGAATATCTTCCATACTTGAGTGTAGTTATTCACGCGACAAGTCCAAACGGTCCATTTTCACAACAGCAGGGCGTGATAGATCCATCAGTGATACGAGAGAGTCATAGAATAATCTAGATCTTAACTTCACGAGACCACGCGACATTGACAAAAAATCGTTGATGCTTTCTTTGTCTACACAAGTAACCAAGGCGAGTACCTTA
>LD346523.1:0-15614 GCA_001465055.1 Ptychodera flava
GGCTGGTGAAGTAGCCTCAAGCAATTATAATTTACAGGGGACGCTAATCATAAAAGTTTAGAGTCATAACATTTTATTACAGGAAAGCCAATCATGAGAGGAAACGTTTTTGCCAAAACATTTTATTGGGGACGCTCATCATGAGATCATAAAGTTTTTAGCCAGCCATAAATATTTACCAAAGACACTGATCATAAGATGATTCATTTCGTAAATATTTAGCAGCCCGGTAAGTTGGTCATGAGATGATAGCATATTTCGCGGTAAACAATCGCGTAATAGATGTAGGTTATGTAGATTTCATAATTTTTTGACGGTATCCAATTTATGATTTATATAATCGAAAGTATGTCTTGTCCGATTAAAGTCTATTTGCAATATATCTTGCCGTCTCTCAATCAATAGTTTACTATGATTTTAAACAGCTTTCGAAATCGGCATCATACGATAAAATGATTTCTTTTGAAAATAGAGCCAGTTGAAAATTAAGTTATCATAACAACCTTTGTAAATTCACATTGGGTTTTCCAATCGACAATTAAAACAGTTGATCGTCAGCTTTTTTGACTCTTCAGTCGCTTCTTTATTTGATTGTAAAGTACCTTGAACACTGCATAAAACATGTCGCCCAAAAAGGCCAGCGATCCGTGATAGCACGCAATGGAGAATCCAAATAACAAACAAGCTCATTTTGGTAATTAAACAAGTAGGGGCGTTAGATAGTGACGGTCAAACAGAAAGAACTTTTCCTCGTGTTACATGTGGTGCGAGAATTCATGTTATCAATATAACTACCCGAGGAGTGCTTAATGTGCATCATCAGTGATGGCATTAATTGACTATCATATAAAATATCATCTCGGGAGTTTGACTAAGTGACACTCCAGTAAGAACTGTTTCTGCATACGGGTCACCCTACGCGGGCCGCGACGCTGTTTTGGGCTGCGGAGAAGCCTGGGGGTGCTGAAAGCGAGGGAGTTCAATGGTCATCTTACGGGCACACACGTCGTTTTCAAATTTTAACGGAAATAAAAGATTACCATCTTTCGCCACTGAGGACACTGCTCGAAACTCTCACTCTGACCTGAAGTGAAGCCTCTTTCTACTTCAGGCAGAATTCATCACAAATCGCATACTTCGCAAATTCATAACATTTTAATAATAATTCCTGAAAAATACCGATTTATATTTTCACGCATTCACGTGTGATGGTTGCCTGAGAAAAAAAGGCTCGATGTAGCAAAGCTAGAGCTTAGCTGTTTACAAAACTATATTGTCACTTTATTAGAGGTACCAGTCCGTATCCATCGTCACCTTTATTCGACTGCTACGAATGATTTAATCATAGAAAATCGAAATCGATTGATACACTCATTAATGACACTTTGTAGTGACACCTAGTTCTCCGTATAATCATTTTACGAAAAGAAAACAGTCACTATTGATGGAACAACCGAAAACCTACAAACTCCTATCGCAGACTGAAGTTATTTTATTCGCAGACTTAAGGAACGAACGAGTCTTCTGAGAACGCTCTTCCGATGACTTTCGATTAGCGTAAACGTCAGAACTTTGGTGAGAATACATCACATGGCAAAATTATCCATATACATGTATAGAAAAAAAACAATTGCCTCCGCTGTAGGGAGGAGAGATCAACAACCGGGTCAATAAAACACCGATATCATATATATATGAAGTTTTAATTGTAAAAATGTGAAAACGTCTGTTAACGAAATCAATTTATTATGTAATTCTAATGATATTGTTTTACTTCAAGAGACTTGGTTAGCTGCCGATGAACTCAGTTTTCTTAGGAATATTAATGACTCTTTTTATGCTGATGGTATTTCAGCCATGCCTGTTGATAAAGAAATTCTTATTGGACGCCCCCATGGCGGCCTTGGTATCTTGTGGAGAAAGGATCTTGGAAATGCTATTAAAATTTTGAAATTTGATAATGAAACTGATAGGATTATGGGCGTGCTGTTTGAATGCAATGATCAAAAATCAATTATTCTTAATGTATACATGCCATGTGATGATAGAAGTAATAATGAAAACTGTGAATGCTTTTTAAGTCATCTTGGACTTGTGCATTCTATAGTTACTGAATGTAATACACCATGTGCATATATTGTGGGAGACTGGAATGCTTGTGTTAACAAAAACAGCTCTTTTGGTAATGAACTCAAGTCTTTTTGTACTGATCATAATTATGTACTCTCAGATGTTAAGCTTTTAGATGTTGGAGACCATTTCACTTATTTCAGTGATTCGCATGCCACCACATCCTGGCTTGATCACTGTTTATCAACTTTTCAGGGTCACAATGCCATTTCTAATATTTCCATTCTTCATGATTTTCATACTTCGGACCATTTTCCTCTGTGTATTTCTATCAATACTGGTAGCCTCCCGCATTTTGATCTTGATTCTGACAATCATGTAAGTTGCTGTAAATGGCATCTTGCCAACGAAGACCATATTGAAGCATATCGCTTAAATTGTGATGATTTGCTTAACGAACTTGTCATACCTTCCCAAATTTTACATTGTACTGATGTTAATTGTAACAATACCAACCATCATAATGATATTGATTTGCTGTATAACAATGTTGTACAGAGTCTCTCTCAGGCAGCTGAGATGAATATTCCTCATTCGAAAACAAAGAGAAATTTTAATATTCCTGGATGGAATGAATTTGTTAAGACTGCCCATGATGAAGCTAGATTTGCTTTTAAACTGTGGATGAGCTTTTCAAAGCCTAAGCAAGGTCATATATTTCGCAGGATGCAGACTACCAGAGCCCATTTTAAATATGCTCTGCGTTGGTGTAAAAACAATGAGCGTACAACTAGAGCAGATGCTCTTGCTTCAGATGTAATCAATAAGAACGACATTCAATTCTGGAAACATGTAGAACAACAAGCGACTAGTCGGGTGCCTCTTGCCAATACAGTCGGGGGAGCTACGGGACATAAAGACATAGCTAACATGTGGTATAGCCATTTTAAAGATTTGTACTCTTCTGTTAAGACAGAGAGTAATAAGTCATTTGTTGAAGAACAATTGTCGAATATTCAGCTAAATGACTCCCATAAAATGTTTTCTGTTAATGATATTAGGAATGCTGTCAGTAAGTTGGAAAAGAGTAAAGCTTGCGGTCCTGATGGTATTTCATCTGAACATATACTGTATTCTAGTCATAGACTTGCTGTACTTCTGACCATTATTTTCAATGCTTGTCTGTTACATGGTTATTTACCTTCTAGTATGATTTCTACTGTTTTGGTGCCTATTATCAAAGATAAGGCCGGTGATAAAGCTGACAAGGGCAATTATCGACCCATTGCGTTGTCATCTGTATTTTCTAAGATTTTTGAAAATGTCTTGTTAACTTATATCGAGTCATATTTATATACTTCAGATAACCAGTTCGGTTTTAAGGCTAAACATTCTACAGATCAATGTATTTATCTCTTAAAGGAAGTTATTCAGTTTTATAAGACACATAAAACTCCCATGTTTTTATGTTTTATGGATGCCTCTAAGGCGTTCGACCGTGTCAATCATTGGACACTTTTTCAGAAGCTTTTATCGAGAGGAGTTCCTGAAATATTCGTACGACTGATTGTTTTTTGGTATAGATCTCAGCAAGTGTGCGTTAGGTGGGGATCTACAATATCTTCTGCATTTAATGTTTTAAACGGTGTTCGTCAAGGGGGCATTCTTTCGCCACTTTTCTGTTTACATTGATGAACTTAGCTCTAGTTTATCCAGCTGTAATGTTGGCTGTCTTTTTGGTGGTAGAAGACTTAATCATATTTGTTACGCTGATGATTTAGTTATCTTTTGCCCGACAAGCAAGGGCCTGCAAAAACTTATTCTTATTTGTGAGGTTTACGGTGCTGAACATGATATCATTTATAATCAAAAGAAAACTGTATGTATGATTGTAATGCCCAATAGTTTTAAACTTATCAATATGCCTGAAATCTGTCTTAGTGGTATGAAGCTTTCTTTTGTCCACTCGTACAAGTATTTGGGTGTTTTTATAATTAGCTCTTTCAACGATGACGATGACATTAAAAGACAAATGCGGCTATTGTATATTCGTGGTAACTTTCTTTTCAGGAGGTTTGCTTACTGTTCTATACAGGTGAAAACCAGATTATTTAAATCATTTTGCTCAAATTTATACTGCTGCCAGCTTTGGTCCACCTTTACAAAGCGCTCTCTAACGAAAATTCGAGTGGCGTATAATAATTGTTTTAGACGACTTTTTAATCTGTCAAGACGTTGTAGTATTAGTACCATGTTTGTTGTCTATAATGTATTGTCTTTTGGCGAGTTACTGCGTAAAAACACTTTTAACTTTATGAACAGAATTAAGAGATCTCAGAATTCTTATATTAAGACTATTTATGCTTGTACATATATTGACTCACTCCAGTGCAGGCACTGGAGAACTATTTTATACTGAAGTTTTTTTCTGTATAGTTGATTTTTGTGTGTATCTGTTATTTTTTCTTTATTTTATGGTATTTTTATATGGGCCTAGAGCCTGATTCAAATAAATATATAAATATATATATATATATATATATATATATATATATGTGTGTGTGTGTGTGTGTGTGTGTGTGTGTGTGTGTGTGTGTGTGTATATATATATACATATCACATGAACTGGCCCGAATCGCCACCTGTGAAACGTAGAACAGGACAGATAGAAAATCCGAATGACCACTGTTGTACGTCATCAACTGGACCTTTTTTTTCTGCATAGTATACCGTTCGTCTCGCCGCGGCCCGGCTAGCTGAGCTAGCGAAGCATTCACCTGATAGTATCCAGCTTAGCGTGGTTTCCTTACTGTGCTATGCAGATAAGAAACGATAGTGAAATTTATCTAAATGTTATCACACTTGTGTAATTCGTTTGTAAAGTTGTCTCAAAATTTACTACAGTACGGTAATTGTAGTTAAGTTGCGGCAAACAATAGACGGATGAAAATGTTGTTTCACAGTAGGCTTGCACTGTAATTGTTGATACAGCAACAAAGCCTATCGGCCAGTATAGCAACTGATTAGTGTCTGTGTGAGTAGGGTCACCCTAAGATTTCCTGACTTTCTATCCCCGTACATTTCGACAACTTTCTCATGTACAGCTTCTGGCGTACGTACACCTGTTTTACCGCGGATCATTATTTTTTACCAATGTCAGCTTCATATAATGCAAAGGCAACAAGAGTCTAATGACAATTAGACTATGACTCAGCCGTGATGCAATGTAACTCAGAGTGGCTTATATAAGGAATGTAATATGAGTATGTATATGTGAAGTGCACTGCGAAATGTACTCCCTGATGTGTGCTTATTATGGGTCCATAAAAGTTCTTTATTTTCATAGCAGTGACTACAAGTCAGTGCAATTTTTTAGGCAAGTTTCGGAACAACTTAACAAACCAATTACACAAGTGTTATAACCAGTTCGTGTACACTTTAAAATAGGAGACGTTCAAAATATATCCCATAAACGCCCATGTGACTAAAATGAACCAATCACCGTGTCGATAACGTCATGCGGAACACCGCCGCCAACGTTGAGACGTACGTCTGTGGTCTGACACATGCGCATATCGCGACTGCTCGCTTCCGCCTATCGAGGAAAACAACAGAGTCGCAGCAACAGAATCATGGAACTTAAACATCGTAAAGTTCATGCCATGGACGGAAGACACTTTCATATGGTCTTCTAGACGTTTTTAGCTGAGGACGCACAATTGATATAACCATCGGATGGCCAGTCATTTCATGTCTTCGTCCACAGCTCGATATAACGCCGGGAAAACAGACCTGTACGCAGGGCTTACGGCTGCAATACTAGTCAGGCGACCTGCGATCAACAGTGCTTCCCGTTTTCAAAACCGCGCACCGTTGCGCACCTATCCGTGGGATAAAAGTGTTAGGCATTATTAGAAAGCTGTTTTTCTGCCCCTACGAATGATATAAGAAATTACTAAGTAAGCTTGAACTACGATCGTGAAACGCCCGCAAAAATTAGTCGACTGTCAACGTTAAAATCGCGGGAAAGTGTGATGGCGATTTGCGTATTTCAATGACTAACTGCAAAATGATGTAACGAGAAAAATCTCGCACGTACCACCCTCCAAAGCTTCAATTTTAAAGTGTAGACCATTTTGGAGATATTTTCATTCGAAAGACACCGAATATCTGTCAACTGCGGTTAAAAAACCCGCCGAAATTTGCCAATGGGTTCGTTCCCGCAAAATCGTACGTTCACTTCCGCTTTTACAAATTTAAATATTCATGAGAAATTCCCTTCTGCCATTGGCCAATACAAAAGGTCATGACTTCAGCAAATGTCTCCTATTTTAGAGTGTACACGAACTGATAACATTGAGATCAATTTCACTGTCCATTCTTATCTGAATGTATGTGTAAACAATATTAAGAACAATAAAGTGATACTTGTTTGTGATAAGCTGTGTTCAGAATGGCCTGAAATTTGATATGCTTGGTAAATATCAAGATGTTGAACATTAAGTAAAATACTATATCCTATAAACCTGACGAGCTGCAGATGGTAATTGTAAGCGACAAACGATGGGGCCGGAAAACAGCGGGAACGTGAGGACAAATTTTTTGTCGTCTGCGCCTTTCTCAGTATTTTGCCCGTTGGTAAGTTGTGTCTAACGTTCGCTGCTACGAAAACTGAGCAGAAAACACGACAAAATGGCTCGAGTATGGTCAGAAAAACTCGACAAAGAAATTCGCGAGCTATTCCGTCCAGCGGAGGAATCGGGAGCCACCGAAAAAGATGATTTTTAGCTCCCATATATGCATATGTATATATGCAAATAGGAGGTATTCGTATAAGGTGGAAAAATTTCGTCTGTAGGTGTGTATGTCCGTCCACATCAAAAACTCCTAAACCGTAGCACCTACTGTCTTAGTATTTGGTGTACAGATGCACCTAGGGGTGGAGATGTGAATTTGTTCAAATGAACATGTCAGTGCCAAAAATATGCAAGTGAGGGGAAAAAAGGAAAAATCCTGCAAATGGCTAAAACTCAGATAGCATTGGTCAGATTTGGTTGAAACTTGGTATGCAGATTTCTTTCGGTGTTATAAATTATGTGTGCAAAAATTGGGATGAAATTTGCATGTTTGTATTTTTAGGGTATTTTTTCCGTTTTTAGTCAAAAAATCTTGTTCTCTGAAATTGCTCGTCTGATTGCTATGAAACTTAATATTCATGTTCCTCAGGATGACCTCAGTCATGCTTGTACAAATTGTATTGATATTGTCATATTTGTAATTTTGGGGCAATTTTCCCAATGTTTGATAAAAAAATTTATTATCCAAAAACTACTGATTTGATAGCTAGCTTTGATATTTGGTATACAGGTATCTAAGATAAATCTCAATATAGTGTCTTGAAGGTATGTTGAAACTGGCAATTTTTTTTTGGGGGGGGGGCAATTTTTGCCTTTTTTGGTCAAAATTTTTTTCTCCTAAAACTTCTGATCTGGTAACTTTGATATCTAGAGTACAGGTTCCTAGGGTTTATGTTAATTAGATATATTTTAAATTAGGATGAAATCTGCAATTTTGTATTTTGGGGGGCCAATTTTTCTCATTTTTGGTCAAAAAATTTGTTTCTCAAAATTTACCAGTCTGATTGCTTTGATATTTAGTAAACCAGTTCTTAGGGTTTTTGTTAATAAGATATACTGAAATTAAATTGAAATCCGGAATTTTGAATTTTTGGGGCAACATTGCGCAACTGTCAGTTTTACTGGGATATCTTTCATTTTGTATTTTTAAGATTTTTTTTGTAATTTTATACCTTCTGGAACTAAGAGTATATAATGTGGTGATTTAGTAAGCATTTGATATGGTAAACTGTATTTGGTGTTGAAATGCGGTAAAAAAATCCTGGCAGATTTTGAAAAAATTCCAAACATATGCCAATCAAAAATTCAGCCAGAGAAGGTTTGACAAAAAGAAAAGGTGGGAGAGTGGGGAAAAAAGAATGTACAATGGATCGGATAAAAAAGATCATGTACCTCTTCGATCTTCCAGACACCGTCCCTTATCAAATGGTCCACCCCGATGTATTTTTGTGCACAATTAACCATGCATATTCCTATTTTCATTTCCCTGTGATGACCATATTCTTGAAAGATCACCTGCATTCATAACATATGTCTGCATGACCTTCAAGCTTCTCTAAAGCCTGCCTCAGATCACTGCCATATAAATCCCTGCCATACGGTAGACTTTTGTGTTTGTAGTGTAATGGGTTGTTAAGAAACTGACACCACATCACAGCCCCATGATCTCCAAATGCATGGGGTACAATGGCGTTCAGGTTACTAATTAGCCCTATAGTATTGCCATGATTCTGGGTTATGGCATTGCTGAAACACTGCTGAAGATGATTTATCACTTTGGCTGTTAACTGCTTGTGGTTTTCTTTGAGTTTGTAGAGTTTATCAGCAAAACCGTTCTTAAGATGGTTTGTCTTTATGCTTGATTATATCCTGTCTAACATCTGCCTGTATCTTCCCTATAGTTGTACTGTCATCATCCATGGTAACGGTCGCTATAATATAAGTGAAACATATATGTTTCAAATTATACCTAACTACTAGTATAATACAATTATCAATACATTTTGTAACGTGTTTTTTTATCAGATTTCATAATTACCTTGCTTTCTTAGCCTTTGAACATTCTTCTTCTATGGCCCGATGACATGAGTTTTTGCAACCCTCACTATTGCATCTCCAGATTCCCTTTCTTTGCATTTCAATGTTTTATTGTGGAGAGGGGCAGTGACATTGCTGTTCTCCAATGCCAGCATTGATCATTCCTATAAGAAATATTGCAGTAAAAATTTATTTACTCTCAAGAAAACACACAAGATGATTCAAATCTTGATTAGCACAATTATTTGTACATGAATGCATAAAACATGAAAAAAGAGAATAAAAATCACATTTCTTGAGTTGCCAATATTATTTCTAAAAAGCCAAAAGAAATCGACATCTTGAGTTGAAAAGCAAACGTTGTGAATGTTTTGTTGTTTCTAGTGAATAAAGATTATTATTATTATTATTATTATTATTATTATTATTATTATTAGACATATTTAGGGATGATAAGTGAAGGGGGAAAATACAATGCAGATCCAACGTTCAACAAAGTCCAAAGTCCCATTTCTCACTCAATGGATCTACGACAGAACATGAATACAGGCTTCTCATTTTAACGCTGATTCAAAACAAGGATAAAACATCCAAAACTCTTAATTTGGTTGTGTACTGTGTGATTTACATCAACGGTACCACATACGGTTTAAAGGTCAAGGGCAACAAACATCACGCAACCCGTGCCCCCCCCCCCTCAATTCCTGTCAGAATACGTAAACTGTGTCGACACATACGTCCTATATACACTTGGCAAATTACATTAACTGATAAAAGTACTGGCATACCTGTTGCTGTCTTGTTATTGATATCAAAAGCTCTCATTCCACGTTTATCTGCTTTTCGATGTGTCTTGTTCGTACTTTGTTGACAGTATCACATCCTCAGGCCACGCTCAAAATACTTCCGCCTCCATACTTCGTTTTACCGATACACCGTGAAAGTTGAAGGGGCCTCTTACAGTTGTTACAGGAGTTCAGACTTGTAGAAAGAACTCCCAAATTTACCAGCCTGATGGCTTCATTCCATGGTATGTCTATGTCTTGCCGACAGTTTCAGTATTACTATCAGCAACTGTGGCCTCGCGCTGAACTGATTGTCTCTGCAGCTGATTTCGCGCTGGAGTTTTCGCCCCAGAAACTGTGAAAATTCTACTCTGATTCACAACAGAAACATTCTGACGTCTTCTGAACTCGGCCTTTGAAAGAAATTGTCCGTGTTTCGCTGTATTCATAGTGTCCTCTGGGAAAAAAACTCGACAAAACACAGTGAACGGCAGGCGACAGCCTAACGTCATACCAAAACAAATAAAACTTAGGTAGCAAGGGGGTCTGCAAATAACTCGAAGACGGATCTGTTCTCGAGAGAATGGTTCATCCTCGCGTCGTTTTAGGATTTTGGGATATGCCGCGCTGACGGTGTGGTGGGCAGGTGTTCGGAGGGTGAAGGGATAAAAACACTGCGGCCACAAATCAGTCTATATGGCCACCCCAGTCTGTCATAATATGGCCACCTCTGAGAACTGCAGAGCGCCACCTAGCGCTGAAAAAGTGCATGCATATAAACATGTTTTTTATGAACACAAACATGATTTTACGAAATAAACATATGGTTCATACACGTAAACGTGAAATCCATTAACACAAATTGTTTTTCATGAACAAAAACATAAAATCTATGAACAAATGAATGTTTTTCAATGAACATAAACATCGAATTCATGAAAATAATTTGTTTTCATAAACATGAGATTTTATGAACATAAAAACACACTGTGAACACAAAAATATGGTTCATGGACACAAAAATGGGTTTCTTGAACATAAACATAAAATTCAAGAACACAAAAATGTTTTCATGAACATAAACATAAACTTTATGAACATAAACATAATTTCAAGAACACAAAAATGGTTTTTTGAACACAAAAATGTTTTTCTGAACATAAACATGAAATTTATGAACATAAATATGAAATTTATGAACATAAACATGAAATTCATGAATATAAACATGGTTTTCATGAACATAAAAATGGTTTTTATGAACATAAACATAAAATTCATGACCACAAAAATGTGTTTCATGAACACAAAAATGTTTTTTTATGAACACAAAAATGTTTTTTTTATGAACACAAAAATGATTTTCATGAATATAAACATAGTTTTTATGAACATAAACATAAAATTCACGAATTTTGCAACACTTGGCTTGCCATATAGGAAATCACCAAAATAGGTACACATTATAGACTGCCATGCATAGTGAAATGACATTTCGGTGAAATTCCAAAATCAAATTTTTTACACAACCATGGACTTCTAACCACTCTAGTTTAATCAAGAACAAGAAATCTAAATAATCAAGCATGCATAAATGCATAGATTTATGTAATTTTGTTCTGAAAAAAAATATTCATAGTTTCATCATAGACCGCCATGCATAGTGAATCAACATTTCAGTGAAATTCAAAAATCAAATTTCTTGCACAATCATGGATTTGTAACCACTCTAGTCTAATCAAGAACAATAATGTGAATAATCAAGCACACATAAATGCACAGATTTATCTAATTTAGTACTGAAAAAAAAATATTCATAGTTTCATCATAGACCGCCATGCATAGTCAATCGACATTTCAGAATAATTCCAAAATCAAATTTCTTGCACAACCATGGACTTGTAACCACTCTAGTCTAATCAAGAACAATAATGTGAATAATCAAGCATACATAAATGCACAGATTTATCTAATTTTGTACTGAAAAAAAATATTCATAGTTTTATCATAGACCGCTATGCATAGTGAATCAACATTTCAGTGAAATTCCAAAATCAAATTTCTTACACGACCATAGACTTGTAACCACTCTGCTCTAATCAAGAACATTAATATAAATAATCAAGAGTACATAAATGCAAAGATTTACCTATTTTTGTATTGGCAAAAACTATTCATAATTTCATCATAGACACCCTGAATAGTGAACCAACTTTTAGATGAAATTCAGAAATCAATTATTTGTACACAAATGCACATTTTACTTCCCCTATTCAAGCAAAGAACATTTAAATACATTATCAAACATATATAATATACAGATATAGCATGTTTTGTGGGGGTAAATTGTCAATAATTTGCCTGATAGACTCCATGTATTATAATTTGATATTTTTGGATGAAGCACTAAATCAGCCACATCTTGCCTTCTTATGGTTGCAAAAAATATGGTGACCCTCCCTCAAATGTACGAAATACCATATCTCTTCAAAAATTCTTGCGTGATAAATTGCGACTGTCCCTCCAAAAACATTAGCCCTCCCCTCTGTAATTTGTCCATAACATAACAATTGAACCCATTGTTATGTAAATTAGCTGATACTGTTTTAGTTATTCCTGGGCAGAATGCCCCATTGGAGGGGGGAGGGTCAAGATTTAGAATGTTGGACAAGGGGGAGGGTCACATTTTAGACAGGAGGATAGGGGGAGGGTCACATTTTACGGTACAGGTGTGCGCGGAATTCCCCCGGACCACCCCCACCCTGTAATTACTGAAGGCTCCCTAATAAGAGAATAATCACCGAAGACCAACGTCAAGCTCGAGAACTTGATTGTAATTGCCGGGACAAGTCTACATGCCCCTTGAAAGGGAACTGTCAAGTCAAAGGTGTGAATTACAAGGTCAAGGTATCAACGGGGGACAACTCGGAGAAGGTCTACATCGGACTCACTGATAACACCTTCAAGACGCGCTTCGCTAATCACATGCAATCGTTCCGTAACGAAAGATATCGTCACTGCACGGAGTTGCCCAAGTACATTTGGTCCTTGAGACAAAAGAACCAGGTTTTTGACATTTCGTGGTCAATCATTGACAAAACACCAAGTTATTCTAACATAAGCAAGCGATGTAATCTTTTGTATATCAGAAAAACTACACATTATCAACGCTGACAAATCTACGCTATTAAACAAACGCTCGGGGTTGGTTATAAACTGTCGCCACCAAACCAAATAATATCAAATTTTAACACCACCTACAAATAGAATGGTACGTCCCGATAATACACACACACACACACACACAGATATATATATATATATATATATATATATATATATATATATATATATATATATATATATATTTAGAGGTTATTACCCAATATCGCCTGTTCCTGTGTCGTATCAGCATGAGTGTCATTTGTGCTGCGTCAGACACGAGACGAAATCGAGTGTCTGACGCAGCACAAATGACACGAACGCTGATAAGACACAAGGAACAGGCGATATTGGGTAATTACCGATTTATCATATACCCATGCCCATAATTTTACTAATAGTACGACAAACCTTAAATTTTGAGGCTTTACTTTATTACGCCTTGCGCATAAATATCGGAATGTTTGTGAACAGGCTTCATTCATAAAGTATACGACGAAGTCAACATCACGCATCACATCAATGAACCCCAAAAAGAAAAACACCGGGATATAAAAATCGTCATACAGGAGGAACCTTTTAAGGTGCAATAAGCTATTATAATTGTAACCGATCAAAAACTGTGCTCAGCTTTAAATCTATTCTGATTTCGATCGTCGTACGGCACGGAGCTCGCGCGGAGAGGGGACGCCATTTTGATTGTTTACCCTGAGAGTTGTCATGTCAACAGTCGTCGCGCGCGAGACATCGCTGTCACGTCACGCCACGCGCTCACTATCTGTTCGGGGGTAGACCGTGCACTGTGTCGGCGCCGTGCGAACGGCAGAATGTTTGCTAGAGCTCGGCCAAAAAAATAGGAGAACTTTAACAGGAAAACCATGCGAAAACATTACAAAGACTTTAACATTTTATTTCCGTATTTTGCAACCAGAAATACCTGTGTTCCTCGAAGCCCTTCAATTTTTTACGTCGGCGACATCCCTTCGCAGGCCGGGAGCGGCAGCCATTTTGTTTGTTTACGTTATTTACCAACAAATTGCACTTATGGAGTTCGCGCGCACCCGGAGCCTGTCATGTGGGAAAATTCTGACAGGTCACGTGTGTGCACTTCCGCATTGCGACGAAGGCCCTCTGTATGCTCTCTGTACTTTCGTATCGTTTATAATCAAACCAGCTCCAGCGGGTGGCAATATATAGAAAATCATGGAAATCAGGCTATGTGATATGTATATTTTGTTTAGAAACGAGCATTTAAACGTAGGGTTTGTGCGAGGTCGTCGGCGATTGAAATACGCAGTAAGAGTGTCGAGGAGTTCGTTTTCGAGATAGGGCCGCGGTAACGCCGGTTAGCTACCGGTAGATCATGGTTGACAAAACAGTGATGCAAAAACATTTAGCGTTGTCCGAGCCCCCTTTTACTGCAAAGTGTTACCATAGAAATGCGTGTGTTTCATATATATATATATATATATATATATATATATATATATATATATATATATATATATAATAACACAAATCGCAAATTACTTCAAGTACAAAGTAATTATATCTGTTACTTAAGTTTCATGCATTCTTATTGCTGATATCTGATATCATTACTTTGTACTTGAAGTAATTTGTGTTATAATTTATAACGCTCTGCTTCAACATTGAGCACTGTAATTTCTAAAGAGTGTATGTATGTATGCATGTATGTATGTATGCATGTATGTATGTATGCGTATGTGTGTATGTGTATATGTGTGTGTTTAAAGTTGTGACCAAAGTTTTCTATGGTAGTCGTTCTAAAAGGTCGCTGCATAATGATGAAAATCGTGTATTGTAGGCCTGATTGTCGATGATCCAACCCATCGCTTGTAAATGAAGAACCTTTTTAATGTGGCCGATATCTGTCTTTTAAAGAGAGTGGCTAGGCTCTTTCGTCATCATATTATTCAACTTGTAACTCAATTTGTAAGGGGTGGACCATTTGATATCCTGGGGGGTCTAGAAGATTTGGGGGGAGGCATTATTTTTTTTCTACTTGTTCCACTCGATGTTTTTTTTCCTTGTGAATCCTGGCAATTTTTTTTTCTTGCATTCTTCCTTCAAAGAATATATATATATATATATATATATATATATATATATATATATATATATATATAATTTTGGGGTATGTTTTAAACATTCAGTCATTCAGTGTTTTAATGAAATTGTTGTCTTGTGAGTTTTAAGAGAGGAACTTAAAAGTGTCAATTCTAAAGTTTGAATACAGTATTTTGAATGAGCTGTGAATGTACTCCACTCTTTTTATACATAACCAGATGTCCAGAACTGTTGTAAGAAAAATTTGATTGTGAAATATTAGTGCATGTTGCTTTCTAATATTGCATTTTCATAGTGGAAACAGAAAAGTGTCAGGAACTTGTCATGCTTTTAATATGAACTGCAGATTTCATAATGATTAGAGTACACTTTGCAAAACAGACTTGAATGATGAAAATCATGGCGAGCACGATGCATTTGATGCATTATGGGCAAGTGGAAAAGTCAAGAAAGACAAGAAGGGTGCACAGAAATGGGAAAGTTACATCCCAAAAAGTTCTTGCTGATACTGTGATAGATTTTTTTTCTTCCACATTAGCTTGCCACTTTTTTTTTTCATAAGTCATCTAAGGCAGAATTTTTTTCCCTTGTATCTTCTGGGAAATTTTTTTTTTCGAAAATCTTCCAGACCCCCCCCCCGCCCCCAGGATATCAAATGGTCCACCCCTAATGCGTTGACCAAGGCAAGTGATGATGTATTCTATTCAAGAAAACCAAAAGCACTGTCATTCAATACCGGGTTGGAATGATGTTGTCAAAGAAGCATATACTGCAGATTGTACAATGTTTCATCCAGGATGGCATCTTCAGGGGGATTCCCCCCTTTACCAGA
>LD346523.1:34582-45353 GCA_001465055.1 Ptychodera flava
ACAGGGCAAAAACGTGCCCCACTCAAAACATACGTAGTAGGTGCCCCGATGGAGAGAATCGCTATCGATGTAGTTGGCCCTTTCCATATATCTGATAAGGGAAATACCAAGATTTTAGTAGTGGGTGATTATTTCTCAAAGTGGATGGAGGTCTACCCTATACCTAATGAGGACGCAATTACTGTCGCAAAAGCATTATTAGACAATTTTCTCAGTAGATTTGGCATGCCCTTGGAATGCCATAGTGACCTCGGCCGGAACTTTGTTTCTAACGTTTTTAAGGAGGTATGTGAACTGTTAGGGGTACACAAAACCTACACAACCCCTCGTCATCCTCAAAGTGACGGCCAAGTGGAACGTTTTAATCGTACTTTGGTCCAATACATTAAATCCTATATGGACCCACAAAAACATCAAACCGACTGGGATGAGCACCTAAGTCTAGCAACATTTGCATATCGCAGTAGCGTCCATCCTGCTACTGGCGAAACTCCTAATATGCTAATGTTTGGCAGGGAATTGTATTATCCATTGGATATGGCGATTACGCCTCTTAAACTACATGACAATGATCAAGGAACTGACTACGTTTCTGATTTGAGAGAGAGATTAGAATTAGCCCATGAGCATGCACGGTCACAGCTTACAAGTACAGCCAGGAGACAGAAAAAGATGTATGACCGTTTTGCGACAAAAAGCTGCCACAATGTAGGGGACTTTGTTTGGCTGAAAGATGAAAGAAGGAAAAAGGGGTATTCACCTAAACTGCAATTGGCTTATGAAGGACCATATTTGGTAATAGGCAAATTGTCTGACTTGGTGTACAGAATTCAGTACAGCCCTAAAAGTAAGCCGAAAATTGTCCACTACGAGAAACTAAAGCGTTATCAGGGAGAGCCTCTGAAGGGTTGGTTAGATAAGGTTAAGATTCTACCTATCGATGAACGTGTACAAGTTGGTAAACCCTCTGACCACGATCAAGCAAAATCTGATCTGGGTAACAAAATTGTAACCTCATCCTGTGATGCAGATAACACTGTTACTGAGAATGGTGATACTGTAGAGATTAAAGGTCAGTTTGATATATCTACTGAATCCAATCTGAAACCAGATGTTCCCCCTGATATCAGTTCAGAACCAGGAATGATAGATGTCGACAATGACATAAGCAAAGGCCAAATTAAATGTAGTGATGATTTAGTCTGTGTAGAGGAAAGTCAGGGAGATGCTGACATTTTAGAAGTAGAACAATGTGACAATGGTGATACAAGGATTGCTGAAGATTTCACTGAGAAAAACAAAATTAAAGATCAACCTAACAGATATCCTACGAGAGCTAGGAAGCAAATTAACCATAATGGCTTTGGAAGACTGTCAAAGGCCGTGAGTCAAGTTTGGAAAGAATTGACAAGTTGATTCGATCACGAAATGATAACATCTAAAGTACGTAGCCAAGGAGAAGGGTAGCCTCTCTTTTCAGGGTCCGGCGCCCCTGCGTAGGTTAGCCAATATTGTGCTGTAGTAAAGGACACACATGTCATGAATGGATAAGTTCATGTTAGACTACCGGACGTGTAACTTTTTATATAGTTGCACGAAGTGAACGGCAAGGTTCACAGTATTTAGTCACGTTTCGTGGTGACTGTTGATGAGAGATCATCGTTTATGAGTTTCCTTCCGACTAATGACAGAGAAAACAATGAAAAGACAAAAAAAAGGCAAAAAAAAAAAATCACAAAAAAATTATCAAAACGAGGAAAACGAAGAAAAAAAAATAGTATTAAGAGAGATCATTTAAAGTCTTTATTCTCTTCCTCCTCGTTTCCAGAGTCGGTAAGAATTGCTAGATATTGCGATTGACCTGGAGCATCCTTTTCTTGAAAACTAGGTGGTATTGAGCAGAGTAAGGAGATCTGCACCTTGTATACCAGAAGGCCTAGCTTCTTTTCTCGCGTGTCTTTGAGTGGTTGTGGGCGGTATAAAATATGGGTACAAAGACCCGTTGGAATACCTGAACCTATCATTGACTCTTTCTTTCACTCTATCATTTCCCTTTGTGATGAGAAGAATTCTTAATTAGATTGTGCAATAGGGTAGTTAACTCCTGGTGGGCGTAACACCTCGTCTCAAAATTGCTACTCCTTTGACAATGCGACAAACAGAACGACTACTATCCCTTGAACGAGTATGTGGTATCCACAGATAGCGGATTCTGTTAACTTTTACATGACAATTTCCTCTTAGACTTCCTTTATTTGACATGACAGGAGGGCTACATACCCTCGGTTTAGTCTAGGGACGGTTCATTACAGCCATTTTCTGTTGGTTGTTGTTAAGATCGTCGACATTCTGTGTATGAGGACATGCACAGGTCTGGTCGGGGGGAGTTGTTGCGGAACTTAAGGGTCAGTAACCTGTTACACTGCTCTTGCTCCGCTGGCTCAGAAAATGCAACTTTTTCCTGAATCTCAGGTTCGGAAACCCTGTATTTGAGAGCACAATAAGACCTGTCGGCTCCATGTCTGGGCGGGACTTAGATCACGTGGGAAAACTTATAATATCCCGACACCCCCTGACTTTTGGGGACTTCTAGACCTGTTGTCGTGCTGTGAACATCGTGTTCAAAGCTGTGCTGAGCTGAACTTTTGCCTAACCGTTGTTTCCCTTTTATTTCGGTTTAAACCTGTTCCACGATTTGTGCGAACATCTCGTGTTAGCCTCGGTGAGGTATTATTGTCTTGGTTGTTAAACTAGTCGTGCTATTTCAGGTTTTCATAGTTGTTCAGTGAGCGGGTTGCTCGAGCACGCCGGTCTGCCTTGTGGCTTTGCTACCAGCCAAATCTCAGTGCGCGTTCCGTCGTGCACACAGTCCATATATCGAACTACGGTTTGTGACGGTCCGGTTCATCTCCATCTAGGCTCGCCATTGCCACGAGTACGCTACCATTAACTAGAGGAAACTTTTAATCCTCTAAAGGTTGGCATTTTGGGCCTAATTTCAGATAATCCGTTACAGTATAATTGAAAGTATTTACGATTATCACACTCTAAAAGCCTTCATATAAGATCGAACGAACGAGAATAATTTTTTTCCGTCAACTTTGCATTCAGAAACAAACAATAAACCCACTCTGCTTCCTAAAATAATGAATTTTATGGCATTGAACTGTATCATAATATGACCTTTCAATGTATGAAAAGACATGTTTGACTTGTAAAACAGGAGTCAATGATAGTTGTACGTAAGATGAGTTGACGAAGGCACACAAAATTAATTATGCAAAACAAAGAAGAAGTGCGTTCCTTATCATGAAGGGATAACGCTATTAACCCAAGGGTTTGCAAGAGTGGCTGATGAATAGTTTCAACAGTACGAATTTTGTCGTTAATTTAAAAATTTGCATTGCACGGACTAAATGAAACAAAAATTTTGTTCACAGTCGGCAGATTCGTCTTCAAAAAGTGACATCCCACACAGTGCACCCACTTATATAGACACCTATACCCTCACACATTGTATACCACTCCGCATGTCACCGGTAAACCTCCAATAAAATTGAGACGTCCACTACTAATGCTGTAGATATCATTGTATTGGAAGGAGAAGCGTCGATGTAGTGGATTTACTGATGAGCTTATTTCGATTCGTTTGGGAGAAATATCAATGGTATCTATGTGTTATACAATGGTTCAAAGCAGATGTCTCTTCACATTGTACAACCATCACTTAGGCGACGCGTGTGTTGTTTTCAAGTTAACACCAGGAAATACTTGTACTCTACTGATCACATCAAAATACTGTTTAAACAAGGGAATCACTGCACACCAAGCGTGAACTGTAAAATAAAACGACCAAACTGAATGACTTGATGTTTTTCTGTGAATATTCAGTCTCTGTCTTTGGCTTCACTTCGTAGTCAAACCATGTGAGGCATCTTGTATGACTGGGTACTATTACGGTTTCCAGGAAGTACATGGACACTACAGTACAAGGCAGTGGACATTACAAAACGAGGCCAACATAGGGACAGCCAATCACAGTGCCGTGAAGTGAACAGAACATAGTAATGAGAGCTTAGAGAAGGTATCCAGCCAACGAGTGTGCCGCAAGCGGACCTTGTAGGTCCACAAACACCAATCACTGTGACCGCTTCATACACCTGTGGCCACTTTACTGTTGATTAAGACCACTTGATGCAGTCAGAAATTCTGTTTGTACAAAGGCAAACCTAGCTCTATCTGGGGTTGTAAATGAGGGTTTACGATTGGCACTCTGTGTTCAAGATTGAGATGAAAATGTAATATTACCATGCACTGATCCATGTACAATTTTGTTTATTTCAGTTTCCCCAGACACAGTGTGTGCATTGGACATACAATTTTACTTGATGCTATAGCAGTGAGCCAATAAAAGCGTGTTGCCTCAATAAACTAATTATCGCGTAGAGGCTTTAATGAATGAAAGTGGTATCTTGTGTCTCAATTTTTAACACGGGTTGTCAATGTCAGCTCTCATTTATAACCCTTGGCGGGGCCAGTTTTGTCTTTATACAAGCAGAATTTCTGTCTGTATTAAATAGCCATGATCAACGTTAAAGTGGCAACGGGTGTATATCTTGGACCTTACTTGTGAAACAGGTCGAGTGGAAACAATTTTAAAACGCTGTACGACGTCATTTCTTATATCAGCTCTTATTTCAGCTCAAACATTGAATATTGAGAAAGGCAAACATTGTTGGCGTGTGCAAGAAGATAGGCTGTGTGCAGATAACAATGAAACAATTGAGGATCAATTCCAGGTTCTTCTTGAAGATTCTCTGTATAGAGAGCTCAGGGATAGATATATCCATGTCTATTATCACTAACTACTCAATATTAAAAATGTTGCATATAAAATAATAACAATAAAACAGCAACAATGAGTGACAAGTATGGTACTACATTATCAGCATGGATGGTTACAGCAGCGATAATGTATGTAATAACTTGAGTTAAGAAACACACATCTAGAAATAGAATGTAATCATAAAAAGTGTTACAAGAAATAGAGAAATCCATACAGCGGGCCTCAGATTGGTAAAACGTTCATATTACCTGTACATTTCGTAGAATTAGATAAGGAGCCATATTTACATTTGATGATCATTTCAATTAAAAGCTATTGATATCTCAGCATAAAACATTTACATAAATGTGGACATTTTCATATTGACATTCATGCTTGCGTTCATGGCGCAAAAAGGCAAAAGTAAACATTTCATACGCACCATGAAGACAGCAAAGGGGCGTGTCACAAAGCTGGTATGCCACGTCAGTTTCCTCTTCGGTTATCTATCGGTTTGCTCTAGTATTATTTCTTTCTTAAGTTTGTGAATGAGGTGAAGTTACAGTTTTTGAATGGAGTGAGGGAGCAGTTCGTGAATCAGATGAGGATACAGTTTGTAAACCATGTGACGATGCAGTTTCTGAACCAGATGAGGGTGCTGTAATATCAGTTTGATTACTTTCGTTCAATGCCTTACATACAACTTACATACAACAACATATAGATTCCCCGGGAAGAAAATACAGGTCTATACTTTTTCGATCATAACTTGTGTTTTCAAATCTACGCAAGCATAAGGTTCTTTTTTTAAAATTATAATCGGACAAAGACATGACGATAAAAAAATAAGCCCATGCAAAAGAGGGAACAACACACCAATAAAAGAAAAGCCATACTAACTTCTCCATGAAATATTTCCATCAACAGTAACTATGCTGATTAGAATTGTATTGTTCAATATTCCCATTACTGTACTCTAGCACATTTTTCAAAGTGATTGAGTCTGGTCTTTGGCAAAAGCATATCATTCTTCAAAGGTATGTCTTTTTTATCGCTGACATTACCCGTTTTACTCTGAGAAAAGTTGTGAACTATGTTTGAGTTATTTGGCAGCAATGATCAACCATCAAAATCATCGGTGACAAGCTCTATTAGATATTTCACAGCCATATCACGCTTACCGTCTGTTGCCATACGTGATATTTTTGTTTCATCTGTCTCGCTTTCAAATTCAATGTTCAGCTACTCGGCCGTCAAAAACAGAAGTTTGAAAGAGTAGTAATACGGAGAAGGTGGTAGCTGAAGTAGTGTCTTACCATTCGTGTCATAGACCAATTTCCGATTTGTCATGCAAAATATACTTGTGTCAGTGCTGTTATACAGTAGTGGATCTGTACCATCGTACTCGGGCAGACTCAGATGAAATCTCACCATTTTTGTTTCTCCCTGCTCAAAGAATCTGCTGAATTCCTTCGTCAAAACTTCATATTTCTTCTTGGTGTATAGCGATACAGTGGAGACATTATAAGTGAAATTTAATGCAGGTGGTTTCTTAGGCATTTCTGGCATCGCTTTTGAGCTGATGTTAGTAGTGTTCGCCTCAGCAGTACCGTTCGTCGCCGAGATAGTCGTGTTTGTCATGGTTGAGAAAACTGGAACAGGTGTACATTCAATTCCTGTATGACTAAGTAGAATTTCTGTTGAAATAGCCAACAGTAGGATTTCAAAGATGTTGCCCATCTTCATAGAAGCACTTCGATACACATATAGACAGCTAAACATAAACGTCGCTACCACCCCAGGGCAGTATACTGCAAAGACGTTTTGGCAGTGATATTTCTAATCATAAGTCACGTGACAAAACTGTGACATTTTTATTAATTCACAAGCTTTCGTAGAACAACCCCTTCTGAAGTGCTGTTGTCTAAAGGATTAACATGTTTTGATGACGTTTACTTTAAATTAATTTGTTGTTGAGAATGATGTCTGTCCCCGACAGTAACAACATATACATTTCAAAGAAAATTATGGGTTTAAATTCAGGTAAAGTCTCCGTAATAGTCGGATACAGAAAATTATACATACGACATACTGTATTTATCTATATTTGTCGAGGCACTTGATTTTCAATGACTTGTCAAAACAGATCAAAATTATTTAGCCCACAAATATTTATTGCTCTCAGACTGGTAGATGACCTTGCACGGCACAGGCTGAATCACTTATCATCTTGTACAATTCAAAGACACAATGTCTACCTTTCAAACTATATGCCGCCTTTAATAAGTAAAAACAAGTTATTAACGTAGGGCAAACCCCTTCGAAATGGCTTTTTCTAAATTACTAAAAAAAACTATTTTAACGACGATAACTTAAAATTAAAGTGTTGTTGATTACGATCTCTGCCCCCAACAACAACAACATACACGGCTACATTTTGAAAAACAATGTGGGTTCAAATTCAATTAAGGTCTCTTCACTGATTGTATACAGAAAGTCATACATGTAACATACTGTATTTATCTATATTTGTCAAGGCACTTGATTTTCAATGACTTGTCTAAAGCAGTTCAAAATCATTAAGCCTACAAGTATGTATTACTCTCACACTTTAAGTATTATGGGACTGCATATGCTGAATCATTTATGATCTTGTATTATTCACAGAAAAAATGTCCACATTTCAAACTATTGCCCACTTTTTGTGACTTTTACGGTATTTATGCTTGTAGGACAGCATTTATTTTTTACACCCGGCGATATTACCAAGTGGAAATAAGTAGTTATTTCAAAGGCATTTCTAATATTAACCGCGATAAAGTGTGGTTCACCTATTGTAAATGGATGGTTACCCTTTATCGTCCTACCTTTAATAACTAAAGACTTGTTTTGACGTACAGTAAGGGAATTGTCCTAATTCTAATAAAATGTCTGTCAACTTAATGTAAACTTTAATTTTACTACATTTGAAGGTTTCATCTTCAAAAGAAATTTATTCTAGGTATTACGAAAATTAGGTAACAGTACTGCAAAGCACCGTTTCGAAGGCTAAGGCGCTTTAAAGTATACTTGGCATTGCAATAAGTAATATAGACTTTCTGCTGGTTCGAGATTGAGAGGAATCATTAATAGCATCGCTAACAGTGGGGCTAACGCACATCGTACATTCACTTTAATCTATAAATCATATCGAGCTTACATTCAATAGGCGGCACATAACCACACTTGACTTACAATGTATTCGAGCACTGTTGTGAGGAGGCGTTTTTCTTCTTCCCGCCAGTGTCAGCAAAGATGAAAGTCACTGATGATTGCTACCATTCATGTTAGCCCTTCGATGACCATTCGCCTAAACGGATTTTAAGTAATTGGTGTAATAATTTCTTGGGTTCATTTTGCATACAAGTCCTTATTTAGTCGCTCTTGATACCACCAGACCACACTTAAATTCTTCGCCCACATTTGGTATTTCTTGAAATGGAATAAACATTCCAACGGATATTTGATAAGATGCTTAACAGTCCAGAAAACTTCAAATGTATATGCAGTGTTTACTTATGACTTTCACAAATGCACAGACCGTTACGGTGTCAGAAACCTTACTTTTAAAAGATTTAGGCAAATGACTTATAACACATCTCCATATTTATCAAGCTCCTGAAAATATGTGTCTGTTCCTTATGCTTGATGATTCATTGAAACAGAAAGCAAGAAAGACTAGAAAGCATTTGCAAGCAAAAGCGAAGTTCCAGAGACCAGAGCAGCGGAAGAAACAAGAGAATGTGTGACAAAGATAGGTGCAGAATGAAAGAGTGCTTTGGATTTTAATATTCAGGGCTGATAGCAGTAAACACCATGGTGAGCGGGGCGAATAGCTGTAGCGGAACACACAGCATCGTACGCGGGGCTATAATACAACTAAAAGCAAGGCAGTCCGGGGAATACAGTACACAGATTACAAATGCCTACATGTACGGTAAAAACGCAACAGATACATACGGGGGCGACAACGCACGGAAATGTTTATCAGACGACATTCTCGCGAGCCAGAGCAATAATTTTCGCTCCGCTGACCTACGCAAAAATCAATCGCTTGACGGGTAGCGCTGAGTTGTTGCCGTAAAGAGGCGTGTCATTTACGACGATGATCAGACGAGAGGAAACGTCGGACCTAGGCCGTTGAAATTGAGCCACATGCATTTTCATTTGATTAAAAGCACAGACTAAAACAATTTTCATTGCTATGTCGCTGTTTTAACAAGATACTGACCATTTGATCTTGGAAAGTTGAGTTGCTTTTACATGCAGCCAACGCATGCCGGTGCATGACAGACAGTACGTTCACTATGAATGCCTAGCTCTGCATGGCACGGCTGTGTGTTACCGGCGTTAAACGGCCTCCCACCACAGCCCCGCAGACTGATATAGGAAAAACCGCTGGTGGCTCCTCAGAAATACGGCGGGCAGTTTCTCCGCCAAAACAGCCGATTTTGAGTCCAAATTTTGCATTGATCATCGTTTTCGAGCACATCCACCTCGCCTAGGTACACGATGTGCCCAGCCGCGCTTGTAAACTTAGGGAAAGGCTACTTTTCTCTCTCTGTGCGAGCGAGGCGATCGATACGCCGCCATGTTGTCTCATGAGCATTCGGGCGAAACAGTATAGCGCCACGTACGGCAAGTATTTAGAGAAAAATAAAATCAAAAAGCAACAAAAAACAAAGCGAAAGAAAGCTGGAATTATTAATAACTGAACGCAATATGATAGTTGAGCAATGCCAAATAAAAAATAAATAAATAAACAAACAAGAAATGCCCGTAAAACCCGTCCGAGCTGAGCGATGACGTCATAAGCGTGTCGCAATGCATTCTGGGTAATTAAGGTAAAATTTGTGTATAGCATGTTCTATGGTAGTAAAACCGGAAATAGAGAAAGAAAGAAAGAAAGAAAGAAAGAAAGAAAGAAAGAAAGAAAGAAGGAAAGTGAGCAAAAACTAACAGTTCCAGAGCTGGTCTCTGGAACTAAATATTGGAGACACATTTTCGGTGATGTAGGCAGATTTGGAAGGATACACATATGAGTGACAAGTTATTTAAGCAGGCTGTGTAATTCTACAATTATAACTCCATTCATTCCTTCAGCAATTGAAGACAGACCAAAAGCATTCGTGGAATCTTTCACAGCGTGGGGTTTGCTACGCAACAGCAGACTACTGTCTGCGTGAATGTGCCATAAAGTTCTGGCTGAGCCAGCCACTGTTACTACGGAGCAAAATCTATACCTAGTGGGTATACGTAGGTAAGCGATAGCGTTTAGGCAAAAAATCTATTTGTTATCTTGTTGTTTGAAGCAAAACGGTGCCAACATTGCAAATTTTCAACAAGGTCTTGCTTTTAAATGTGTTTCTGCTGTAAACCGACGTGTTTTCGACAAATAGTCAAAAAATGATACGAAATGTGATATTCAATCATAATGCATTAATATGGCTCAGGTGTCTTAACTTTGGACTGGATCGTTATTTAAAACTTTTATTTTGTAAATGACTCTTAACACTGAAGTAATTTTGAGTTGACATGCACAGCACTCTGCTTCTGTAAGTCGATTGCAAAGGGCAACGAGAACAGTACGAGCCCTGGGAACGATGAAAATTGAAAGGCAAAGTATTTAAATTGAAAATGCTAAATTAGACACATAAGTTAGCTTTCAACGCGAAGCAAGCAATTAAACCGTACGTCACCAGTTTTTCCTGAGGACTTTATATGTCCCCGGAAATTCAGCATCGTATCATCACAAATCATGGATATTAAGTAGAATGCATTCGCCCAGTCATGTGATAAAATGAAGAAATCGAATTCGGCACACTAGTAAAAAGAACTTATTGCAGCCAACTGCATATTCCATGGCTTTGTGTACCTTGCGAATTGCTTTCCCATTCACACTTCACC
>LD346523.1:45384-64343 GCA_001465055.1 Ptychodera flava
AAACATTAAGTACTTAGAACTTACTTAACAGCAAACATTAGTGATTGGAATGCGCACATCAATTAAAGGTATACTGTCACCTGTTCAAATTTTGCCACAGTTACCATGGAAAGAGAAAATTTAGCCAATCACAAATTTTAAGCGGTGACCGCTTTTTAAAAACAGCGCCCTCACATGGGCATTTTGAATACCAAGGAAAGCCCCCTTGACAATATATGGGCATATTTGATTACAGGTGACTGTATACCTTTAACGATCCAATCAATGGATCTTTTCACATTCAAAGCATATTGAAAATACAGCATTTATATCGGGATATTTTAGCATCAAATTATACTTGAAAACGCATGTTCTTGTTTCTCAAAAGTTGTAGTAGAGTTTGGCAAAAACAATCTTAGATAATGGCTCCAGTAAATCATAAATGGGAAAATAATATTGAACCTGAATGTTTTATCATTGTCCTTGTCGGGAAACGTTATAGCATCTTCTTTTGGGAGGTTTTAATTCTTTTCAATACAGTAAAGTAAAACTCATCAGACAACAAATTTGAAATTTCAACAGGTATAATTTTACTGGCAATTTCTAGCATTTTATCTACAATCGAAATACAAAGAGATGATGAACATAATCAAAGTCTATTGGCCCTGGAACAATTGGATACCGGATATTTGATATGAAAGATTTAATCTGTCAACAAGCAAAATACAAAGAGACTACAAAACTAGCTAAATAAAACGTTCTCAGAACATTACCGGGAATTCCATAACTATGCACATCACCCTATCTTCTAATAATCACTCGTCTTTATAAGTCCCCTAATCTACACTGACGTCATACAAACAAACACTTCAACTGGCAGAGAACAGTATTAACGAATTATTGATAAACGATTAAGAAAAATACTGACAAGAATACAAGGATAGACGTTAAATTAACCATTTAATGCAAGACTTTAGAGGGTATCATTTCAAAAACAAAGGTTAAGTACCCAGAGATCGACAGCTGAATTGGTATTTCAAAAACAGAAATTGTATAGTGACATCACAGATGATTAACTTTAAAAAATGCAACAAACATATTTTAGATAAGCCTTCAATTTGGCAAAATACAAAAGAGTAAATTTATGAAAATACTCTACCTCAAGTAAAGATAATCTAAATATTCTATAGAATGAAAACAATTGGAAGTTGAAGACATTAGATTATATGCTGTAACCATAATGTTCATAAAAAGTCAAAAAGCTGATTTTTAAGTGTCTCTTCAAATTGTTTTAAAACGCTACACCTTGATTACTGTAAAAATAGTTACAAATAGTCTTTGTTTTAAACTCTGAGAATTTCTATAAAACTAAATCTTGTTTACCAAATCATATAACAAAAGATGCTCATGGAACTTAATCAAATGGAGTCAAAATATCTAACCCTGTTTCATATATCAAATAGGAGATGTTATTTCTATAAACCCTTCACAGTAACTAAAAGTCTGAAAGTCGAAAAATGAACAGTTCAATTTCAAAACTGTAACTAACGATTTGAATAACATTTTTCTAGCATTGGCTTTAACCAAGAGTTAAACATAAATTTCCCATAAGCTGAACAAGGCTGGAGCATAGGTAATTTACGGCTGATCCAGGAAACATTTTTCCCCTACGTCTTACTCTCAATACAAAGGACAGAAAATAAGACCAAGGTGTTAAATATAGGCATAACAAAGTAAGCAACAAATATTAATAGCATATGTAATATACATGATGAAATTGTAAGTAATACATTCCAACGATCTTTAATCCTTCTTTCCCAATAGCTCTTTTACAAGACCAATCTATAAAAACATAATGAACACACACACAGCAAACATAAATGGGCAGTCCACGAAAGAATGATATTCGCACTACTTAAATCAAGAAGTGTTGTCGGGCACCCCAGTCTCTGGTAAGAGATTAAGTGTGAACTGAAACTGCTTCCATGGTATAGTACATACGTCGCAGTTGCTTTTATAATAAACATTATTTACTAACCAAACTTTTCGATTTTTACAACAAGAGACTTGCTGACATAACAGTGCAAACATTTTCCAGTATAGTTGTGTCTTTTTATGATGCTTACGACTAGCATAATTAATTGAATGTGATGAGGTTTTGTATAGCTAAAAGTAAAATAAACGTACATTAGATACGCAAATTACTGATTATGTGACATGACATTGTGGCATGTCTTTCAATTCACCTATATGTTTTGATGAGCATTATTTGTAAGGTTACAGCTGCATATAATTTTATGCAATAATATTTGGTGTACAGGATCGATTAAAGTATTAAAAAAATACTCAAAATGGTAGTCATATTAAACGGCAGACCCATTATCAATAATTCTAAGCTATGGTCAACCTTTGTCAGTTTCGTTTTATTTCCCATTAATAAAGTTTAATGAATATGCATATCAAAAATGAAAATCTCCAATATACATAATATGTTTCATCATTCTTGGTCCAGTCGAATTAGAGTTATTTCCTTCATTATGATTGTTCGTTAGATGTTCAAATAAACAATGTCAACGTTATGCAAACGTTATATGACCCAAAATCTGCCGTTCGTTCCCTTGGTGGAATCCTGTAACATGATTCATTAGATCTGATGATGTTAGTTTTAGAATACTGGATTTCTGAATAATAACTGTGCTATTTGACAATATTAATCATTGCCAAACTCATCTAATCCAACAAAATTCAGGAAAAAAAAGATAAAAAGGATATGGTCTGAATTAAATGATCACTGACGGTGTCAGTACTTGAGTCATTTGGTTATACAGGTTATATTAACTGCATCTTTATTGGCTTACATACAGTTACATGTTCTGCCACTTTGGTAATCCTATGACGGGAGACCCTTCAATAGTTTTGAAATACGCAAAAATAAGACAAAACAGTTTGGATATAATCAAACCTATTATGTAAACCCATGTTCTTACAAATGCCATTATGAGTACAACGTTTTACTTTTCTAATGGAGTTTACAGGGGTGTGGGACGGGTGAATGGGGGTCACTTTTAGAAAACTGTCTAGGGGTCGCTTTTTATAAACCTATCTTGGAGAGGTTCACTTTTAACAGAAACTGATTTTAAGGCCAAAATTTATCGTATAACGTCGAGATATGCACGATAAACGTCATCGGTTTTGGATGTTTCACGAACAACATTTGCAATTTGATGGTAAACAATGTAAACAAAAACGAGATGTGAACTGAACGTGCTGACGTGTTTTACAACAGGTTCATTAATATTAGTGCGCTTCAAAGAACAATCAGATATCTGATATATAATTATATGTAGCAGGTTCATCAACTTTCGCACATTACTCTCAGAGTTAAATCACTAATTACAAAACGTCATAAAATATGCAAAGGAAAAGGAGCTGTTTATCAACTTGACACCGCTCAATGCTTCATGGGAAAATTACATATCTATCAGATCAACATATGTAGCACGTTTCATCAAGTATAATGCTGTAATTTTGGAGTAATGTCACTAATTATAAAGTTCATTCAATACGCAAATCATCGCATTAACCCTTAATTAACTCGACACTGCTCAATATTTCATAGCACAACTAGACATTTATCAGATAAATATCTGTAGCAGGATTCTCCAAATTTGGTGCCGTAATTTCAGAGTTATATACCTAATTACAAAGTTCATTAAATATGTAAATACGGTGACCCTCCTGCTAATGTACGAAATATCATGTCCCTTCGAAAATACTTTTTTGATAAATAGCGATCTTCCCTCCCAAAACGCCAGCCCTACCGCCTGTAATTTCTGCCCCAGCTTCTATATAACAATCAAACCTATTGTTACATAAATAAGCTGATTCTGTTTTAGTTATTCCAGGGGAAAATACTGCAGTGGTTGGGGTTGATCAAGTTTAAGAATGTCGGATAGGGGGAAGGGTCATATTTTAGACCGGCGGATAGGGGACGGTCATTTTTTATTCCACAGATGTGCATGAATTTCCCCCGGCCAACCCCTCTGTAAATATTGAAGGCTTTCTGAATGAATTTCTTTCAAAAACATATCAGTATAAGAGCCTTCAAATTTCCTTTCCTCTCGTTTACTGTTGCTGTTTGTTATTAAGGAAATCCTAAACACTCTAAATATAATTAGATAAAAAATTTAGATGAGCGTCGATTTATTTCTTACTTCGTTAAAGCAAGGGCAATCGAGCACATTGTACCCTGTCTTCTTTTACTGTTTCCAACCAGTTTTCATATAGGTGAGGATCGTTTTCTTTCAGTGATATCCTTCCCTAGAATTTCTTTTATAACAACGTGTACCTCAACACGAGTTTGCTCATCCTTTAGGAGGTCATAGCCTAACGTTTTGGATCCAAAGATGATGCTACGCACCTTTGGTAAGAAGCTTATAACGGCAGTTATTGAAGCTGTAACAAATGGCTTGATGTCAAAAGAGATAATGATAGAGAATAGAAACGACAAAATTAAACTCAAAATCACAAGCTTGAAAATTGCTAACATGAACTTCAGTCGCACAGGGTAGATGTGTTCACAGACATAGCTGAACAGTTCATGAGTTATGCAATCACGCCACTTCCTATCTCTGATGAAAGGCACGCATACATATAGGAGTTCTTTAGTTTGGAAATCCTCACTGCCAGCACTTTGCGATGGTTCTTCTGTTTTGGTTTCCTCACTACAACCATTATGCGATGTTTCTCTTGTTGACTTGTCCTTCTTACCACCACTTTTTCCCGATGCGTTCTTTTTTCGTCTGTTTTTACTGCCATCGCCAGTAGGGAGTTGCTTAAACTTTGGAGCACACGGGCAACAATTGCATGGATCAACTATATCCGTTTTGTACTCAGCAATCGGGATTTTTGAGTCAGAATTCAATTTCTGTATCACCTCAAAAGTTATTTTTTTCAAATGTTCATAATAACTAGTAAACTCTCTATAGACAAATACAACGTAGGATAAAATAACAACAATGAGTGACAAATAAGGTACTACTATATCAGCATGGACGGTAACAGCTGCGATAATGCATGCAATAACTTGAGTTAAGAAACACACATCTAGAAATAGGATGTAATCAACAACAAGTGTGACAAGAAATAAAGAAATCCATAAACAAGGAGTTAGATTGGTTGAACATTCATGCTTGCCTGTACATTTCGTAGAATTAGCAAAGAAGCTATATTTACATTTGATGATCATTTTCAATATAAAGCTATTGATATCTCGACATACATCGACAACATTGGCATAAATGTGGACATTTTTATGTTCGTCAGGTTCCTGTTTGCGTAACAATGGGGTTGTTTCTCGATCATGATTTGTTTCTTCAATTGCAGAATCATGCGATGATGCAGTTTTCGGATCAGGTGAGGATGAAGTTCGTGAATCAGGTGACGCAGAGGTGCGAATATCATGTAAGGGCGCTGACATAGTTGTTTGACTACTTTCGTTCAATGCCTTACATACACATGAATGTACTATGCATTCTACTTTAGATAATCGCTTTCTGAAACAGAAAACAAAAATGCATAGCACAATCATGTAAGCGCCAAAAATATAAGGCATTACATATAGATTTCTCGGGAGAAAATACAAGTCTATTCGTTGTGGATCATAACTTGTATTTTCAAATCTACGCCAAGCATCGGATTCTTTTTTAAAATTATTGTCTAAGGAGTACACGGCGGTGAAAAAGTAAGCCCATGCAAAAGAAGGTACAACACACCAGTAAAAGAAAACCCATACTAACATCTCCATAAAACATTTCCATCGACGGTTACTATTCCGATTAGAATTGTTTTGTTCAATATTCCCATTCCAGTATTTCAGCACATGTTTGAAAGTGATTGGAGTCTCGTCTTTTGCCAAGAGCAAATTACGCTTCAAATGTATGTCTTTTTTTGCCCTGTCATTAGCCGTTTTATTCCAAGTAAATTTGTGAATTATATTTGAGTGATTTGGCAGCAATGACCAGCTGACAAAAGGCAACACTGTACAGGATAAGGCAACGATAATGGTAAGAATTGTACCGTGTATACTGTCCAACCACCACTCTGAATCAACTGGTTTACATGTCCTAGTTATGTTGTCCAGGTCTGATCTTTCAACGAAGCTAATACAACAGCATGTTGATATGAATGCCGATTTATCAACAGAATTGTGACATAAACACTGCTCGTTTTTTAAAATACCATTCTTAACAATTTCAGATCTGCCCGTAAGTTTTTCAAACCCATCTGTAATCAGCTGTATTAGAAATTTAACAACCATATCATGCTTACAGTCTGTTGACATAAGTGCTATTGTTGTTTCATTTGTCTCTCTGTCAAAGTCAATATTCAGCTCCTCGGCCGTCAAGAACAGAAGTGTGAATGAGTAGTAGTACGCAGTAGGTGGTAGCTGAAGCAGTGCCTTACCATGCGTATCATAGACCCATTTCCAAGTTGTCATACCAAATATACCTGTGTCGGTGCTGTTGTACAGTAGTGGATCTGTACCATCGTATTCAGTCAGACTCAGATGAAATGTCACCATTTTTGTTTCTCTCTGTTTCTCAAAGAAACTGCTGAATTCCGTCGTCAAAACTTCATATTTCTTCTTGGTATATAGCGAAACAGTGGAGTCACCGCAAGTGAAATTGAATGCAGGTAGTTTCTTCGGTGTTTCTGGCACCGCTGTTGTACTGGCGTTAGTAGTGTTCGCCTCAGATGTAATGTACGTTGTCGAGATAGTTGTTTTCATAATGGTTGAGAAAACTGGAACTGGTGTACTTTCAGTGCCTATATGACTAAGTAGAAGTTCTGTTGAAATAATCAACAGTAGGATTTTATAGATCTTGTCCATCTTCATACTAGCGCTCGATACACATGTAGACAGCTAAACATCAACGTCGTCACGACTGTAGTGTCAAAGACGGAATAGTGCACATACGTGTTGACAGCGGCATTTATAATCAGAAATCACGCGACATTAAACTGTCACATTTTTATCAATTTATGCGCATTAGAAGAGCAAATCCCTCGGTTATGTTTCCTCTAAAAGTTTAAAGTATTTATCAAATACTTTAAATTAGTTTGTTGTTGATAACGATCGCTTTCCCCAACAATAACAACATACACATCTACTTTTGGAACAAGTCAGGCAAGGCCCTTCTACTGATTATATACAGAAAGTCATACATGTAACACATGCCTCAAAAGCCTATAAATGCTTACTATTTTTCAGACTGTTGAGTGACATCAGACGGCACAAGGCTGAGTTACTTGTCAGCAAATAAAATTAACAGACATAATATCCACCTTGTAAACTATTTTCAACTTTTTGAGATTGCACCATACATATTTCGGCCATGACCCAGATTTGTATTATTGATTTTGTAAGAGAAAGGTCAAAGATTCCTTCAGAAAATTGCAGCAAGAGTTTCATATGTTAATTTTGAGGCGCATAATACATTGAATAAATGCCTACAGCATCATGATCAGTATGATGTGGACAGAACGGATAAGAAATCTGAATTACCCGTGTTTTACCCGAAAGCGCAGAGACCAATCGAGCGCGATAAATGCTGTGTTCTCACAATATTTACAAAAAATTGATGCGATATATTTTGACATAAAAACATGGAAGGCGTTTCCGATGTGGTTATGGTTAGATGTAACTCTCAGGCCACGTACAAAGCCTGCATATACAATCTGAACCGCGACGTTTCTGAGCAAATCGATTGACGGATCACTTCTTGCAGACCACTGGCACTGGGTCTGGCTAGCTGTGGAACCCAATTCTGTTGTTAGGAATAAATAAAGCTTCAACTATTCGAAATTTGATTTGACATGCCTATGTCAACATTCATTACATGACCTTTTACTATGAGGATATACGGTATTATTTGGGAAAGGTCGGTTTGCGCAGAGTCTCGCGCAAAAAAGCTTTTCGATGCCCAACCGCGTACACGGCCTTTTTGTTATTATTGTAAGAAATTTCTTGATCACATTTTGCATTCTGGTCCATTACCTAGTGTCTCTTTGATACCATCACGACTACCTCCGCCTACAGTGAGGTGGCTCTTAAAAATGGAATAAAAATGACAAGACACCAAGAATCTACCAAGAAGAAACGGTTAGTGTTTGGACATTTTTTTTTTGAAAATGTGGAAAATATGCTACAAAAACCATCACGATCATACTCATCCACAATCTAATAACACGTAATGCATAGTCAATTGTTATAAACATAGGCGCAAAGCAATATGTTTTGTTTATTTGCCATAGCAATACGATGTACTATGTACAGAATGACAAGAGTGGTGTAATATTTAAAAAAAAAACATACAAAAAATGTAAAAGTGACATTTCTACAGAAAATATATTGCTCTACAATTATTAGAATGTGACCTATGGCTGGAAAAAAAGGAAAAGCTTCAGTGAAGCTTGCTTGTAATTAACCTTGTTTGGTAATGGTGTTGTGGAAACAAAAATACTCATCAAAACGTCTCGGTAATCTGTTGTGAAAAAGATCATGACTAAATGTACAGAGTTGGTATTTAATCTGGCAGTATATGTCAAGAATACCGAGAGTTTGAAAAAGTGGCCTACTGTGAATAAAAGAATCATTAAAACAAATGATACGAACAAGTTTCTTTTGTGCCCTGTAAACTAAATCAAGAGATGAGCGATAAGTACTGCCCCATAGTTCCAAAAAGTATGAAATATGTTGGAAAAGAAGAGCATTGTAAAGGAGTAACAGAGTGAATTTGGGGAGATAATGCCTAAGTTTTGAAATAATACCAAACTTGGGAACAATTTTATCAAGAACCTTCTTAATCCTTAATCTGTGGTTTTCATGTAATATTTTTATCAATATCAACTCATAGGTAACTGGCATTGTTGACATCTTCCAGTAAAACATTATTAATACGTAACTGACCACAATATTTGAATGGATTGTAACGAGATGAAAGAAACATGTAGTTGGTTTTGGAGTAGCTAATTGTCAGTTTGATAGCATTGCACCAACTTTCAACATCAATGAGGTTTGCGTGTGCCTTCTTTACATCAAAGCTCTGTGTGGAAAAGATTAGAATCATCAGCAAAGAGTCTACAGTTGAAGAAGGACGAACAGTTTGGAAAGTCATTGATATAGATAAGAAACAAAATGGGGCCAAGGATAGATCCCTGTGGGACTTCACAGTTAACAGAAAGAAAAGAAGAATTGCATCCTGCTGTCAGGAGATTTGCGTAACGTCTGTAATGGTTATTGAGAACAGGCTCAAAGTTGCTCTTGATCAGTTTAGAGTAAAGACGATGCTTATGCTTGATGGAGTTTAGGAGGCCATCCAAGGCTTTTTCGGGACATTTGATCTTTTTTTCGCAAAACAAAGTGCAGCCACTCGAGTGCATGCCTTTTCAAAAATAGACCTAAATGAATTATATGCAGAATTGACATCAGTTAGATTACACACATCTGACCAGTCAGTGTTTGCTAAAATTTCATGAAACTTATGGATACTATAATGTGAATAATCTCTCGATAAAGAAGGCTTATCCCTAGTAAAAATATTGTCAATATTTTCAATAAAGGTGAAAATAGGCAACTGATCTGTAGTATCAGTGCTAATGGTGCCAGGGTGAATGAAGTGGTTGATAAAGGTACAGTAAGCATGGTCTATAATAGTAGAAGTGGTGGCAGTAACAGGTGTGTGAATATCAATAATTTGACGAAAATTAAGTGAAGCAAGCGTATCAAAATAATTTTTCATCGACGGCGAATGTTGCCTATCAAAGTCAATATTAAATCACAACAAGGAGATATTTTGAATTTGTTGAATTTCTGTTCAAAAGATAATTATACAAAGTACATTGGAAAGCATTGATGCATGAACCGGGTTTCCTGTAAATAATCCCTAAAGTAAATTTTCCAGAACTCAGGTAAAATGCTAACCAAAGACATTCACTGAAAGGTAAATCAACCCCTTTAAAACTGTGAAATCCAAGGAACTCTGTACATATGCTGCGACACCTCCTCCTCTCATGCAATTTTTACTCAAGGAGCGAATATTCAGATGAATTAATGATAAAGTAGAACAATATGAGCTAGGAAATGCATCGTTGAAGTTGTCTACAGAGTACGATGTACAGGTGAGTTTATGATACTCGTCCACGTCATTCATTGAAAGCAGAATAAAGCAAACACTATCATTTCAAAAAAGGCAAGAAGATTGGCATGACAAAGAAAACAAGCTACAGAGTATGTAAACTTACGTGAGCAGTTATACAATTTTTGAAATGTCGTTATTAAAGTTAATGTTCACGACTTGTGTAATTGAGTCTTTTCGGGCCAGAATTTTGCCGTTTTGGGTCCACGGAAATTTCCACTCTCTTTGTTTCCTCTTCTCGTTCGCCAAGCCACAAAGCGATCTTCTTGCCTGAGTAATTAAGATTTATTTTGCTCGTTTCTTCGAGTCCGAGGTTTCTTGCGGTAATATTCTTTAGGTTCTTCTTCTTGCTGTAGATGTTATTTCGCGAACGTCTGGTGTATTGTTGGTTCTTGCTTTTGTTCCAATGCGATGAGTTACATCGATGCCACCCATTGATATGTTAATATCTATTGCTTTGAAAACTTTGAAAGCAATGTCTTCTGTGTTCTCACCTTCTGACTCCGAAATGCCATGCATTTCCAGGTTGTCTCTTCGTATGTACAGGTCGAGGTCATCTTTGTCTATTTCTAGCTTTTCGACTCTTTGTTTTAACTCTTCATTCTCGGCACCATTTTACAAGTGGTATAACCACAAACTGATGACGTCAAATCGCCGTACACAAAACACAGATGCCTTGTAATTGTAAAATGGTGCCTCATTCTCTTCAGTTAGTTCAGTTATTTTGACTTTAAATTGTTCGAACATTGAATTCATAAAGTCAACGGAGACCTTGACCGCTTCTGTGTTTTCATCAACATGTTCAATTTAGCACAGACAGCAAAGAACAGATAGTTCAGTACAGGTAAAATCAAAAAAATATAATGAAAGGAAGGTGTATGGACCTGGCAAATATACCAAAACGTGATGTCAGGTATTTCGAAAATAGTAAGCTTATCCTGTCCAACATGTGCCACCTTCCATATAACAATCTATAAGTCAAATAGGTAGTGGTCGCCGACGAAGGCACAATGTCACTGATGCCATCAGTGATCATTTGTTTAAGAGATATATTCTATTTATCAACCAGCTTGTGATACCTGCCAAAAAGCGTTTGAATATTGGGACAAGTCTTTCTCTGCTGTAACCTTGATTTAACAGTTTGTAAGACAGACGGCTATGTCTCTTAAGTTATAACAGCACTATAGACTGCATGCTCTTGCACATCTAATAAGCTAGGAAATGTATACCCCCATACGCTGGTGAAAGTGGAATATTACTGATGAGGTGTAGGACATTGATAATACTAAAGTTGAAATAATTTCTCTAATCATATAGCCTAGTAGAAAAGTGACTATTAGAGTCAAATTCAAGAACAATATCCGGATATGAAGTAGAAGAGACCATTTCTGTAGTCTCTGTACTCCAATTCTGTAGTCCAATTGTGGAAATAGTCACTGAATCTGGAGTTATATGTTGAAATAACATCGTCTATGCATCTAAATGTAGGTTTAAAGTTCTAGCTACAGAGACCTCTTTTAGTTCGATTAAGTTCTGGATATATTTATTATAACAATGATTTATTTAAGAATAAAAATGTATTTTAATTAGTGCCTGTGGTACCTGAATGTATTAAAATATGCCATAAATATACTGTATTGTGAAAAGAATGTGAAAGCGAATTCGGAAGACTTTATGAACTGATTAAAATAAGCGTATGTTGATACGTTTTAACTATTAATTTGTAAAAATGTCATTCAATTTTAATTATTTTGTGATTTTTCTATATATGACAACCGTTAATGATTGTAAGTCGTCTGAATAATATATCCTCGTTCTGAATGTAACATTGGATTCATCTGTGTATGACATTACTTGTAATTTATATGGACGTTTTACACTGTACAGTGTCAATAGATGTACTCTGCAATGTACAAAATCTTTATTTCTAAATTTAAACTGAACTCCTTCTTTTGGACGAGTTAGTAGACCCCCTGGATGATAGGCGAGTATTCATATATAACGGCAAAAAATACAATATAGCAAAAAAAAACAACAAACAAACAAACAAACAAAAAATAATATGACCAAAAATACCAAATGCCATATACAAAATATTAAAAATTTGCGCTGTTGCAAACAAAGACTCATTAAAACCTTACCAACACACAAACTCATAAAAAAATAGAAAAATGCGTGCTTAGCAAAAGCTTAAAATTATGCAAATATATTATGCAAATTAAATAATTGCCTTTGTAAAACATTGAACTACAAAATTGTTTATCCATTTCCTAAAATATACTTTAAACGCCAAAGTCCCCTACAAAAGTGGAATTATGGTAAGACTGTGCAAATGTGAAAATGCTACGCTATGGGTAAGACACACTCGATGCAAAACGTTGAAAAATACTGTTATTTAATACAGAAAACGCATATTTTTACAAAGCGTGGCTCTAGAAAGTCCATTTCACCTCTGTTCTAAATGTTAATGTATGCTGCCAATCATGATTACTAAAATTCAAATTGCGGCCTGGGCGATCTTGATCCCTTCGGGGTGTAACTAACAAAACGTACTGACTTATCACTAAAATCGCCGTTATGTACCTAAACATACTCATACACGGCCACATACAACGTACACGATAAGACATATGTAAAAGTTATGAACATTGAGAGTCACGTCGTTTGGAAGGCAATAAAATGTCATTTCTTCCTTCAGACATCAAAACTGAATCTTTTCTCTCACATTTTGAGGGATTGGCTTTGGCATTGTGACAAATTTGGTCATTGTTTATATCAGTTGATTCAATTCAGTTAAGCTGAGTGGACTTGACATTTTCAGCGTCGATCACATCGTTACCACTGTCACTGACTACGTCAACATTGCGTTGTTTGATCGATCATCCACACTCATCGACGACGGCCGCGGCCCTGCACAGTTGTCTTTGGGGACTCATCAGCCGCATTAACTTTCTTTACCAATGTATTTCAAAATACTTGACTGATCATTTACTACAAATTACTAGTAGTTTCCTTTTGTTGAAGTTTTTTACTTACTTATCGTGAAAAGCAGCGTATATGGTATTCAAATATGCATGCTTATCTATGGAACTACGGACAACTTTTCCACTGCGTCTCTGTCACATGCCATTTGCATATTAAGAACGGTTGTCGATGTTTTCCGAGGTTACCTGCCCGAGGAGACCGGATATGCAGCCTGCGCTTACTATACTTCGGGTCATGCCGTTGCATACCAAGCTCTAACTGGGGATCGTAACGTTTTAGGTCAGTTTTACTCACAATTTTATCAGCCTTTTTCTGTGATTTGTTTCGAAATACCTAAAATTACACTGAAAATACGAATGGGTGAAGATTTGTTTTTCAAATTCACAAGGTTTTTTGCATGTCGTCAAGTTGTATAATAAGTTGTAAAATATAATCACGGACTTGGGTGGCAGAAAAAAATGTAGTGTCCTAGTTTTATTTAAGTTGTTGCATTTATGGAAGATAAAAGTATCCGAAGTTTATATGAAAGTAATGGCTTATGACAATAGGGAGCAATAAATTTACATCGCATGTCTCTTTACCTCGGGCAAACAAGGAGAATAATCGCAGTCATACCCATCCGTAATCCATAACACTAGGTCTAAATTTGTTATACACCAGACAGTAAAGCAACAGTACACACAACAAAGTCAAAAAATATGAAAGAAAGACATATGGACCTCTGGCCAAAAGGCCAAGAAGCGGTGTCAGGTGTTTCGAAAATAGTGAGCGCATCCTTCACCACATGTGGCACCCAATATATATATATATATATATATATATATATATATATATATATATATATATATATATATATATATATATATATATATATATATATATATATATATATATATAGATATATATATATGGGGGTTGCTGGAGAATTGATTTAACAATTTCATCTCACAGAGGAAAGATAATGTTATGTAAGAACTAGTAACTCCCAAACACATCCAACGAAGTAAACCAGTCCTCTCCGTAAACATGAATATTCATAGCAACAGTAATATATTGTTATGCGACAACTGTCGATCTCAACCAAAATTCCACAACCTGCGGAACCAGCGATGTTTAGCCCATGTAGATTCACTTCAGTTTAGTCTGCTGATGAGTGAGTCTCGCGACTCACGAAACAACGTTGTAGAGATGAAATTGTAAAATGAATTCTCCAGCAACCCTTATATATCTCGCTCTACTTTTGTATTGACCACTTTGTATAGGACAAGTCGAACTGCATACTTCGTGTATGTATATATATATATATATATGAGATAGTGGTCACCTACTAAGATCCAATGTCACTGATGCCATCAGCGGTCATTTGTCGAAGGAAGATGCTGTTTTTATCTACCAGCTTGTGATACCTGCCAAAAAGCGCTTGAATGTTGAGGCAAGTCTTTCTCTGGTGTAATCCTGATTCAACAGATTGTAAGAGAGATGGCTTTGTCTCTCTACAAAATTACCATTTGAAGGAGAAAATTATATTCATCTGCTACAACATTCATACTGCAAATTTCGCATAGTTTTCCGGCTCCTGGAACATTATTCCAACGGCTCATTTCAACCTTTAAAGTATGGGCAGAAGTTCTAAATTTACATAGAGCTAATCTATCTAACAGGTTTTTCTATACAAAGTGAATATCGCTCTATAACAAGTTCTTTCTAAAATACGGCATAAGTATCCATCTTCCGTGACTCACTAAAGTCATCTGAACAAAACTGAATATCAATACATCTTTGTTCAAATATTTTTAAAAGATACTGCTCCATCTCCCACCCCTTGATGTTCCCAAACTTTACCAAAATCATAACACTGCAATAAGTATTTAAGGCTCTTAGCCCACATATCATACTTACTTAGATTAATGTTGTTGACCTGGTATTCGTAACATTTGTATGTTAAATCTATTTTTTCCATTTTCAAAATTCCTAGCCAATATTTTAAAGTTTTACAATAGCGTGGCATCTCTAGAGATACTCTATCCAATTCACCATTCATGGCTGTGACTAGTGTATTAGAATAAAGCTTTAAGAGAAAACGTAACACGTCTACATGTTTAGCAGAATGAAATCCCTAAATTTCTGAGCCATAAAGAAGGATTTGAGGAATTTTACATGTTTTATTACTTTTACATGTTTTATTACTTTTACATGTTGGTACATTGAAAATATTACCTTGTACATTTTATCCCTTTAACCTTACTTAAGCAATTTGTAAAACAAACACAAGTGATCAATTTTACCAAACGCTTTTTCGAAATCAATGAAAGCTACCTATAATCTCCCCTTTTTGTGTGCTACATATTTAGAAATAATTGTTTGAAGTATAGAAAGGTTATCTGACGTTCAATATGATTTTCGGAAGCCAGTCTGTTCATCAACAATCGTATGGTTATTATCTAACTTACTATGCAATCTATTGTCTAGAATACTACAAAATATCTTGCCCATGATTGGCAACAAACTAATTTTTCTATAGGTATTGACACATTCTGTGTCACATTTTTTGTAAATTGAAACAATAGCACCCTGTGCCAATTCGGAAGGGAAATTTCCAGAACAGCATTGAAAAGTTTACAAACCATTTCTCGAGCTATGAGAGGGCACTTTTTATAAAGATCTGCAGAAATCCCATCAATTGAAGGAATTTAACCAACCTTTAGTTAATTTATCTATATTTTGATAAATAATTAATGCGTCCAAAGAGTCGGTATCAGCTGTACCATTATCATCTTCTATTTCAAAGCTGTTAACAAAGACTTGATTTCATCATAGAGTGCACAAAATCACCATTTGCAATCCTGATGTATTCAAAAGGTGACTTTATCAAATGCACAGACCGGAATAGTGTTGAAAGTCCTGTTTTTAAAAGATTTACAGCAGTGACGCTCCTAAGGCTTTATTATCTTTTATGTTTATGGGCGTGCATGTTTCTGTTCCACATACATAATCCTTTATTGCAACTGAAACCAAGATAAGAAATTGAAAATACCTTTTCGGTAAAGGTTGCAGATTAACAAGATGTTGATGTTTGATCGGATTCAACCTCACAGCGTACGGCACCCAGACACCTATTGAAGGCATCGTAGTCAAAACCGTTCGGCTAAAGTTATTACAGGAAAAAGTTAAATTTAAAAACTCAGTTGATTCTTCAAGCGATTTGAGACCGACCTAAGGCATTCATGAAATCTACAAGCTATGTTTGCCATGCTATAGCTGATTACTGTCTGGATAAAGGTGCAAAGTCTGCCTAAGCCAGCCACTACAAATGCGGAACAAAGTCTGCCTTGTCGGCTATCTAGGCTGTCAAGCACGGCATACTTCATAAACTTAAAAAACGGACAGGGTTAGGGTACAGAGGAACAGAGCTGCTTCTGAAAAATCCATGGCACATGCGTGCGTGTGACGTCACTCAACAGATCAGGTGACGTAGAACTCCGTTTTTTATTATTTTTTTTTTCATTTGAACAAGTACTCAAAATACAGATTTTAAGCTTACGTTTTCACCCACGTGAGCTAATGTTAAAGAAATGACTGTCCATCCGTCTGTGTGGGAGTGTATGTATGTCTGTCTGTCTGTTTGAAGGATAACTCCAAAACGCCTAAACATATTTAAGTCAGATTCAGTAGACAGGTACCATATGCTACTTGCAAGAACTGATTAGATTTTGGTTAGTGTGGCTTAATAATAATAATAATAATAATGGTTTATTTGCCTCAAAATGGTGACCCATAGGTCAAATTATAAGAGGTACAATTCTAAAATTTGTCCAAATACAGAGTCGAACTCTAGCAAAAAATAACCACATCATCAACAACAACAATGACAACAATTGATGATAAAACGTATTCAATAATTTAATGATGAACACATTTACAAACACAGACATCTACTCACATGAGACCAAACTCAACGGAAAAGGCAACAAAAATTTGAAAAACATAGAGCTAAAAATCCTTGGTGCTGCCGAAGCGCTACCACCTGTTGACGCACATATTAATGAAGTTATGCAGTTGTGCAGTTATGCAGTTATAACGTTGCTTGCATATTAATAAACTTATGCCATATCATTTTTTCATATAATAGATTCGCTATGGATCATATAGACAAGAATGATAGTGTCGATATATATCAAGAAATGCAGCATAAGATTTAATGAAACTTTTTACAGATTACAATCTCAGAACATTCTGATGATACTGTGAATGTTATGTCAATTACTGCTTATTTGCATATTTAATGAACTTTTGTATCTAGTGACACATTTCTTAATTGTCTGCACCAAATTTGATGATACATGCAAAAATATTGATCTGATATATATCTAGTTGTACTGAGAAGCATTGGGCAGTGTCAAGTTCAGAAATAGCTAATTTTCATATTTTATGAAGTTTTGTATTTAATCATAACTCCGAAATGGGTGCACCAAATTTGATGACATCTGCTGCAGATACTGTTCCGACAGATATCTACCTTTGTTGTAAAGCATTTGGTAGTGTGAAGTTAATTAAGTATCCATTTGCATATTTAATGAACTTTGTAATTATGTATGTAACTCCGAAATTACAGCACCCAATTCAGTGAAACCTGCTACAGATATTGATCTGATAAATATCTAATTGTACTGAGAAGCATTGGACAGTGTTAAGTTAATAAATAGCTCATTTGCATATCTATGAAGTTTTGTAATTAGTCATATAACCCCGAAGTAACTGGACCAAATTTGAAGCAATCTACTGCAGATACTGATCCGACAGATATCTAACTGTGGTGTTAAGCATTTACCTTCCATTTTCTTCCCAACCTAAATAATTTTAAATCACTGTTAAAATTCCAACAGCTCAAACAATCCTCATGAAATGACTCGTGAGGAGAAATAAAACTTTGAAACAATTCTTTAAAGACTGAGACGATTCAAAACTGAAAATTAATCATGTATTCACCTCATTGGCATCATGCAGTTAACTCATGGCATATACAATACATGCATTTGCTGCATGAAAAATAACCAACCTTTCTTTCAATCTAAGGTCTGTGTCGAGTACAATAATAATATGGCAATAAAATTCACGGTAGTCAACGGTAAGAATTCTTGATCCAAGGTAAAAAAAAACTGTTAGCTGCAAACAATAAACCCGTTTATGAAATGGTAGCACACATTTCGTGGGTCAGCTGGCAGCATGCGGCAAAGCAATATGGCGGTCATTGTGGATTATTCTATTATATGGAGCAGGGGCCACAGAAGGTTAACAATGGAATGATACAGAAAGAAAAGTACAAGGGCAAAATTTAGTTTTGCCTGCCGTTCCAGTAAATAAATGTCAATGTCACACCATTTTAGCATCTTAAATGATTTTTCTGTGTCTTAAAGGTAGTTTTAACCACTAAATAATTTACAACACTGTGCTCATGCTTACACACCCTGCCTAAAAATAGTATCTCCATTACAGCTCTTCAATAGACTCAAACAAAGACCAAACGACCTTGAAGGTGTCAACGGGCAGCCAGATAAATCAGCTGTGCTCATGTGTTCTTCTAAATATTAAGTTTGCTAGTTAGCAACAACTTCGTATTTGTGATAGTTGAAGTCATACTATCGTCAATGTTTGAGTTGTGATTTGTTGCATTGATGAACTAAACTATGGGCGGATCTTATACACGGATGTATTGTATTTTTGAAAATCCCAAAAAGTGGGGAGGGTAGGTCTTATACTCGAGCTGATTCTTATAATCGGAGGAAGACGGTAGTATTT
>LD346523.1:71722-122963 GCA_001465055.1 Ptychodera flava
AGCGGCCAAGCGACCTGTCCAGCCTGGTTATCTGGTTGACGTTAATTGAAAATAAACAGCAAATGCAGGCTATTTCCTATTTTTAATTTGGCGCAGACATGCGGAATGACATGCAGCACCACCACACGGACAGCAAAGTGAGTGCGTCCGACATAATTAATTCATGATTAAATTGTAACATTAATGTAAAAAAATATTGTCCATCGAATTGAACAGACTTTGACGTCAAGATATAATGACCCTTGTTTGAAATGGCACATGTTGGCATAATTAGCTGGCAACTAGAGAAGGCAGATCAACAATGTCATCCCCAATTCTAATTTGAATGGCTTGCGCTCGTAATCTTTGCCCCTCCATGGCCACCAAAAACTAAACATAGTATGGGCATGATATGCACGAAAAGTAATGATCCAACAAAATAATAAAAAATCGACCAGAAAATCTGACATTCTTGATAACGAAGCAATGTTAAGTTTGTGCCATTTTTGTGTAAGAGTGCTAGACATGCCGGATACCGTTTTTGTCTGTGAAAGGCTCTGTATCACTCTCAGGAAAAGCTAGGTATCCATGCTTGTTCTGCAAAATTTCAAAACACTCCTTACTGGTATCTGGGATTTACAAACACAAACATCTACTCACATGACACCAAACTCAGCGGAAAAGGCAACAAAAACTTGAAAAACACAGGAGCTAAAAATCCTTGGTTCTACCGAAGCACTACCACCTGTTGACGCACATATTAATAAAGTTATGCAGTTATGCAGTTATAACGTTGCTTGCATATTAATAAAGTTATGCCATATCATTTCTTCATAGAATGGATTCGCTATGGAGAGAGGGATGACAGTGTCGACATATATCAAGAAATGCAGCATAAAATTTCATGAAACTATTCACAAATCAGAATCTCAGAACATTCTGATGATACTGTGAATGTTATGTCAATTACTGCTTATTTGCATATTTAATGAACTTTTGTATCTAGTGACACAACTCTTAATTGTCTGCACACAATTTGATGACACATGCAAAAATATTGATCTGATATATATCTAGTTGTACTGAGAAGCATTGGGCAGAGTCAAGTTCAGAAATAGCTAATTTGCTTATTTTATGAAGTTTTGTATTGAATCATAACTCCGAAATAAGAGCACCAAATTTGATGAAATCTGGTACAGATACTGTCCAGACAGATATTTAACGTTGTTGTAAAGCATATGGTAGTGTGAAGTTAATTAATGGTCCATTTGCATATTCAATGAACTTTGTAATTATGTAATATAACTCTGAAATTACAGCACCCAATTCAGTGAAACCTGCTACAGATATTGATCTGATAAATATTTAATTTGTACTGAGAGGCATTGGAGGGTGTCAAGTTAATAAATAGCTCATTTGTATATTTTATGAAGTTTTGTAATTGTCATATAACCCCGAAATGACTGGACCAAATTTGAAGCAATCTACTGCAGATACCGATCCGTTAGATATCTAACTCTTGTGTAAAGCATTTACCTTCCATTTTCTTCCCAACCTAACTGATTTTTAATCGCTGTTAAAATTTCAACTGCTCAAATAATTCCTGTCTGATGAAATGACTCGTGAGGTGAAATAAAACTTTTAAACAATTCTTTAAAGACGGGGACGATTCAAAACTGAAAATTAATCGTGTATTCACCTCATTGGCATCATGCAGTTAACTCATGGCATATACAATACATGCATTTGCTGCATGTAAAATGGCCAACTTTTCTTTCAATCTAAGCTCTGTGTCGAGTACAATAATGATATGGCAATGAAATTTGTGGTAGTCAACGGTAAGAATTCTTGATCCAAGGTAAAAAAAACTGTTAGCTGCAAACAATAAACCCGTTTATGAAATGGCAGCACACATTTCGTGGATCAGCTGGCAGCATGCGGCAAAGCAATATGGCGGTCATTGTGGATTATTCTATTATATGGAGCAGGGGCCACAGAAGGTTACAACAGAATGATAGAGAAAGAAAAGTGCAAGGACAAAATTTAGTTTTGCCTGCCGTTCCAGTAAATAAATGTCAATGTCACACCATTTCAGCATCTTTAACGATTTTTCTGTGTCTTAAAGGGAGTTTTAACCACTAAATAATTTACAACAATGTGCTCATGCTTACACACCCTGCCTAAAAATAGTATCTCCATTACAGCTCTTCAATAGACTCAAACAAAGACCAAACGACCTTGAAGGTGTCAATGGGCAGCCAGATAAATCAGCTGTGCTCATGTGTTCTTCTAAATATTAAGTTTGCTAGTTAGCAACATCTTCGTATTTGTGATAGTTGAAGTCATACCATCGTCAATGTTTGAGTTGTGATTTGTTACCTTGATGAACTAAACTATGGGGGGATCTTATACACGGATGTATTGTATTTTTGAAAATCCCAAAAAGTGGGGAGGGTAGGTCTTATACTCGAGCTGATTCTTATAATCGGAGGAAGACGGTAGTATTTTGAAGTTAATTAAGGGATCATGTGCATATTTAATGAACTATGTTATTAGGTATCTAACTCTGAAATTACCGTACCAAACTTTGTTAAACCTGCTATCTGATGACTATCTAATTGTGCTATGAAACATTGAGCAGTGTCAAGTTAATTAAGGGTTCATTTATATATTTAATGAACTTTGTAATTAGTGATACTACTCCAAAATTACAGCATTCAATTTGATGAAACGTGCTACAGATTTTGATCTGGTAGATATATCTAATTGTACTGAGAAGCATTGAGCAGTAACAAGTTAATAGTTATCTTATTTACATATTTTGAAGTTTTATATGAAGTTACATTATGAAGTTTTATAATTAGTTATATAATTCTGAAATAACTGTACTAAATGTGACGAAATCTGCTGCAGATCGGAAAGAAAGCAAACTGTGTTGTAAACCAGTTGGTATTGTGAAGTTAATTAAGGGTTCATTTACATATTTAGTGAACTTTCTATTTAGGTATAAAACTCTGCAATTACGGCACCAAATTTGTGAGACCTGCTTTATATATTGATCTGATAAATACCTAGTTGTGCTATGAAATATTGATCAGTGTCAAGTTATTCAAGGGTTCATTTGTATATTTAATGAACTTTGTAATTACTTATATTACTCTAAAATTATAACATTAAATTTGATGACATGTGCTCGAGATTGTGATCTGATAGATATCAAATTGTCCCATGAAGCATTGTAGTTAGTTATTTAACTCTGAGAGTACTGTGCGAAAGTTGATTAAACCTGCTATAGTGATAGAACACATATCTCATTGTTCTTTGAAGCGTACTACTATTAATGAACCTGTTCTAAAACACATGAGCATATTCAGTTCACATCTGGTTATTATTATGTTATTATTATGAGTTCAAAGAAGCATGTACCAGGATTACATTACTAAATAACGCCAAGAGTTTAAAACAACTGTATCATATAACCGTAATAAGTAATGGGAATACGTGTGGATGTGTCCATGGACAAATTCAATCACAATACCCTTATTGTGAAAAATATGGGAGAAATGTGAACAAGGTGCAGCAAGACAACGTTTGGGAAAAGAGTATACATAATGACGTCCTTATTTACATAGTCACATTTTCAGCTCAGTGCCGAAACGGCCGTACATTTTTGTATAAGACTGTTATTTACCAGATTTCAAAGTGGTATTCTAATCCATTCATGTATAAACCTTAGCAAAACGTGTCCCCTTTTCATGTTTTCACGGGCCTTGACAATGAACAAAACCTCCGGCTTTTCAGTAATTTGTAAACAGGCTTGGGTATCCATTTCCCATGAGATTATCACCTTTACGTTTATAACCCCTTTGTTAGCAGCAAATCTACCACCAATTGGGAATTCATTTGTTGGTTGATAATTCAATAAATGTAAATCACAGTGTAACAATTAACCTGCAATGCACCGTCTTTGATGTCTGCTTCAGCGACGCAACATGCCAATGCGCATGTCTGCACCGGACTATGATACCTGCTAGATAGACTGCTTGATAGACTTTATTTCCTATTTTTAATTTACGTCGGGCTTATGAATGAACAAGACATCGCGTTGGCCGCAGTCTGCTATGCGGAATTACCATTATGCTTATTGACATGAAAACAAGGTAGGCATAGATAACATGGTGATATGTTTAGATGTAACTCTCCGGCCAAGTACAAAGCCTACCTATACGATTAGAGCCGCGACTTTTCTTAGCCAATCTATGGACGAATCACTTCATGCAGACCACTGGCAAGGGGGCTGTATAGCTCTGGCACCCAATTCTGCTGTTAGGAATAATTAAAGCTTCATCGACTCGAATTTTGGTTCGACATGCCTTCCATGTCTTAATTTATTGCACGACCTTTGCTACGGGGATCTACCGTGATAAATGCCGTGTTCTAATGAAAAGTACGGAAGCCTGCCTCTATACGATTGAAGCGACGACTTTTCAGAGCAAATCGATTCACGGATCACTTTTTGCAGACCACTGGCACTGGGTCTAGCCAGCTCTTGCACCCATTAGGAATAACTCAAGCTTCAGCGATTCGAAATTTCGTTTAAGTTGGACATGCCTTCTATGTCAAAAGTAATTGCATGGACTTTTACTGTGAGGAAATACCATCGCCAAAGGTCGGTTTGTGCACAGTCACGCGTAAGAAAAGCTTTTCGATGCCCACCCGCCCGCACGAATTTTTAGTTATGACTGTAATAAATTTCTCGACCTTATTTTGCAATCTGGTCAATTACTTAGAGCTTACAATGAGGTGTTTCTTAAAATGGAATAAACATGTTATTGGACATTTGAAGGGGTGTTCACCCGTCCAGAAAAATTAAAATGTACTTTTATAGTTTATATGTGACTTTATCAAATGCACAGACCGGAAGAGTGTTGAAAGTCCTGTTTTTAAAAGATTTACAGCAGTGACGCTCCTTTAGCTCTATTTTCTTTTATGTTTATGGGAGTGCATGTTTCTGTTCCACATACATAATCCTTTATTGCAACTGAAACCATGATAAAAAATTGAAATACCTTTTCGGTAAATGTTGCAGATTAACAAGATGTAGATGTTTGATCGGATTAACCTCACAGCGTACGGCACCCAGACACCTATTGAAGGCATCGTAGTCAAAACCGCTCGGCTAAAGTTATTACAGGAAAAAGTTAAATTTAATAACTCAGTTGATTCTTCAAGCGATTTGAGACCGACCTAAGGTGTTCGTGGAATCTACAAGCTATGTTAGCCATGCTATAGCTGATTACTGTCTGGATAAAGGTGCAAGGTCTGCCTAATCCAGCCAATACAAATGCGGAACAAAGTCTGCCTTGTCGGCTATCTAGGCTGCCAAGCACGGCACACTTCATAAACTTAAAAAACGGACAGGGTTAGGGCATAATACGGAGCAAATATTGGACAAGGAGTGTCTGAGATATTTAAACTCCGCGACAAATCGCAGCCAACCTGTTAACTACAACAATATTGAAAGTAGATGTTTGTTGAATTTTGTGACACGCTAAAATCTGTTGTTTATTCGATATACCTCTATTTTCATTTTCTATTTGTAATGTCGATGTATCATTTCGAAATAAGCATAATGGTGCTGCTGCATGGCAGATAGCGGCCAAGCGCCCTGTCCAGCCTGGTTATCTGGTTGACGTTAATTGAAAATAAACAGCAAATGCAGGCTATTTCCTATTTTTAATTTGGCGCAGACATGCGGAATGACATGCACCACCACCACACGGACAGCAAAGTGAGTGCGTCGACATAATTAATTCATGATTAAATTGTAACATGACTGTATAAAAATATTGTCCATCGAATTGAACAGACTTTGACGTCAAGATATAATGACCCTTGTTTGAAATGGCACATGCAGGCTTAACGAGCTAGCAACTAGAGAAGGCAGATCAACAATGTCATCCCCAATTCTAATTGGAATGGCTTGCGCTCGTAATCTTTGCCCCTCCGTGGCCACCAAACACTAAACATAGTATGGGCATGATATGCACGAAAACTAATGATCCCACAATAAAATAAAAAATCGACCAAAAAATCTGACATCTTGATAACGAAGCAATGTTAAGATTTTTGAGACTGTGAACGGTCGTACGTGCCATTTTCGCCGTTTGTGCCATTTTTGTGCCATAGTGATGGACATGCCCGACACCGTTTTGTGTGTGGAAGGCTCTGTACCACTCACAGGAAAAGCTAGGTTCCTTAGCTAGGTTGCTTGTTCCGCAAAATTTCAAAACAACCCTTACTGGTATCTGGGATTTTCAACAGGAAAAGATATCGTCATGGAAAATGTTCAGTAGTGTAGCGACTCGGAGCACAACATACCCCGGTCACACATTTAGATCCACGTGGATTAGACTGGGGTGAAAATTACAGCAAACAGTCCTGTAAAGGTAGTCCAGTCAACCTTGATACATAGACTACTCAACGAAACCAACCGGGAATGAAAAATGATGCAACACAATACGTTCTAGTAGCGTACAACGTCGATGAATTATATTCAGGAGGGCGACAAATATACGTCCACCGTCAACAAGGTACAGAGCTGCTTCTGAAAAATCCATGGCACATGCGTGCGTGTGACGTCACTCAACCGATCAGGTGACGCAGAACTCCGTTTTTCATTGGCATTTTTCATTTGAGCAAGTACTCGAAATACAGATTTTTATAAGCTCACGTGTTCACCCACGTGAGCTAATGTTTAAGCGATGTCTGTCTGTCCGTCTGTGTGTGTGTGTCTGTCTGTCTGTCTGCTTGTCTGTCTGTTTACAGGACAACTCCAAAACGCCTAAACATATTTAAGTCAGATTCAGTAGACAGGTACCATATGCTACTTGCAAGAACTGATTGGCTTAATAATAATAACGGTTTATTATTGTCTCAAAATGGTGACCCATAGGTCAAATTATAAGAGGTACAATTCTAAAATTTGTCCAAATACAGAGTTGTACTCTAGCAAAAAATAAACACATCATCAACAACAACAATGACATCAATTGATGATAAAACGTATTCAATTATTCAATGATGAACACATTTACAAACACAGACATCTACTCACATGACACCAAACTCAACGGAAAAGGCAACTAAAACTTGAAAAACACAGGAGCTAAAAATCCTTGGTGCTGCCGAAGCGCTACCACCTGTTGACGCACATATTAATAAAGTTATGCAGTTGTGCAGTTATGCAGTTATAAAGTTGCTTGCATTTGAACCACTTAATAGTTTACAACACTGTGATCACGCTTACACACCCTGCATTAAAATAGTATCTCCATAAAAACTCTTCAATAGACTCAAACAAAGACCAAGCGACCTTCAAAGTGTCAATGGGCAGCCAGATAAAATACCTGTGCTCATGTGCTCTTCTAAATCTTAAGTTGGCTAGTTAGCAACAACTTCGTATTTGTGATAGTTGAAGTCATAATATCGTCAATTTTTGAGTTGTGATTTGTTGCCTTGATGAACTAAACTATGGAGGGGATCTTATAACGGATGCATAGTGTTTTGAAAATCCCCCAAAAGTGGGGGAGGGTCTTATGCTCGAGCGGATTCTTATAATGGGAGGAATACAGTAGTATTGTGAAGTTAATTAAGGGATCATTTGCATATTTAATGAACTAACATATTAAGTATATAACTCTTAATATTACCGTACCAAATTTGTTGAAACCTGCTACAGATATTGCTCTAATGAATATCTAATTATGCTATGAAACATTGAGCAGTGTCAAGTCAATTAAGGGTTCATTTATATATTTAATGAACTTTGTAATTAGTGATATTACTCCAAAATTTACAGCATTCTATTTGATTAAACGTGCTACAGATTTTGATCTGGTAGATATATCTAATTGTACTGAGAAGCATTGAGCAGTGACAAGTTAGTAGTTAGCTCATTTACATATTTTATGAAGTTTTATAATTTGATATATAATTCCGAAATAAATGTACCAAATGTGACGAAATCTGCTGCGGATACTGATCCGAAAGAAAGCTAACTGTGTTGTAAACCATTTGGTATTGTGAAGTTAATTAATGGTTCATTTACATATTTAATGAACTTTGTATTTAGGTATATAACTCCGTATATTATGATACCAAATTTGTGAGACCTGCTTTATATATTGATCTGATAAATACCTAATTGTGCGATGAAACATTGATCAGTGTCAAGGTAATTAAGGGTTCATTTGCATATTTAATTACTTTGTTATTTCTTATATTACTCTAAAATTACAACATTAAATTTGATGACACGTGCTAGAGATGTTGATCTGATAGATATCTAATTGTCCCATGAAGCATTATTATTAGAGATTTATCTCTGAGAGTACTGTGCGAAAGTTGATGAAACCCGCTACATGTAGTGATATAACAGATATCTGATTGTTCTGTGAAGCGTACTACTATTAATTAACCTGTTCTAAAACACATGAGCACATTCAGTTCACATCTGGTTATTATTATGTTATTATTATGAGTTCAAAGAAGCATGTACCAGGATTACATTACTAAATAACGCCAAGATTTTAATACATAACTGTATCATATAACTGTAATAAGTAATGGGAATACGTGTGGATGTGTCCATGGACAAATTAAATCACAGTACCATTATTGTGAAAAATATAGGAGAAATGTGAACAAAAATACTACCTTATTTATTAAATCTATGCGCTAGAGATTACAATCATGACAATGTTATGTAGACCATAACTTTGTCTTGACACATCCATGTAGTCTTTGTTGTTATCTAACAGCTGATCACTGTTATACAGTCTGGAGCAGCAAGACAACGTTTGGGAAAAGAGTATACATGATGACGTCCTTATTTACATAGTCACATTTTCAGCTAAGCGCCGAGATGGTTGTACATATTTGTATAAGAATGTTATTTACCAGATTTCAAAGTGGTATCCTAATCCATTCATGTATAAACCTTAGCAAAACGTGTCCCCTTTTCATGTTTTCACGGGCCACCTAAATGCACAGATTTATCTTATTTTGTACTAAAAACAATTATTCATAGTTTCATCATAGACTGCAATGTATAGTGAATCAACATTTTAGTGAAATTCCAAAATCAAATTACTTGCACAATCATGGACTTGTAACCACTCTAGTCTAATCAAGAACAATAATGTGAATAATCAAGCATACATACATGCACAGATTTATCTAATTTTGTACTGAAAAGAAATTATTCATAGTTTCATCATAGACCGCAATGCATAGTGAATCAACATTTCAGTGAAATTCCAAAATCAAATTTCTTGCACAACCATAGACTTGTAACCACTCAAGTCGAATCAAGAACATGAAAATCAATAATAAAGAGTACACGAATGCAAAGATTTACCTATTTTTGTATCGGAAAAAACTATTCATAATTTCATCATAGACGCCATGAATAGTGAACCAACTTTTTAGATGAAATTCAGAAATCAATTTCTTGTACACAAATGTTCATTTTACTTCCATATTCAAGCAAAGTACATTTAAATACATTATCAAACATATATAATATACAGATATAGCATTTTTTTGTGGGAGTAAATTGTCAATAATTTGCCGGATAGACTCCCATGTATTATGATTTGATATTTTTGGATGAAGCACTAAATCAGCCATATCTTGCCTTCTCATAGTTGCACAAAATATGGTGACCCTCCCTCAAATGTATGAAATACCATATCTCTTCAAAAATTCTTGCATTCAATTGCAAACGATATCAACAGAGTTCAACAATGTTATTCACATGTTTATATTTCATAATAATTGTGTCTATAAATTTTATTTTCGATGGCTTCTTGAGAAGACCTATTTTATTTCGGCGAACGAGAAAACTTGACGTAAATGGGCTCTTGAAAGGTACAGTTAACAAACATACTGGAGGGTTTCCGTCGCTATATTTAGAACAAGGCAAGGTGATACCACAGACGAGAAAAAAACGATGAATGAAAGTTGTCTCCGATTACAGTTAGTGCATCGGAATTAGACGAGTGCATGCGGGAGGACTAAAAAAATGATAGATCGTACAGTAAGACATTATTATCAATACTGTGCACCATTAACAACATCATCGTTTTGTGTATTACATGGTTTATCCGATACTTTCCCTCCTTTTAAATGCGCAGTAATTTTTTCGTTCCCCCCCCCCAAAAAACTTATATTGTTATGCTCGCTGTGGGGCCGCAATGCTGAATAATGGAGTGCATTATCAATAATAATGTGTGGATATGACGTCACAAAATTCACTGGTATTGTCCAAACTCACCATTAAACATAAAAGGATCGGTCAAAATTATGGTGGCGAAAAACGTAAAGACTGTAGATGTTATTTTCCTTTGCTTGAACCGGCGAACTCCTCAGCAAGAAGCGCCCTCTATATACGTGATACTATAACCTTTGTCTTTCAATAAATGTTGGAGTACATTAGTAACCTACATTTTGGTGCCTTGCTTGCATGTGGTTACAAAGGACAGATTTAAGCTTATTTTACAGGCTTTGATTAAAGTGTGAGCAATGTGATTAGAAGGAGGCTTAAAAGTCCTGAAACTTTCCTACGGGAAGAACAAGGAACAGCTGTGCATAAAAAGTATTGATTTCAACATGATGTGAGTCTTCGCCTACCAAAGCTTACCATTTCTCTCTTTCAAAAATTCTGGAACAATGCACGTCAAGTAGACATTGTAAGGATATTTTGATTGTAGTACATAGACAAGCGGATAACATTATGCCACAGGTGGCATACATTGGAGTCGATGAATGAGTTAGTTTCAAAATATCTCAGCAGTGTGTAATCAATGTGAATAATAATAACTGACCCAAATTGTGTAAAATACATTTCAAATTGCAACATAGAGTATTGAGAAGTGTTTCATTTTCTTATCGACCACTTATGTTTTGCTTATCCTTGTCTGTCATGTTTTTTTTCCTTTTTTGACGTAATCTTTATTGTTTCTGTACTACTTCCTTTTGACTTTGCATTGAACTGAACAGACTGAAATGTAAGATGAAGTTTTGTATTCCTTTTGAGTCTCCTGACAATCAAAAATATGTCCGAAGCATAATATAGTTAAAAATGGTCTATTCACAGTTATTAGTAAACTGTGTGATAATCCTATTTCTCGGGAATATTTTCTCTTAAATTAGGTGTATGTTGTCATAGAGCAGGTTTATAATTGAGTTGAAATGTACGTAATGCCGGTTTGGCTACCATAAAGTAAAATTCAAAGAAACCAAACATGGTGCAACAAAGCAGGGCAGGTACGCATACCTATTTGGAAACCCTTAAGTGTGCTTGGTCATTTAGACTCAGCAAACAGCTTAAGTAATGTGACATCGCCCTTCGATTGTTTAGTATTTTATCATTTCAATTTAGCTTTTACCGCTGACAATGACTATGACCTATAGTAACCCCTTGTACACGTGCAGCATCGAGAGAATGATTCCCTTGTTTATCTTCGACACTCTTTGATGTGCTCTCAGTGAATGTATTGTTTGGACAACAGCTTAAGTCATTAACACCGACCGGACACTTACCCTGGACCTCCTGCGCTATGTTTAAGTTGTACAATTTCTAGACAGAGACACACTTCACTTTTTGACGTATTCCCGTCTAGAGATGTAGACGCTCTGAGACTCTGACGTACTAACTTCAGTGGGAAGCCCAGTCTGTTTGATTGTGGTGGACCACGTCTTTGTAGACGACCGACCTTTCTAGATATTGTAATCATGTACACGTATCGTGATTAAAGTAATCGAATCATGATGTACCACTCGCCTCTATGTGCGTTATTACCAGCCCAGTACACGAGTAATGGGAATAGCACCGACCACCACGAACAATATACGTACCGGAATGATAGCGTTACAGTAATATACTCTCCGATATAATTTACACGCATTGGTTGTCATTATCATATGCATTAAGAGAATTTCCAAAGCATTCCACCAAGAATCGTCTCATTTGGCAAATTATTGTCAAGAGAATCTGTATCATGAATCTGATTGCATCACTTCAAATACTTCACCTTGAAATTCTTTGTTTTAGAAACTGAATCCCGTTTTCTGTATAATACATGTCAAATATTCAAAAACTAAAAAAATATGATTTTTGAGTTGTGTCTGGGATTCACGAAGTACATGTATTCATATCACAGAAGATCAGTATATTTTGTATAAATTTGCCATCTATTTGTCGATGTTTACATTCTATGCAAATGATAATGCATAGTTTTTTATGTATATAGATTGAGAATTAGAAATACAAGCGCTCTATTTGATAAAGTGTAGTGTATTCTGTTCTTTACTTTGAAAACCGTAATGACCCATCATTTAGAGCTTTGAAAGGACCGGTAGCTATATTTTCTAATGAATTTTTTCACTCCTCATACGTTTTAATGTCAACTAGTCAACTCAACTTGTACATTTGTATATTGCATCATTGTTGTTGACAGGTGCACTGTAGTCAAGACAAGAATTCACATTTAAACAATAGCAATGCCTTTTTTGTGCAGATGCTCAGTCAACAAACTAAATAGTTCCTATTTAAGGAGTAGGACAAAAACTAACTATAGAAAATTGTTGAAAAAGCTCAAAAAAATTAACAGCTTTATCACATTATATTTCAGTGCTTAATTTTTTTATCAAACTACTTATCAGCCAACACAGGGTAGAGAGAATAAATGCAGCAAGGCTGTTATTTTCTGTTAGTCTTCAAGTTAAAGTAAAAACGTAGACAGAAAAATTGACTTTCTAAATATACAATAAAATCAAAAAATATGAAATATATATATATTTCACGTAAAGTATGAAATATATGTATATACATGTAACGTATACATCTATATGTTATATCTATACAACATATATAGCATATTTACAATTATATATAATTGTACATATGCTAATATTTAAAAAAATAAAATACGTACATTATTTATTTATTTATTTATTTATTATATATTATTCATCTTTATTACAAACAAAGTTGAATATACAATGCTTCTAGAAAATCAAACATATAGTGTTTAAATTCAGAAACATTTCTGAAATTATATAAGCTTGATGGTGTTACCGAAGTAGTGGCACACTTAATAACAAAATAATTTTACATAAGTAGCAGGCTTTCTGTTTTAGTCTAATTTGGTACTCCTGTGCATTGAGGTTTTTCAGGAACTTTTATCAGCGAAATCATAATGACACTGTGCAGTAAAGTAAAGATTTACAGGCCGTTAGTGAATCTTCGTCAGAATTGGCAAACACGACATGTTTATCAACTCTCTAAAATTTTTACCTGGAAACTTAAATCTGTACATTGCTATTACAAGATCAAAATTTCCTATGTTTTATGAGTCTTGCAATGTTCTTTATAAGACAGACGAAAGTGAACCTCTGACAAATACTTCTCAATAGGTTGTGCAGACATGCATTTTAAAGAGTTGTGACCTTTCACAATAAATCTCGCTTTGGTATAATGTGAAGAAACATTACACTTTACGTAGTGGCGAAACGCACTGTAAGATTTTGGCAGAACTTAAACTTTCATGTCATAAAACACTTGTCCAACTTCAGTATATATGACATTGAATACATTGTGTTTGTTTGACCACATATGAATTTGAGGAAAAATTACTGAATTTATACATAATTTACATGCAATTGATTAATCTTTTCCAGCCTGCTAACGTTCAGTCATCCAGGTCTCTGCGCTCAACTTCAACAAACAATTTGTACTTGCCAAAAATTAGAATGGAAATAATGAGAAAAAGCCTTTCATATTCTGGTGCTGTCCTTCGGAATGAACTCCCCTCGTCTTTGAAAAACAGCCCAAATCTGACATCTTTCAAGTTGCAATTGTATAAATTTCTCATGGATCGGGTGTGATATGTTCCTGCCTTGTGTTTTTTTGTATTGTTAGTTGCCTCATTGTCTTAACTGCTGTTATTTTTTTTGACCTGATTTTTTACTGGTTTGTTGCTTGTATTTGTACTTGTATTTTTTTTCCTCTGTCATTCTGTAAATTTTTAATGTCGACCTTGTGGAAGATCGGCCTTATTGGCCGAACATGTTATCGACAGTAAATAAGGTTAAATAAATAATAAATAAATAAATAAATAAATAAATAAATAAATAAATAAATGTACATCTACAAGATCATTGCCAGTTCGCCCTAAGAAACAGTATCCAACACACCTCGACTTTAATTTTAAAAAACTCAAGCAATCAAGAAAGTCAAGTACTTTGTAGTGAAAATCAATTCATTCCTATGAAAATTTCATCAGACGGAAATAAAATGAATCGTCTATTAAAACACTAAAATATGCTGTTAATATAATATTATGTAAATAAGGACAATTTTAAGATAAGCTGATTAAAGATCAATCAGCAACATGCCAACTTGCTTTGAAATACTCAAAATGTTTGGTTATTTCAGCATTGTTACTAATGACTCCTCTTTTATAAATAGAAATTTGATGTTTAAGATTTTTTTAGGAGAAAGGAGGTCTATTTTGCAAGATTTTGAAATTTTTGCGTCTGGTTACTTATATATAATGCAGAACAGGTTCGTTACCTATGTCAAGATGTCACTAATTACCAAAATTGCTTCATTCAACATGATCTAGGACAATGCCTTTATTAAGTATTTGTACATTTGATGTAGATGTTCATTAGCTTATCGGAGAACATTATAAAACCTTTAATGATTTACTATTTGAATATGAAAAATGAACTTCTAAAGCAAAAATTTACATCTCACTTATTACAGTGCAGTGTTAATATTGGGTAAAATGTTACTTAAAAGGCGATCGGCTACACTTAGCGTTTAAAAGATTATACATTTCCAATATTAATATTCAACAAATGTTGTCAATGGCGCTAGCAAAGGGTCCCACTTTGATTGTGAGGAATTTATGCAGATATGACCTGCATATCAATCAAGGGTATTCAGTGTCATACAGCATTTTTAAGAGTACCTTGAACTTTATGTTAAGGTAATACTTCAAGTTCTCTTCAGGGCAAAGTAAAATTATAGTAGTCTTAATAATCGTAATTTAGAATAAACAAAATGAAAAACAAACGCTAGGGAACCGTCAAACCAAAGTTCAAGGTTATGTAAGAACAAGCACATGATTCATAATACGAAACATCTGTAAGACCCGCAGTGTGAATCAAATTTAAAAATATCTGTTAATAGGAGGGAAGTTCACCTTAACTACAAATAAACCATAAAACCATATTTAGTAACATGCAGAGCATTTTTTAAACAATTTTGCCTTCATCGACCGGCATCAAATAGAATTTAATGGAAGTCAAAATAGCAGTGCGCGCAAGGATATTTTACATCTAGCGTTAAGCGTCTACTTTGACGTTGAAAACGTCGAAGGGCTTCACTTGACAGGGTTACCATGGAAACCGGTCAGCACATCGTTCACCAGCAAGCTAACTCCCCGGATGTTCCTATTTAAATCAATGCACTGATGTGCATGCACATCGAGGCATATATTAGAAGTCTACATAACATAAAACTTTAACCAACAAGCACTATATCACGACTATCTAACTCATTGTTTCAGAGTTTTGGTTTTGTCACATTTGTGATACTTATCCCTCATACTAAATGCTTATTGAAGCATAATTTTATATAGGAAAAAAGTTTCATTTTACCTAATGGATATTATGTGAATGACTATCAGAAGCTAATCGATTTTAAACAGTCTTCATACAAATTTTTGAAGCAGTAAAGCCATGGTGTCCAACCCATTCTCTTTTACTGTTCTGAACTCAATTTTGCAACTCAACATTGTATTCTGAATTCAATTTAACAACTCAACATGCTACTCCGAATCCAATACAAAATGTTGAAAATTGCAATTTAATTGCAATTGCAATTGCAATTGGAATTTTCATTTTAGAGCGACCTCTGTCGGTCGTTGTTTACACACTTTTATGCAATCCATTCCATTATACCACTCAACATGTTTCTCGACTGTCTGTATTACTATTCAATATTCAATTTTAAACTCGATTGCTGTACTGCAACGTATCGGTCACAATTGGGTTTGTGTTCAAAGCCACAGAACCGCTGTGACCCAATCCATAGGCTTTCTTGACAGTTGGTAGGACACCGATCGGTGTCGTTGATTTAGCTCGCACAGAAATGAAATACATGAATGACAATCTTTGAATAGATCAACCCGTACATGCTTTATCATGACTATCTGTGGACTAATCCCCAATTCTCGAAAACTACCTGGACTATAAAACCATGTATTATATAATATCATGCTACCATGCGCCATACTGATTGGACGAGAGCTCATTCCACCGATGCTAAAGTACTGCTTTAACAGTCCTAAAACGGGCCCTACACCAGCATTTTCGAATATTGCTCAGTCGGTGCATTTGAACGTACCGATCTAAACTTCATCCAAACAGTCCGCTTGGTTTCAAAGATCGAAGTCCGAATTTTGATATACGGATAAAAGTATGGGTATGTAACTCACCTCTTGGTAGAAATAAGTTGGAGTCAATGATGAAAGAGAACTCTGAAGCAGTACATTTGGGTTTGATGTACACAAATCATTGCATTTGGGCAACGGAGCTGCGTGCACTTTTGACGCGACACTGAGCTCTTTAAAATGAAGGTAGTATTTGTTCATACACAAATTAATTGACACTTCCTCACAGAAACGGCATGTTTGGACTGTAACAGACGAAGATGTTTTAACGATGTAGACCAAGAAGTTCAAAATAACAATGGGATTACTCCGACGAAAGTTGACATCAAATGCAACAAGCAGTGACAGCGTCCAACTCTCGCTGAAGCAGGCAGCACACTCTGCAAACTGTTGATCACAGTTGCTTTCATCCCAAGTCTGGATTATTTCAAAACTGCTTGTTTACTGGTACAATAACGTCGAAGTTATCAATAATTCAAAAATAGCGCCAGTACCTCACTGTGCCAAGACTTTCCAGTGTAGTTTGGATGGGGCAATTTTAATTTCATGGATTGAATCAGGAGTGGCACCAGGATATGGGAATATTAACTGATCGTTTATTAGCTGCAATAATTGTAGCCCTTGGTTGGTGGGGATTGAGTTTCTGTCGTGCAACTCGTGCCTTGCCCCAACCAGGGCGCGAGCCGCACGACAGAAGCCCAATCAAGGGCCAAAATTATTGCAGCTAATCATTTATACAAATAAAACACAACAAAGCACTTTTGGTTTTGATTGAACTTGAACTGTCAAAATACTCGACAATTACATCGAAAAGTACAAATAGGGTTAAAACTCATGAGTTTTTTGAAAGACGAAATTGTCAAAGAGAAATATAATCGTCAAACTAAATGTATGTTTAAGAGAAAAATAAGCTTCTAACACGATTGGAACTAATTTGAGATAATTGGACGACGAAGTAAGGTCTGTTTGATCTACAAATATAAGCTTATCTGCTTTTCTTCCTAATTTATACACTTTTTTATGAGTATATTGTAATATTTCAACATTAAGCTTTAGAGCACCTAAAACTTTTGAGAAATTTGAAAAATATGAAGATCCAATTATCCCAAATTAGTTCCAGTTTTGTTCATACTAAAACATTTAAAGTTGTAAATTCATTCTCTTAATTCAGCTGAACACAACTTTGTCTTTAAAATACTAAATGCAAAACCACTGCAAATGACATACTTTTGATCACCACATAACTATCAAAAACTGAAAAAATATTTATCACTGCTACGCCTAATACAAACGATGAAATACTGAATTAGTCTGTGCCAATGTGACAGCAGCTAGTGGACAAAAACAAATTAAAGAAGTACTCGAGCAGTTTTTTACTCCCATAGCAATTAGTGAAATCAAAGTACATTAGTCTGTATCACTGTTACAGCTACGATAAACACCATCACCATCTTCACTTTAGGCGTAAAAAACGAATGTTCCCACTCTCATCATTACTGTCATAAACATCCAAATTACCATCACCATCCATATTTCTCCCCCTCATTCTAGTCCTACCCATTTCTTCTCTTCTTTCCCCATTTTAATCATTATCATTGGACAGTTTTGTTTTTGGTACAATCATGTGTAATATATCTGTTTTTATTTTTCATAGTTTAAAAGTTTAAAGGGGAGATTCTGCATGTTCTAAAGAATTTTTGGCGTGTAAACAAGAAGTGCCTTTACTCTCCATAAATAATATCGCAGATTAGATTGATGACACATAATAATTATAGATAATCCCATGAACCTGTAATCCCATAATATTTTTCTCTGGTGACGTCGACATCATCAAGTACGAGTATTTTTCGTGAAGCCGTACATCTTCGAGCCCAAGGCGAGAAATTGTGTGACTCAGCGAAAAACACGAGTGCACGGATAACGGCAAATAGATAAAAATGACATTTGATTACATTATCATATGAACAGTCTTCTTAAATTTACTTTGATGTGGATTGACCAAAATTCGTATCAAAGATTGAAATATTACTGTCGCGATTTATGTTTTGTTTCTTGGGATTACTTTCATTTCTCATTGCGAATGAACATGAAGAATCATGTGACACAAGTCTGCGTATTTTCACATAAGAAACAGCAGCAAAATAATCTCATTGAGGATACAGTCAAGCTATTGGTCCATGCATTTGTAACATCGAGGCTTGACTATGGGAACAGTTTACTGTATGGCATTCCCATTAATAGTGTCAGAAAACTTAAACGAGTAAAAAATACTACTGGTCGCTTGATCTCTAAAACCAGAATATACGATCATATAACAGGAATTTTACGAAATCTCCATTGGCTTCCGATATTTGAGCACATTAAATACAAGTTACTACCTATTACATATAAAGCGATAAAAGGACAGGCCCCTCCATATCTCTGTGAGTTGCTTCATCTATATAAACCAACACGAAATCTCCGCTCAAAATCCAAATTACTTATTGAAGTTAGAGCCTGTAAGTTGTCCTATGGTAAACGTGCCTTTTGAAAATGCTGCACCCTTGTTATGGAACAGCTTCCCCTAGACATTAGACAATGTGATAAACTGATGTCTTTTAAGAAAAAACTGAAGACACATCTTTTTAAAGTGGCTTACAATATCAGAGTTTAGCGTATTTTGACTACTTTTTTGCTGGTATTTTTACTGTGATTTTTTACTGTCATGTAAAGCGCCTATGAACGTTTAAGGAAATATGGCGCTCTATAAATCTTTTATTTATTATTATTATTATTATTTTTATTATTATTATTATTAACGGTCCATTATCCTGAAGATATACAAATGATAACAGGGCACTTCCATTACTAATTATGTTGAAATTTTGATACACCGAATGCCATCCTAACCAATTAGACATAAGCTTACAGATGCGGTAATGTACACTTGTCTATCATTGCCTCACGCTGTCCCAAAGCAAGTCCATCATCATCGGACGCGGACAGACGTTTCCCCGTGCTAGTGGCAGACAACAACAGTGCGCAGGTTATGAAGAGCTATTTAGAATATTTTCAAATATTTGACATGTTAATACAACGACACGATCGAAACAGTAGTTCTTATTCTAGTAGGTATCTTGCTTTTAAAAATATCAGAAGCTTGCAGCGAAAATGAAGCCAGCGTGGACTCTTTGTTGTATCGCACAACAAAATATAAAAATCAGCCGCTGACGTTTTCGTCAGACAGAACACCCAAACTGAGGCACGCCGCCGATTCAATCAATCTCACAAATCAAAGAAAGATTAAATTTGTTTCCTACACAATGTTTCTAAACATGAGTTCGATAATAAACCCATGGCAACAAATACTGTCAATCCTGTACAGACAGAGCTTGAACGGCGCATTATGTGCAATGAATGAATGGGACAAAGTCAGAAAAAAAATCAGTCGATAAGCTCATAATACTTTGTGATATACTTAGATCACCACATCTACATTTTGATAATGACCTTTGTGCAGACGCAGGACCTCAAGAATAATATTCAACATGGAGGAAAATTCCCTAACTCACGATTGTGACTTTTAACAAATGGAATTGGCAACGATATCGATGTAAAACAGACGCAAGTATAGAATACTATTGATCGGACGTCCACGGAATACAGCTCCAATGCCTTGAAGTCAGCTGTTGACTAATACCTGGCCAAATGAGTGGTTTATGATTCCTTGATATTTAGTGTTTTACTTAAGACGTATTTGCAGATGTGCTAGGAACAAGACTTTCAAATATGAAACAAAACAGCAAATCAATGTACATAACAATCTCGTTATGCAAATATGTGTCATAAAAAGCAAGCCAAAAACTCTGTGCAAGATCTATGCAAGATCTTTGTAAGATCACATTACTTCCTTTTCAATGACTGGCACCAAGTGATCTGTTAGAAATGGAGTTTAAAATCAATTAAATGATTTAATGATTTACTTTCTTTGTGTAACAAAACAATTCTACATATACTGTCTTTGAGTTTTATAACTCTGTCAGTGTAGGAGAAACTGAATATTCTGTCCAGTCTATTATGTTCAGTTAGAAACGTGGCCCTTTCATCAATTTTCCTATACAACATCCAAACTCGGGATCGAACGTGATTGGGCGAAATCATGGTGGTGAAAGACGTATAGGCTCCAAATGCTTCGTTGAAATCGGTGAACTTATCAGCAAGAAGCGCCCTCTGCAGACATGATACTATAATTTTTGTTTTGAAAATATCTTTGCGTACACTGTACAGTAGTCTAATACACTGTGATGCCATGCTTGCATGTGATTGCAAAGGACAAATTTTAGCTTCTTTGCTAGATTTTGACAAAAATATAAAACAGGATGTGTTTACAAAAAAGGTCCATGAAACATGCCTAATTAAGAAAATACAAACGTACAGTTTTCCACAAAAATATTGAATTCAACATTGCGAGTCTTCACATACAAAGACTGGGTGCTTGCCTGTTTCAAAAATTTCTGCAATAATGCATGATGTCGACGACAAATTGACAAGATGTCCAATTACAGTAAGTAGACTAGTCGATAACAGATTACACCACAGATGATATACATTTGAGTAGAGTTACAAATGAGTTGCAGCTAAGACATCTCAGCAGTTTACAGTTGATGTGAATATTGGAACAAACTTTAATTTCATTGTGTAAAATACATTTCAAATTACAATATTCAATTTGAAGCACACTTTAGTTCAAAGTCATCCATTCACAATTATTAATTACATTTTGTAGTAGTGCTATTTTCAGGATTGTTTCTTCTCTTAAATTCAGTGTATGTCGTCATGAAAACAAATTTATACTTCTATTGTAAGTACATAATGCTAGTTTTGGTACTATTATGTAAAATTCATAGAGAAAAACATAGTGCCTCCAGGCAGGTCAGGTATGACAACCTATTTTAAAATCCTGCAGTGTGCCTTTATCGTCGAGAGTCTACCAATAGTAAAATTTACAGACTTCCTGATGTTATTTACATGCACTGATTCCCATAATAACATGCATAAGTATTTTTAACATTTCAGCCAGAATCATCTTATTTGGCAAATTATTGTTTAGAGGTTCTGCATCATGAATTTGATTTCCTCAAGTAAAATATTTCACCTTGAATTTCTTTGTGTAAACTTTATCCTGTTTGCTGTATAATATGTTTCATTTTCAAAAAAATATCAATATGTCCTTTAACCGAAATAGTGTAAAGAGAATAAATACAAAAGAAAAACAAGGCCATTTTGTTCATTATCTTTTAGGTTGCAAATATCCATTAATTCAGAAAGTTCAACTAAGTGACAACGTATCATATACATAGGCAGATATTAATCATGAAATATCACTGTTACTGATTTCAAGTAAATCTTAATAGGCTTTGAAGGGAGAAACATGGGCGTAGATTGTGGAGAGTGTGCAACAATTTGAGGCTATCAACTCAATCAGTGTCTATGTTAGATCTTTGTATAAACACAGCAAGCATTTTATATGATGGTGACCCAAGCGCAAAGTGCATAGTGTAGTGACCTGTAAATTTGCTGCTGTTTGTAGCTATTAATCCCTCGGAAAGACAAATTACCTGTCATTCAGCTTTTACGACGTACGGTACGTGAGAGTGTACGCATCCAAAAGAACAGCCAACGACGTTGTTGAAGTTCAGTCTCCATGGATACTATTGCAATTTTTATGTTCATGTTTTGGTAGCAGTGTAAGTTTTAAAGCAGAAGGCGAAACACTGTATGAATGGCGAAATCATAGAAAATTCCAGTTTTATCATGTATTTAGGCACGCCGCAGCATGCAACGACGAGCTCGATCGCAGTGAAAGCAATCTTTTTACCACCGCATATTTTCATGGATTTGGACCAATGTAGTCATGTCCAAGGGGACATATTCGCCAAATTCTAACTCGGAGAAACCTGTGAGTGACAAATCAATAGAAGATGGAGAGCAGCTGAGCTCATCAAAAGCTGACAAGAAGCATAATGATGCCGATAGTAGTTAGGGTGCTGCATGCCAGCATTGAGTCGATCGAAGACCCTGGGATCGAAGTGTGAGACCAAAGGCCGAACCTCGGTAGTAGTGTTCTTGACAGTGCAACCAAGGTTCGGCCTTCGGCCTCATACTTCGTTCCCCAAGTAAAGCCTTCGATCGACCATCCATTACAAGCAATGCTGCAAGCATATGTGCTGCACGCGACATAGACGACGCGAACGAAAAATATCATTTTGTTTAATGTCATCAGTAAGAATTACAAGTTACTGCCCATTAAAATGTCAGGTCTGCCTCCCCTTCCCAATTTTGATGAATGAGACATAAATTGCCACTTCAATGAACATGCAGAGAAACAGCGCATTCTGATCAACATAAACACAATATTACGGTTACTGAGCTCCTGAAAGTAAGTCAAAGCCATCCAAGATCATCGAAGAGAAATTGGCAACAATTTTGGTGCCGTTCTTGTACATTATATGAAATTCCCTCGGTAGTTACTGTGCAGAAGTCTTTTTTAATATAATTTTATGGTTATCATCGCATATAGCTATAGGCGGCCAAACCATACGCCCAATTGACAGGCCTTTCCATAATTGAAAGTGTTCACATTAATGATAATAATGGCAAAATTTGAGCAGTAAGCTCTTTTTTCTGTTTTCTGTTTTTATGTGCTCAGATAAGGTAAGTCGGCATAGTTATTTTGTTGCAATGTTTCGTGAGCAATTAAACAGCAATACCTAGCCTGTTTTTTTTAATTTAGTGCAAGGACGTTGTCCTCTTAATATTTCATACATATATGCGTGTTTATGATATGTTTGGTTTACTCATTGCTTGTTTGGGGAGGACGATACAACTGGATATGCCATAGTAAGGTTTTTTTAAGGTTACGCATTATGACTTTACACATTCTTATATCTTGATTGTTTTCAGTTTAATTAGACTTTAAACTATTTACGCTATTATATTCACACTCAACACAAGTCGCTAACCTCTCTCCTTTTCTGTCTTATTAAAAGTTCAAACAAAAACTGAACGTATTATGTGTGAAAGACATTTTCAACAGCAAATGTATGTCTAAAGCCAGTGCTTTAAAACTATTCAAGAGTTTGAAATTTGCATTCTTTTAAAATAGTACCACGTAAACTAATTTTTACATTAAATGCTTTCAATATGAGCATTTCTGAGTCCGATTTGAAGTAAATATACCTGATCAGTAAAATAAACATCGATAATCAGCCTTCAACCTGGGGCCATTGCCCAAATGCGTGACCAGTTCATTTGCATATGAGTACAACACATGGGCTCGCGTAAATTTCAAAATTAAAACAATTAACTAAATCACGTATTTTGTTTTGAAAATGCATTTATTCAAATGGAACACTCAAGCTGAAGCAATTTAAATGATTCTTCCGTTACACAAATACAATATACAGAAAAAATGTTGTAAGCATGAGATAAGACAGGTATTTAATAGACGAGCAATCTGCGGCATATAAGATTAAAATAGAATTGTTAAAAAGTCAAAATCGAATTGAAAATAGACTTATTGAAAAGTCGAAATAGAATAGAAAATAGAAAAGTTAAAGTAAAAACAGGATTAAGAATATAATTTTGGAGGACTCAAAATAAAATTAGAAAGTCAAATTATAAAAAGTCGAAATAGAATTGAAAATACAACGTTGAAAGGTCACAATAAGGTCGCTACGGAAGAGAAATCAAGGGATTAGGCTGAAGTTTCGATGAAAACGAAGCATCAGTTTGTGACCTATAATTTGTGCCAGTTTAAATATCAGTTAATCTAATGTTAAAGTTACACAACTTAAGTGCTAATTCCTCTGACGTGCTAATTTCTCTGACGTGCACGGAAAAGTATAAAATCTAACGCTTATTATATGACTTATAGGCAAATCTTTCTTCCCAGATACTCGAATAGTTGTGAATTCATTTTCCATTAGACATTTGGCTCACAATGAAGAAGTACAATCTGTTGTTGCTCCTCAGGGAAATTACTCTGAATCAAGTCTTCCATTTTCGGAAAAGAAGTTTAAGTTCAACATAATCATTTGCCTAACATTCAACTGTGAAGTTTCGCCCGATGTGAGCGAAGACTGCAAATATGTTAGTACATTGGATTAGGTATGGGATCTTATTCTCTTGTCAAAAACACATATAAAAGCGCTAACTATTGACGATATTAAGACAAATTATTATTATTATTATTATTATTATTATTATTATTATTATTATTAAACTTAATTTAAACTCGATAGACTGTTGAGCCAAAGGCTTTTCTCATGCAGTGTCAAGATGCAACAAAAATACAGAATATGTACATTAAAATATACATAAAAGAAGAAAGGAAAAATACACATAAACAGAGCCAATAATAGACGGCAAAATCAAACAGCCACAAAAATGGCTTTCGAATTAGATTTTGCCTTAAAGATGAAACTTACATTTCATTTTAAGAGACTGAAGAGTAGAACAAGATTTGACATCTTCTAGTAAACTATTCCGTATTTTGACACCGTTATACAACACGATTGGAACTAATTAGAAATATTTGCATGGTGAAGTCATGTCTTTTAAATCTGCAAATGTAAGCTCATCTGCTTTCCTGTTTATGTTACACACTTGTTTTTATGTGTAATTTGTTATATTGCGACATTCAGCTATAGGGCATCTAACATTTTTGAGACATTTGAAAAATATGAAGATTCAATTATCCCAAATTAGTTCCAATCGTGTTATACGTAGAACTTCTCTTAAAAATTTGTGTTTTTTGTCTTGGTATATATAATTCATTTCTGTCTGCAAATCTTGTAGTACCACTTTGGACGTTCCGGACACTTCTAAAAACGTTCAAATATTCAGGAGCTAAATTATTTGGACTTTGTACATTTAGAACGATTCATTGAAAACGTTCATTTGTCTAAATGGTAACCAATATAAAATTTCGAATAAATTACAACTTAGTGCTCATAAAATCAACTTGAAATTCCGCAGACATTCCAATGTAAAAAGTATTTTGTATAAAGCCAAGATAAACTATGAAAGCTTTCATTGATGAATATTTATTTAGAAATCTAACTGATGTGCTTTTTTTACAAAATGATACAAATCGGAATGCCAACTAATGGCAGGAAAACTGATTTCCTCGTCATGTATATTTATGAGTAACCAAGCATACAAGTTAAAGTTTCTGTCTCCTGTACGCATGTAACTGAAAGATTTGCAACAAAATGCATGGCTGGTCCTAAATGTTAGGTAATTTGTTTCTCCAGACCAAACTTTGTACTATGACTCCAGATTTTTGTTCTTGATTTGGTAAGAATACATGGTGGAAATTTGCATTAAGAAAGTTTGAGCTAAAGTTTAAGTTTTCCCCTTTCGAGACCAATACTTCCTGAATCACCAAATTTTGAACGAAGTCTCTGTCTTTACGATCTCGATATTTTTGAATAATTTATCACATTTATAATAACATTTACGTTTGTCAATCAGACCTTACTCTCCGATTCAGAAAGATCAGAGAATTTATTGTTTTCATTATTCTTCGCTTTTTCTTGGGATTGACAACATAACATTAATTTCTTCTTAGCACTATCGGCTTTCTCAGTCTCCTCCGTGAATTTAAACAAAATTACCCTAATTTCTTTGCGAAGTTGGGTGTTTGTTTTATAATAATCTGCCTTTTTGGGTGCCTGTATCACTCGATATAGTGTGGGTATGATACCAACAGAAGCGGTCAATAGAGCAGTGATATATGGGTCATTGTCAAAACTCCTGATAACAAAAAACACGAACATCAAAAGGAAACTCATCAACGTAAACTTCAAAATCGCAATCATGAACGTCAAACGAACAGGATAGATTTTTTCACAAATGTAACTGAACGATTCATGAGTGATGCAGTCTTGCCACGTCCACGTTTTAGTGAAGGGTACGTTTTGAAATAATAATGGTCCTGACTTTTCGTTTTTCTGTGATGATGATTCTGAAATGTTTTCGCTAAGTGTTGATGCTGTTGACTTGTTTTCGCTTTGTGGCGGTGATTCCGACTTATTTTCGGACGTCGACCGTTTATCAAGAACGTCTGACCTGTGTTTCGCAAAAGTTTGTAAGTTGACACCTTCACTGTCACTTTGTTCTGACCTTCCATTCTTCTGTGATGACGATTCTGATTCTTTTCCCATATGTGGTGATGTTTTTGACTTGTTTATGCTTTGTTGTGATGTTTTTGACTCTTTTTCGAGAGGTCGAGATCGTTTAACAGGAACGTCTGACCTGTATTTCGCAAAAGGTTGTGATTTGACACTTTCAGTGTCACTTTGCAAACTATCCACCACCTCAAAAGTGACATCTTTCAAATATTCATAATAAAGAGTGAATTCTTTATAGATACTAAATACATAGGATAAAATTACACATATCACAGTGAGGTACGGGCCAAAGATATCAAAATTCAGAGTTATTCCCGCCACGATAAATGCGACAGCTTCAACAATTACACACAAGGAAAAAAATAACACAACACCAATGCAAACAACTGTAAAAACGATAAAGCATGACGTCCACGTACCTTGCTGAATTGTAGAAAAGCACATTTTCAATGATTTAAATATTACCTTGTAATAGCACAATCCAAGTAGGTAAATTAATAACAATGGCGGCACAAAAAATAAACCAATGCAAAGTCCCAACTTCAGCTTTGAACAATCAAACATTTTCTTAAAATAGAATATTTGTATGTTGCGTCCGAGATCTACAGGGTTTTCAAAAATGTGAGGATTGCCATGAATAGCGTCAAAAGTTAGAAGGAACTTTTCATAGATTTCATTAATGAGAGCTTCCTGAGAGCTTGGCGAATTTTTTGTATGACAGATTTTGCAATTATTATAGGCTAAGGAATTGTTATAGTCTTTTTTAATTTTGTTTTTTGTTTGTATCAAACTTCCCAGACATGTCAAATTCAGAAGATTTTTATTGTTGTGTTGTTTGTCGCGGCAGATGTCATTGGGATGCATTATACATTTAACAGCAGATAATAAATGTTCTCTTACGGAAATAACAAAAATTAGCAAAAAAGGCATGTAAATACCAAGAATGCAAATCATGACGATAGGATTCTTTGGTAAGAGCACAAACTCAAAATACTGTGGATCTGTGCCATTAAAGTGACGCCAAGCCCACTCTTCTTTTTTTTTACTCTTTGACAAGTTAAATGAATATACAGCAACTAAAAAATAAATCCAAAGGTAGCATGGAACAATAAACCAGTAAAAGAGCAACCACTTAATGTATGTGAAATTTGTTGCTGTTTCACCCTCAATTGAAGGCTTAGTTTTCACTTTCCAATATTTAATAAAATTCGTAAGACTGATTGGTGTCTGGTCCCTTCCAATAAGTGAATCATGACTTTTGTCAATCTCTTCACTCATATTCTCTGAATACACTCCATTGTCAAATTCAAATCTATGCAATATATTCGAGCGACTTGGAAGAAAAGACCAACTTACAAAAGGCAACAATGTAAGGGACAGTGCTACAACTAGAAAGATCAGAGTGCCATATGTAGTAGAGAGCCAGATTGGTTCCTGTAGTAGCTCACATTGCCTCGTCATGTTCTGTAACTCATCAAAACTATCACTGCAACAACATGCTGAAGATATAGAGTCAAGTTGTGCAACATGCTTATGACATAGACAATTTCTCTCTTTTCTCGCTGATGCAGATGTCACTAGTGTAATGAGAAAGTTTACGGCAATGTCACGCTTGCAGTCTGTGGACATAAGTGCTATTTCTGTTGAATTTGTTTTCTCGGTGAAATAAATTTTCATCTTTTCAGCTCTCAAGTACAGCAATCCAAATGAAAAGTAGTATGCTGAAGGTGGCAGTAACAACAGTGTCTTTCCATACTGATTATATGTCCATCGCCATGACCACATACCGTATATTCCAGTGTCAGTGCTGTTATACAAAAGGGGATCTATTCCTTTATAGTCCGGCATGACCAGCTGAAATGAAACCATTTTTATCCCCTTATCACTGATGAAATGATTGAAGTTTCGAATGTAATCTTCAAGTGGCTTTGCCGTATGGAGAGAAATAGAGGAATTATCACATGTGACATTGAAGACATAGTCAGGGTCAGGTGTAATTCCTTCTGTTGTTTCGTTTGAAATGGTGTCATTGAGATTCGAAACAGTTGACGCTATGGTTGTTGAAGTTGAATTCCTATCGGAGGAAGACGTAAATGCAGTTGTCTCGCCAGCTTGACTTGATGTTACTGTAGTCCAGTCAGTATCTATACCGCGTAGAGTCGAGTTGACTGTATCCTGAGAATAGCTGCTGGTTAAGTTTAACCCAAGAGGTTGGGAAACATCAGGTCTCTGAGTGCTGATATGCAGTTTCGCTAAAAATATAAGTAGTAGCAAAATCGGCATTTCCATTTTTGTGTTCTACACAATGGGTAAAAGGGCACACCTGAAAAACCCCGTGACACCAAGCGAAGCTTCAAAGAGTTATGTTAATTTGGCTTGAGTGTGTATATTTAAAAGAACAGTTTACTCACTTGTGCAAGAAAGCAGCATCAAGAAGCACAACATAACCATTAATCACTTTTTACAGTCTCCAAACAAACCCGGATTATCGCTTTTATTGGACTTTATGTACACCAAACAAACCTCAAGAGTTGTGTCGTATGAGCACTTTGTACTTGGTTCTAGGAAAGTAAACAAGAAAAGACAGAAATAGCACGTGCCCAGTAAGCTTAACAAATGACCTAGAGGCTGATGTAGCCCCGCTGTGTTATGTAGAGAATTACTATTTTTGACACATGTGTTGATGAAGAAGGTGGAAAGCTTATCTCAGTGACATGACAAGAAAATGGCGGAAATAGTTGCAAAAATAAACTATTGAAGATTTCATCATAATTTGAACATATCACATTAAGTTCATCCCGAACAACATGTCAACCAAAGCTATCAGCTATCAGTAGTTGTTTGGGATCATATATTTTGGAGAAAAATCGCAAAAAATGCCCAAATAACCAAAATTGCAGATTTCATCATAATTTCAATCTGTGATATTAAAATAACTCCTCGGAGCCTGTATACCAAACATCAAAGCTATTAGACGAGCAGTTTTTGAGAAACAGATAATTTGACAAAAATTGGAAAAAATTGCCCAAAAAATACAAAATTTGCAGATTTCATCATAATGTCAATACATCTGGTTTTTTCAATATTTCTATGCAATGTATCAACTACAGTTTCTTGGTGCGTCTCTACAGCATGCTGAAAAACACAATATTCAATTTGTCAACCAAGCCCGTTTGTCCAAATAATGGTTATAGTTGAATTAAAGTTCAGATTAAAAGTTATTTGTCAATGATACAAATGCGAGGTATATACAATACATTCACAGGCTGCGTTTGCAACACTGATGTAGTATGTATATTTATGTCATTTACCAAAATCCAAGCTCGCTAGGTTGTACTCATGGGCAATTTGGTCAGATTTGGCCCGGAGTATTATATATTTATATGTCATGTTGTCAGTTTTATTGTAAAGCAAAGAAATTTAACCGCAAATATAGTTCACCTTTCAGCCTGGAGAGCTTGCATAATCATTAGATTTATTTTCGACATCGTCCCTCAAACCGTATGTTGAATAGGATTACGAGTTTCTTGTTTGTACATGAGCCACTGTACTCAAAATTGATGAAACATTGGCAAGATGCCAAGATCGCATACAGACAGTAAAAGTCTGTTATGCACAAAATTTACGGTCTCGTAAGATTTTGTAACTTATTCATCGGAGGCCGACGACAATCTAACTTAGGGCATAGACAGAATTAACCATCTCCTGATCCTTTCCTCCCTCCTTTTCTTCTTCTTAATCATCATCATCATCAACATCATAATCGTCACCCATGTACATTCATGTATCACTGACAGTGTTTTTTAGAGGTGTAATATGACATTGTACGAGATTTCAGTGTATAGTAGTTGGATTGTCGACACATCGTACACGCATACAGTCGGCGACTTTGTAGTTACTCGGTACTCGAAGCATGGAAACTATTTGTTTTGTTATGGTTTGTTAACAACTGCAAACGCAGATGTCAAGACAAATACTATGCGCAATATTTAAATTTACCAGGCTCCCTTCCGGGCTGTTCTTATGTTGTATGGATGTTGCAGAAGCTAGTAGCCTCAGCCGCTAATGTTACCAGGTGTTCATTGTAACACCATCAGTCACCTATCATTGTGTACCCGTCGTTTGTGATTGAAAAAAAATCGAAATGCTATAAAAGTTTGAAATGCTATTGAATTTCACCGGAAAAACTAACATATTTTTGCATATAGAGCTATCCAATTGCGTGTTCAATGATGCCTGCTCCTATAAAATCCACGCTATGCCAGTATGTGCCCATTGGCAATGTAGTCAGGCTTTGACCTTAATTGTAATTACATTTATGTATCATGGTGTAGGTTTCACTGCAAAGCAAAGGAAATTTATCTCAAATATACTTGACCTTTCAGTAAAAAGGTGATTTATTTTCGACAGTCCCTCCAACCGTATGTTTAATAGGATTAAGGTTTCTTGATTGTACATGAGCCACTGTACTCAAAATTGATGAATCATTGGCAAGATGCCAAGATCGGATACCGACAGTAAAAATCTGTTATGCCTAAATTTCATTGCGTCATAAGATTTTGTAACTAGTTCATCGAAGGCCGATGACGATCTCACCGAAGGACATAGGCAGAATTAACAACTCCTATCTAATCCTTCCCTTCCTCCTTTTTATCATCATCACATCATCGTTATCATCATTATTACATCCATCCATCCATCCATATACATTCATGTAACACTGACAGTGTTTTGAAGAGGTGTAATATGATTTTTACGATATTGCAGTGTATAATATTTAGATTGTCAGCACATCATTCATATACATACATACAATCAGCAACTTTATAATTGACGCTGAAAGTGCGGGAGCCATTTGTTTTGGAAAACAAATGCAAACCGAGATATCAAGACAAGTAAAATGCGGAGTATTGAAAGGTTTTAGGCTCCCTTTCGGTTTTATTTGTGCTACACAGATGTTGCTGAAGATTGTTGTCTCAGTCGTTAATGTTATCCAGTGTTCATCATAACCTCACCAGATACCTATCATTGTGTGCTATAAAATTTCAGGGAAAAGCAACAAAAACATATTTTTGCATAATGAGCGTACAATGGCATCATTTTCGAACAATCCGTTTGCGAAAAAAAAAACCGGTGAGAGTCAGGCCCCACTTGGTTCATCGAAGTGTTTAGCAGACGCCATGACAGTGATTCAGCTTCACACACAAAACGTTTTGGTCCACGAATATTCCAATTTTGTCGATTTCAAATGTTGTAACCCATTGTAAATTAGCACTATAATGGTTGCTACTCAAACAGTATCATTCATTCAGTGTACAAAGGTCAAACCTTGTCAGAAAACATCAATAAAAGAGAACTGCACTTGCGTAGGTTGTAAAGCAATATTAGCATGTTATTAGAAGGTTCCACAAACTGGTCTCTAAGGATGGGGTTGCATGTGAAGATTTCTTGAATAATTAAAGAGATTATCGGCTGAAACGCAATGTTCACTTTTAATCTCAGGCGCAGCAAAAGAAGAATAATTACTTTGTGAGTCTATATAAGCTTACATGTAGGTTCTCAAGTGTTTATTTGCATTTGTATTTTCCTAGCGGACGTTTACATACTCAATTACCTGTATGTGTATCGATGCTTATCATTTGGTATAAGGGTAAACCTTTTATGATAGGTAAATTGAAAGAGTGCTCTAGATTAAGGTAAGGAGTTCAACCTTCTTTACAACGTCCACCTGTGTTGACAGGGCGGCAAAAATAGTGCCAAAGGCACTGAAGCTCCAAAGCATGCAAGAACGAATTCCTGTGTGGCGATATAGTACTATTTAGTAATATCCAGGACGGTAATTATCTTGTGTTCAGGATACAAGCCTGAGATCGACACAGGTTGAAAGAATTAATACAGTTGGGGTCATTAGGTTCACAAATGATGTGTCTTAAGATTACCACATGTGTTATGGTAGAACGCGCCTCGGGGACACAAATTTGGACTCTCAAACTTTTACAACTCTTTTCTGATATACAACATGTGGGGGTTCATTTTAAAGCTCTTGGTGTAAGAAAACTTTTCATCAGCTTACTTTTTTTTCTCCATAGAGTTAACACAGGGATGGCGGCCATTTTGAATTTTAAATATTGGTAAATCTTGAGTTACTTATTTCCCTGGTATCAAAATTTTCACGGTGACCCCCGATTTTTATTCTTGATTTTTGAAGATAATGGTTGGAAGATTCCTTAAGGAAATTTTGAGCAATTGAGCAAAAGTTTAAGTCTTTCACTTTCGAGGTGCGAAATACCAGGTCCTTAAAAGAGCGTGTCAGGAGAGTGCCATATCTATATATGTGTCTAGTCTTTGTTGCGAATAATTTCCGTTTTGAAGAATTTCCATGGATAGAACGTGTGTACGGCGTCTATCTGACAAAACGTACTTATCTCACAAAAATAACTAATTACTGTTTGTAGCCCTCCTCATTTGTGGAAAGTAATATTCCATACAATACTTCGCCTGTAAAAACACACAAATGAAATCGTAATTAAAAGTCAAAAACCACAAATAATACCAAATGGCAATATAAATGTTAAAAAATACAGTAAATTGCATTCATTGCGTTAATCACCAAGCCAGTCAATTAATCGGTGTGTACCCCACGATTAACACGTAATGGCCATCTTAAGGTTTAGAGGACAGCACGCCTATGGCCACATATGTATATCTGAATTCGTCTACTATGGCGGAAGTATCAAAATCACGCAATGGTGTTGTTTTGCATCCCTTTCCTCGCGGTGGCCTTAATTCTCTGCATCAACATTCACAATCGCTAATTTTACCATTTGAGTATTTAAGGTAGAACGCACCTCGGGGACAGACATTCGGACTCTCAAACTTTTACAATTCTCTTCTGATATACCACATGTGGGGGTTCATTTTAAAGCTCTTGGTGAAAGAAAACTTTTCACCGGTTTAGTTTTTCGAAATTCGAAAATTTTTATTTTACTCCATAGAGTTAACACAAGGATGGCGGCCATTTTGAATTTCTAATATCGGTAAATCTTTGGTAATTTGTTTTTCTAGTACAAAAATTTGCATGGTGACCCCCTATTTTTATTCTTGAATTTGAAAGAGAATGATTGAAAGATTCCTTGGGGAAAGTTAGAGCAAAAGTTTAAGTCTTTCACTTTCGAGGTGCATACTACCTTAAAGTCAATAAATATGCAAGTGGTTGATATGAAAAGCACTTACAAGTAGTGACTCAACTACAGTGATCGAGCCTGGCGGCCGATGCAAGAACAAATATACAATAAAGATAATTGATTAAACAATTTGTACCCAAAAAAAATACTTCGTATATAATATTTCTTATAAACGTTAAATCGGCACACTCCGTGTACATTTACTGCACGATGCTGTGTGTTTCGTACGACGCTGTGTGCTCTCACATTCCTGGCCGCTGGGAGTGCGGGATCGACGGTGTGGGAAGAATCGATCCCACACTCTCAGAAATCGTCCCACACTCTGCAGAACATATTACACGAGCTCTGATAGGATGATGAACAGTCGATTTCGTTCCACGCGCAAAATGTTATCCAAATGCACGACGAGTAACACACGGGCCGATACTACAAATTAAGCGGGTCAGAGTACAGTAGCAGACGACAGAGTTGTCACGATTTTTGATAATGTTGTACGTGTCCAATGTGAATTTAACGCATTTTGTAGTCATGTGAGAAAAAGAATCTCACACACCAAGGACCTGGGATCAGATTTCTCACACTCGTTGGGGATATTTTGTGCGGCTCGTGTGAGACAAAATATCCCCAACTCGTGGGAGAAATCTGATCCCAGGTCCTTGGGGTGTGAGATTATATTATTCCCGCGCCGGGAACACACAGCATGTTAAGCAGGGTGACATGTACCGCGATGATACATTTAATGACAGCGAGAAAAGCACCGGCTAAATGATACACAAGGCTATTGGTAAAAAAGTTTTGTCGGATGACCATGTTTAGTATACAGCATGCCCTGAGGACACGATCATAGCAAAGCATGGTTTAGAATCCATGTTTTTGATGACTAACAACAGTATATTACTTGCTGATAAGCCTCTACACAAATAGGTAATTTGAGATCTGTATTAAATAAATCCTACAGTGGATGTCTTCCAACATGTTTGCACTGAATGATGGCAAGACTGGGTTGGTTAGATTTTTGTTGAAATTTAATGATGAAGGTCAACCACGTGATTGTGATCTGCAGGTTGGGAGAGTTAGTATTCATTCATCCCCTGCAGTTAGTGATCTTGGTGTTACAATTGATGCATCAGCATCTGTGTTAGCTCACATGTAAATGTATGTAAGTCCGCAGCATCATTTGCTTGATGGGAAATTGGAAAACAATAATCTTTTCGATACAAGTACTATAGAAAAATTGGTGCATGGTTTTATTACACGAAGACTCTATTACTTGATTATTGTAACAGTTTACTGTTTGGCCTCCCAAATTATCAAATCAGAGTGTTACAAATTTTTCAAAATTCAGCTTAACCTCTCGTGTCAAAATAGAAGAAAATAAATCTATTCAACCGGTGCTACGTAATTTTCACTGGATACCTGTTAATAAGCGAATAGTTTGAAATTTTGAGCTGACTATGCTCCGGCATACATGAAAGAGCTCCTATACGTTCGTTATCGCAATCGGTCGACTTCTGAGGGTTCAAGCTGTAAGCAGGTCAAAGATTATTCGAGGTCATATCAAACTCTGGAAACGAATGTTGTGTAAGAACTGATCCATGTCCAAAAATAGCCCTCTCATCCTATCGGCTCGATTAAAATTAGATATTAGATATTAGATATGACATGGTTCGTTTTCTTGTTCACACATTTGTCACGTCCAAACTGGACTACTGTAACTGTTCTTTTATATGGCATCTCAATAAATGACGCAAGTAAACTACAGCGTGTACAGAACACATCAGCGCGTCTCATCACAAGGGCAAAGCAGTTTGACAGCATTACACCGGCTCTCTACAATTTTCACTGGTTACCCATTCAATGGAGACTTAAATTCAAACAACTTATCACTGTTTTTCAAGCACTACGTAATCTGGCTTGGGCTTAGATATCAACACTTTTAGAACAGTACAACCCCACCCGTAATTTACGCTCCAAATCACAGTTATTACTTCAAGAACATACAGTTAAAACATTATATGGGAGACGGGTCTTCATAAATGCTGCGCCGAAGCTCTGGAATTAACTTTTATGATAGGATGGATGAGTCACTTGAGAGACAGATCTACGTTGTGATATATAATCCCAAATATACCATACCTTCCCTGTTAACTCATCTACCCGACATGTTCGGGCCATGGGTGAAAAATCAATCATCTCATGATCAGGGTCCCTGGTCCCTAACGAATGCCACCGGATAAACGAAGACCAGTTCGGATAAAAACAGCTTCAAGCACTACTGGTAATTTGGGGATGTCTGATCCAAACTATTTAAATCAAGATTTTTTTTTCATTTCCAAGCACGCTGATCTCGGCGAGGTGAAGTCTCACGCCGCAATAATTTACAGGGGACGCTAATCATGAGCTGATAAAGTTTAGAGCAATAAGCGTTTTACTGCCGGAAAGCTAATAGTAAGATGGTAAATGCTTTAGCGCTAAATATTTATTGGGGACGCTGGTCATGAGATTATAAATTTCAGCCATATACATTTACTGGAGACACTCATCATAAGATGTTAAAACTGTAATAAATATATACCGAGGGCGATGGTAGTTAGGTAATAGCGTGTTTAGCAATAAACAATCGTGTTATAGATGCAGGTTATGCTCATTCCCCTTTTAAAAGTCGTGTCCAATGATATTTATATAATCAAAATGTATTTCTTTATTGTTTTGTTTGATTAAAGTTTATTTGCATTACATCTTATCAATTGCCAATTAAGAGTCACTATTAGATTAAATAGGTTTCAAAATAAACATCATACGTTGAAATTATTTCTTTTGAAGGTAGAGCCTTGTAAGAATTAGTTAAAAGAACCACCTTTGTATATTCACGCAGTATCTTTCCAGCGCGGATAATACACTTGATCATCGGCATTTCTGACTCTTGAGACGGTCCTTTGTTAGATATATTTGAACACTGCATAAAACAAGTTTCGAACAAGCATCCAGTCCTAACACGCGTTGGGGAATCCGAATATAGCTCATGGGACATACACATTAAACAGGTAGCCGTAGACGATGGATGGCGACGACCAAGCAGAAAGAGCTTTTCCTCTTCTAACATATGGTGCGAGATTTCATGCTAACAAGTAGTAAGCATCTGAGGAGTCTTAAATTGCATCAATATTGATCATTACATGGGACGGCTATAAACTCTGATCTCGGCGGTTTGACGATGTGAGACTTCAATAAGAGTTTTCCCCACATCTGACTGCGGAAAACGAGGGGGTTCACTAGTCATCTTTCGAATAGTCTGGTCCCCTGCCCCATGCTACCCCTGGCTGCGCTGCTCACGAAAATAAGGTCAGGTATTGGCTAATATTTCAGCCGTAATTTTGACTGCATGTTTGTGAGCACAGTCGCTTGACTTGATCATGTGATCAGCACATCTGTATAGTGGCAAGCTCGGAAATTAGACAACGAAACATCGAGCGTTGAAGTTATTTGCAGGACTTCACTTTTAAGTCTCCGAATCTATTCTTCTATGATGGTATTCAGTGATGAAATGACGATTATCGTCTGAGTTTTTTCTCAGACATGACCTGGTGACCATGATGACAAACTACCTAGCCCTCCTTTCGCATGTACGTCAACGGCTCAAAAATAGATGATTTTCCGTTTTTCATTCAATGTCGACATAGGATACTTGGTTCGGGCACAGGCATGATATGGACCAGGTAGATTTCGTGTAGAGTTACTCAGTTAGGCTACGTTCATATGTTCAGGTTATCGTTTGCCCAGTTAAAGCGATGAAATTCGTTTCTTCGCCTCGATAAAGTTTGTTTGTGCGATTTGTGATAGTGAGCATGCGTGTGTGAGTGCTTCACGAACTCTACAACGTGTGGAGCGGTCTCAGTCAGAAAAAATGTAACAACTTAGCCGGCTATTGAACCACTCTTTTTTGGGAGTGGAGATTTAGCCGAGCGGTTCTCTCTGTGGCCTCTCCGCCAGGCGACTGATGCCGTATGTTGTGGGTTCGAACCCGATTGAAAACTAGCCGTATATTCTAATACGTAGACTATCTGCAAAGGTATGACACGGACTTGCCTACGTATCTGAACGTTCGGAACGTGGCCTAAATCTACACCAAAACTACCCTGTCCATGTGGCCACATAACGCCTGTGGTTCGGGAAACTATAAAATTACTCCATGGGTATGCGAAATTCGAAGGTAACTTCAAGTTGGAAATGAATTCAATGCATTCACTTCATTCGTACTACTGACCAATGATAGCTATGGTTAAAATAGTCCATACATGACCCTGTTTCCATGAGCAGCGCAGCCAGGGTAGAAATTGGACAGTGGACCACACTGATCTTTTGAACGAAAATAAAAAATTCTCATTTTTTTCCACTGAGGGCGCTACGTATGGAAATATCACGAGTATCCCTCCAGGGAAAAAATACGAAGTCAAATATCACATTCTATGGGTACAATTTATTAACGGTTTAACTATAGTCAATTTACCCAAAGTGAGATAAACATAGTGACTGCCTATTTTCCCTAGACCAATAACATTCTCAAGATAACAGATTTAGCATATCAAAAAGCACAGACTAAAAAAAGACAACTAAACCTGCTGATTAAAAAGTAAATTAACGAAAATTCTATATTTCATAAGACAATGTTCCGTGGAATGAAAACAATTAAAAGTTAAAGACGTACGAATATACTTCAGAAGAGCCTTTCGAAAATGTGCTAGAATGATAAGCTAAACGCCTGGCCATTGTAAAATTCCTTGACATATATTTACAGTTGAAATCAAACACTATACATAAAATTGAGCCAAATATGACATATCCTAGAAATTCCTTAAAGTCACACTGTTTTTAATCAAACCTTGCAAAGAGTATCCACGGAGTAGGAAAGGATAAAAAACAATCAAAACCGTTCAAAGTGAGAAACTTTATTGGCCACGGCGTTTTTAATCGACGTGTATCAGCAATTTTTACAACATAAACACAACAGGGCTGGATGTTCTCAGTTACACAACACACCACGGCCACTCACACACGTCAGACAGAAATATAAACAAATCACCACACTTTGCAATGACAATTGTGTTTCTTCTTAATTTCTCATGAACTAGAGTGTAGTTGGTTTTACGAATAGTAAACCAAGTATACTATCAAACACTAGCTACATTACATACATAGTATACTTGTGTATTATTGTCAAAAATGCCAAATACCTTCCATTTCTGTTATACTTCAATTTACATAGTTAGTTCCATCAATTTGGTGGAGTCGTGCTAATTTTATATCCGTAATACGAAGTAAAGTACCACTTAGTCTCGAAAAAAATCACAATAATTTGCACTACTGTTGTTTGACGGTATTTCCTTAAAACACGTAGAAAGTTTGATTAACTATGCCCACGTCAATAAAAATACTACATGTAATATTACGTAATAGGCACAAAGCGACATTGCCATACCTAAGAATGATTACAATCGTTCTCATCCAAAATCTAATAATCACACCTCAAAATTCGTCAATACATGGCTTATGTTTCGGGCCCAAAATAGCACAAAGCAGACAGCAAAGTATCGGTAAACACAACAAAGTCCGTAAAAGAAACATAAATTGACTTCTGCCAAAAATACAAAGAAGTTACGTCAGGTGTAGGTAGTGTTGCTGTTAAAGCAATGTTTCTTATCAAAAGTGATATGAGCTATATATTTTCAAAAGAGCAGAGAATCTAAATTAAAATATAGCGGAAAAAGTTTACATGAAGGATCAAGAGAGTATTACAAAACAAATCAATGTAGATATGTATTATATAGGTCAATGTCCTTGTGCCAACTTTCAATAAAATCGGTTGAGACATGTTTGAGTTATGGATAAGGACAGGAAAAAATTGTAACAAAATGGCCGCCATGCGGCCATATTGGATCATATCGTGAAACAAATTGATGTGCATATGTATGATATCGGTCAATGTCTTTTTACCAACTTTGAATAAAATCGGTTGAGACGTGCCTGAGTTATGGCTCAGTACATGAAAAAATCATAACAAAATCGCCGCATGGCGGTCATATTGGATCGTATCACAAAACAAATCGATATGGATATGTATGACATGTGAAATAATCCTTGTACCAAGTTTAAGTGATATCGCTCCAGGCATCTCTGAGATATCTGCGTGAAAGGACGGATGGAAGGACGGACGGACGGACGGACATGACCAAACCTATAAGTCCCCCGGACGGTGTCCACGGAGACTAAAAATCATCTTCTATAGAACAAAATCACTTTTTGAGCTGAAACTTTGCCCATATCATCTTCAGTGTGAGTAATTTGAAGTTTGTGAAATGCATATGAATCGGTCATTGATTTGCATCCATATAGGTTTTTTTATGAAAAACCAATATTCACAAGGGAAGTATGTTCAAGGTAATTTTTATAAGAGTTACTTAATACCAGGCATAAAATGTGCAATATCAACTGTACATACGAAAATATAAACTGATGAGAACGAAATTAACAACAGCCTCTCCACTACAATGTTGGATATTGGTGAATATAGAAACGATTCCAATTATTTCCCAGTTATGTGAGAAGTATGTGTAATAACATTAATTGTGAATAATTGTTGGTTTCAGATAAAAATATTGCTATATATTATTTTTGTAAGCAAAATATATGGAAAGTCAATTTTGTTCAAGTTGAAAGTTTTGATCAAAAGCAGAAACGCACAGGTCATTCGTCCAATGATCAATGGTAAATGTGAATTCGAAAGCTTGGAAAGAGCAAATTGAGTACATACATGCATACATACATACATACATACATACATACATACATACATACATACATACATACATACATACATACATACATACATACATACATGCATGCATGCATGCATGCATGCATGCATGCATGCATGCATGCATACACACACACACACACACACACATACATACATACATACATACATACATACATACATACATACATACATACATACATACATACATACATACATACATACATACATATAAAGAGAGTCAGACAGACAGACATGCCTGACCGACTGACAGACAGACTGAAAGACTGACAGACTTAAAGATTTCCGCCGAACGGATATTCATCCCGATAGCTTAATTGACTTTAATCTATAATAGCTAAATATACTGCTGCTGGTGTGTCGTACTTCACAGGAATTCTTCCTGGATATTGTCTTTGCAAACACCACGATTGACCGTGCGGACGAAAGTATACAGAGAATGCTGAATAGAACCTGTAGAGACTGTCTCGTGTACAAAAATATGCCGAAGGGCTCTACAAAAAGGTTTAAAGAGGATAGCTGATCAATTTCACGGCAAGATAAAGGCACTCAAACTTAAGTACAAAGAAGTTGTTAACAGCAACAGTACGACATCGTTTATGTCAGCCATCTTGTTACAATGCTTTTTGCTTGGCCATATCTTTCGAATTCAAAAGGGCACATTAAAGACTTAATTATGTGTTTCAGAACGTAGTACAGGTTAGCGAGAAGATAAGGACTTGAAAGTAATGAAGAAAGCAGTCAGACGTACGGTTAGGAGTCGAAGTCTTTATTTGAAATATCACAGTCAAATAGTCAAAATTAATTTCTTGTAGTAATACTACAGGTTCTATTTATGTTATTTATTTCTTTTGACTGACCTTTTCTGCAAATTTTCATGAAAATGACAATAGTTCAAGTTCATGTAAACCAGCAATTCTAAATGTAATCCTATGAGAAGGGGTAAATTTCACACATGCTTAATACTCGTACATCAGCTCTTTTCTTATTCCCATCTGAAAATCGTTACCATCGAAACCAATTTTAAACAGAAATCCATGAATCTTAATTTTTTCATGTCAGTACAAGTAAAACATTCTTCGTGTGATAGTAATTCTATAACTGTATGCAACTTTGCTATTGCCAATCAATTTACATGTCTCTCAGTGCAGAATGTGTGGCTGAAGATGTACTGGTACTGTACAGTGGAGTGATGTTAATGTAAGTGCTTCTGTATGGCTTTTTCAAAGGCAAATTTTACATGGAGGTTAATGAAATAAAACTGTGAAACTTTGCACAAACAATATTTGGTTAGTGTTCTTTCCATTTGTGTTAAAAACTCTATTTTGATAAAAGTGACATAACATTTGATTTCTACTGGTGACTGTCACATATTATTATTATTATTATTATTATTATTATTATTATTACAAGTTTAGGGGCTATAAGTATTATATAGAAATCTAATAGCAGTTCATTGAAGCTGTGTGGGAATTCTGAAAAAGAGGTGTTGTATATTTTAATTTTGTCAATAGGGGTGACTTCCAATTGTTTTACGTACAGCCATAGAGAAAGATAGATAGAGTCGCAACGGGTATTGTTTAAGGCGTTAAGCGGCTACGTAACCCATCCATGTTCGCCTCGCCTCAGGTTGCTCTCGCCTCTCTTTTTCGAAGAGTGCCGACCATGAATCCTTCGGTAATTTTCGGATTTTCGCCAATTGTTAAGCGAAAGTATGTTCGGCAAAGTTTGTGTTGTTGTTGTCGTGTGGTGCTGAGCAGAATTGACGTGCTGGCGAAAACGGGAGTGTTTTGAGCTTCAGGAAAATGAGTTTTACCGTTTTAAAAATTCCTCTCATATTTTTATGAATATATAATGAGTGTATTTGAACCAAATTTGAAAGTCTTTTATCGATACTGTCTGGTTTTACTCAATGGTTTACGGTCAGTCATACCGTCTTTTACACATGGAAGGACATGTTTACACAAGGAAGGACATGTTTATGAAACTGCTGGCGTGTTATGCTTTGATTGGCGTGAAGCAGTGTTTCTGGCCTGAGAGCTCACAAAGTAACTATGGTTGCTACGCGACCGGCAGTACGATGCCATCTCGTCGTATTTTTCGCATAATCTCGTGTAATTATCAACCACAAACAAAGCCTCCAAAAAGTTTAACACCTTTGAAGCTCATTTTAATATGAAAAGCCAATAGTCTACCGAGACGACCATGGAACAAAAGGCATGCAAGTGTTGCCACTCTGTCTATATGTTTCTCTGTGGTGCCGCGCAGAATTGTGCATCATACTGTACGGAGAGAGGGGGATATCATTAAGCCAAGGGGTAATTAAATGCTTGTCGGAAAAGTGACACCAAGCAGTTTACGCGATACCAGCAGGCCTAGACTTTTATCTTTTGTGCGAACTTTACGGATACACGTTCAATCGGTTCAATTTAATTTTGTTTTTAGTTTCTTTCCATCAAAAGTCACGACTATGAAAAAGATTTCCAATATAAATTAAAAATCTCTCTCTCTCTGCAGTGAAATTGCTATGCTGCGACCACCGAACGAATATTTTCCATACAGTAGGGGTAATATTAAAAGTTCATTTTATAAATCTAACTTAATTAAGTTAGGTCTCAGAACCCCCACCCCAAACCCCAACTCTAATAACTGACCTAACATTGAAAAACATCTCAGACACGTATCCTGTACTAATTCTTTCATAAACGTACCAATGTACAATGGATTCATTCTGATGTATAATTTAAAACTTATTCAGACTTACTTCGTAAGCGTCATATTGGCATTGCAGAATCAACATTGTTTCTACATTTCGCATGTTTCGCCCTGGCAGTGTAGTCTGGCAGAAACCCTGCGATTCGCGTTCTTCTCTGTCGGAACACGCGCGCGCCCTTCAGAGACGCGACGCGAATCCCAGTGCATGCGCAATTGAGAGTGCGTGGCGTGACAGTAGAACGTCTCCGATCTCGCGCTATCGTGTTGTTGTGAGCTTTAAAAATGATGGAATTTGACAGAAACTGGAATTACTGCAGAGAATACTTTTCAGGATATCACATGTGAGTGTCTAAGGTACCAAGTAGGACGTTTAGGAAATCCTTTCAGAAGTTCACGCCGCCTGTGGTCATTTTGTGGAGTATAAGCTTATAAGCTTACGTAACTCAGCAGCGTATACAGTATTATCATATACCTACATTCACGTGCCTGTGTAAAGCTATGGAGAAAGCGCCCTCAGATCCGTGCATTTTTTTTACGTATCACGCCCCGGCCCGGTGCCCAAATATGGGCAATCGCGTGCATTTCTGAACTATTTCGATTCTGGTTACTACACGCGTTGCTATCTGCAAACGTTCCATTCGTACACAAAGCTAGCTGTGGGTCCATAGCTATGGTGTTTTCGGACGGGATTCCTGTCTTTTACGGGCTGGTTTTGACTTTTTACGATTTTAACCCCGCCACCACAGCTATGGGAAAATGCGTAGAAAAGCGTCCATGTTACGCCCGACAGCACCCTTGTCGCAACTTTGTTCGGCGATATTTCGAAAAGTTTCCATCCAAATTACAAATTGCCAACACTCATCGACAACTTGGTTATTAGGGACTCACCACGACCAGAAATCCGCTCAAAATTCACTGAAATATCGCCGTAAATGTGTGCAAGTATACACATCAAAAGACTAGAAAATTCACTTCATAGGCAGAATCTTGTAAAATAGCCTTTTCTTCTCTGGTTAACGAAAAAAATCAATTATTAATTAATTATTAATATTATAAATTAAAATTAATTAATTTGAGATACTAGTAGAATTAATTTTAGCACATAAAATTAATTTGAAGGCATAAACATAATTCGATGCATAATGAGTTAGTACTGTACTATATAACACTTATTTGGGATGACTGCATGAAACAAAATTAAAAATACTTCAAAAATTATTTCTGGTCTATATAAAATTTATTCTAACACACTAAAATTAACAGAGAACATAATTTTGACCAGAATGGCCCCAATATATATTATGTTTACTAGTCAACCTAGAATGAAGGCAAAGAAATTACAATTATTTTTATTATAGAACAAATTTCTAAGTTATTACTTAGACATCCATAAAATAAATAAAAAACAGTGAATTACGTTTTAGCATAGACCCTCTCGAGGGTCTATGGTTTGAAATAAAAAAAACTGTGGTTACCAAAATTTTTTACCAAGGCAACATAAAACAAAAATTAACATGGAGTTCATGCTGTGATAAATACACTTAGGAGAGCATTTGCATAGTAACTGGGATTACTTTTACTGGCATTTGGAAAAACTTTGAAATTTTAAAACGCAAATAGGTTACTATAGGGCAGTAAAAATGGATATCATGTTTTATCTTTCTAACCCAAAATAACCCTTTGGTATAATATTTCTGTTAATTACTGGATTTTTACACTGGATATTTGGTCTTTCTAACCCAAAATATCCCTTTGATATAACATATTCTGTTGGTTACTGGATTTTAGGCGGAATCTTTGAAAAACTGGTAATATTTACTCCTGAATGGTTACCATTGAAACATCTCACATTAAAATGAGTGGGTTTTTTGGTGTGCTAACAAGAAAAACCCTTACTATCAACTTTTTACATCAATAAACAGTTCTTTAATAGGAATTAGGGAAAAAGTAACATTTTCAATCCCAAAATAGTTACCATGGCAACTAGAAACATTAAGATAAGTCTTTTTTTAGTGTCCTCTGACCCGAACTCCCCCACTAGGTAATTTTCATATCAATCAAAGTAACTTTTCATGGGATATTAGAAAAACTGAAATTTTCAACCCCTAAAATGGTTACCATGGAAACATGGGGCAGTGAAATTGATATCATATTTGGTCTTTTCGACCAAAAATACCCTTATGATGAAATTTTCACGGAAATTGAACCTATTATTATTCGCGTTATTATTTCTATATTATACTTATATTAATTATATTAATTATTAAACTTTATTAAAAGAGGGTAATCGGAGTTACAAATCAAATTGGAATTTACATCAGAGCCCTCTGATGGAGTGTATAGCTATATATTTGACGAGTCAAGAGATTTGCACTATAAAAATGCAAGACGTTGAAATGTATCCTTTTAAAACCAAAGGGTAAAGTAGCTTGATATTAACAACTTCAGTGGTAGTTCAAAAATCGAAGAAGCATGGTCATATCACAGATAATAAATCTTCATAAAATAACACAAATATATTAAGAATAAACCTTGTAAAAGTAAAAAAGAGTAAACTCATGAAAATACTCTATATCAAGTAAAGAAAACCTAAGTATTCCATAAATGGCAAAAAAATGAAAAGTTGGAGATATTACTTGTATGCTGCAGCCATCATGTTCATAAAAAATTAAAATGGTGTTTTTTTTCTATTGTCTTTCCAAATTGTGCTAAAACTTGGAGTTTTGTTGCTCCCAAGCCCCAACAAATAATCTCTGCTTTAAATTCTGAAAGATTCGAGAAAATTGTATCCAAACCTGTTTACCAAATTATATAAAATAGATGTTCACGAAACTGAATCAAATGTAGTCAAAATATTTAAGATTCCGTTTTGTAGATAAAAAACAGGCGATGCTATTTCTAGAAATCCTCCATAGTAGCTAATAGTTTTTAAAATCGACAAGTGAACACTTGAATTTCAGAACTGTAAGCTAATAATTGGAATGATATTTTTTCTTTCATTGATAAATACCGCCTTTTTTCAAGAGTTACACGGAGATTTCCAGAAGATAGACTAGGTAGGACAAATATTAGTCTACGGTGGATTCAGGAACTCTGGTTTTCCCAGGGTATTCCAAATACATAAGAGAGAAAATAAGACCAACAATGTTCAAAGAATAGATTACAAATCAAAAGATAAGTAACAAATATTAATGGAGTGTGTCTAGACAATGAAATTGTAAGTATACATCCTAACAACCTTCAATCTTTACTTTCAAATAGCTCGTTTACTTCACATGAAGGAATAGACAAACACACATAGAAAAACCTCGTTGATTCAACGACAGAAAGATATATGGCACTGGCAGTCCATTCTGACACACAAAGTGTTAAATGAAACTGCTCCTGTGTTTCAGAACATAACCCATATTTTTTTTAAATAAACATTATCTTGGATTCATTGACAAAAGTTTGCAAGTTTGTTAAATTTACAACAAGAGACTTGCAGCACTAAACGCCTTCAGTATAACATTGTCTTTCATGATGATCATCATAAACGACACTACTATAAATCAAATATGAATGAGGCTTAATAGAGATACAAATAAAACAAACGTACATTCATAAAATACACAAGTTACTGATTATTTGACATGAAATTAGCATGTTTTTTTGTACCGTTACGGTTTCGTCAAATTTTATGACATAACATTTAGTTTACATGAGCGATCAAAATATCGTAAAACGTGCTAATTGGTAGTCTTTTGAAACTCCCGGCTGCTAAGCAATAGTCACAAACTATGGTCCACTTTTGCCCGTTTTATTTTCCCTTTTCACAAAATTCGTTCAATATTCAAATTAAATGAAAAGTTTCATTAAAAATAATACGTTTAATCATTCTTGAGCAAGTTGAACTACGTTTATGTCCTACATTCTGATAGTTTGATAGATGTGCAAACAATCAATGTCATTGTCACACAAATGGAAAGTGACCTTATCTGCCGCACGTTCCTTCGATGGAAACCTGTCACATGATTCATTAGATATGATGTTGTCATTTTCAGAACATCAGATTTCTTGATAATTATTACGCAAGTTAGCTTGATTTATCATTGCCATGCTCACGTGATCAAATAAACCTAAGAGAAAAAAGATATTACACGACTGAGGTATTGGCTTATGTCCAACATTGTGTTTTACAAAAATAAGATTTATACTCACATACTTGAATAAAATGCTACACTACTTAGAGCAAAATTCCAGCTTTCTAAATAATTTCTCTCGAAAGCATAATAGTGTAAGAACTTTCAAATTTTCCTTCCCCTTGTTAACTTTACTGTTTGTTCTTCAAGGTATCCTAAACACTGCAAATATAATACATAGGAATGTTATATTAGAGTAGAATATTTTCTTAATTCGTCATGGCAAGGGCTAATTCACTATTTCTCTCCAATTTATGCAGTTTGGGATTCTGTGGTTTCAGTGCTATCTTTAACTAAAAAATTTTCTATAACAACGTGTACCTCATCATAAGTTTGTTTGTACTTGAGGTTACTGGATCCTAACGTTTTGGATCCCAAGATCATACTACGCAACTTTGGCAGGATGCCTATTGCGGCGGTAATTGACGCTGTAACAAAAGGCTTGATGTCAAATGATATAATGACAGAGAATAGAAACGACAAAATTAAACTCATTATCAAGAACTTGAAAATGGCTGACATGAATTTCAGTCGCACAGGATAGATGTGTTCACATACATAGCTGAACAGTTCATGAGTTATGCATTCACGCCACTTCCTATCCCTGATGAAAGGCACGCATACATATAAGAGTTCTTTGGTTTTTACGTCCTCACCACTTCCATTTTGCTGTGATGCATTTGTTCGCCTGACGTTCCGATCATCACTATATTGTAATGGGTTATCTTGCGATTGGTCGTTCGCGTGATCATCGCGTAGAGGTTCCTTACACTTTGGAGCACAAGTGCGTAGGTCATCTGTATCATTTTTGGATAGGTCGTCGTGACCATTACCTTTTTTATTTTGCATCAGTCGCTTGTTCTGATCACCATCCTTTTCCGATTTGCTTCTACTTCTATCACTTTGGGATTTCTTACAGTCTAGAGCACACAGGCAGCAATTGTACAGATCAACTTCATCCGTTCCGTAATCAGCAATAATGTGTTCCTCGTTATTGTCGTCATCAGTATTCCATTCATGTATCACTTCAAATGTTATTTCTTTCAAACGCTCATAGTAACTAGTAAAACCTCTATAGACAAATACAACATATGATAATATAACAACAATGAGAGACAAGTAAGGTACTACTATATCAGCATGAAGGGTTACTGCAGCGATAATGCATGCAATAACTTCAGTTAAGAAACACACATCTAGAAATAGGATGTAATCAATAAAAAGTGTTACAAGAAATAGAGAAATCCATAAAGTTAGAGTCAGATTTTTAAAACGTTTGTTTTTGTCTGTACATTTAGTAAAATTAGATAAGTTACCTTTACATTTGATAATCATTTTCAATAGAAAACTATTGATATCTCGACATACATCGACAACATTGACATAAATGTGGACATGTTCATATTCGCGTTCCCTCTTGTGTTCATGGCGCAAAAGGGCAAACATAAATCTTTCGTATGCACTATGAAGACAGAATAGGGGAGTTTTACTACTAAAATCACACTTCTGACAAAGCTCACAATCAAGGTTCTTTCCGGTTTCGTTTTGGGTTGACTCTCCTATATCACATACACCTGGATGTACTATGCATTCTACTTTAGATAACTCCCTTCTCAAAGAGAAAACGAAAATGCACAACACAAGCATGTAACCGCAAAAAATATAAGGCGTTACATATAGATCTCTTGGGAGAAAATACAGGTCTATACGTTGTGGATCATAACTTGTATTTTCGAATCTACGCCAAGCATTAGATTCTTTTTTGAAATTATTATCGGGCAAGAATATAGCCATGAAAAAATAAGCCCATGCAAAAAAAGGAACGACACACCAATAAAAGAAAAGCCATACGAGCTTCCCCATAAAACATTTCCATTGACAGTTACTGTTGTGATTAGAGTTGCTTTGTTCAATTTTCCCATTCCAGTATTTCAGCACATTTTTCAAAGTGATTGGAGCCTGGTCAATTGCCAAAAGCAACTCAGGCTCCAAAGGTATGTCTTGTTTGGCACTGGCATTACCCGTTTTACTCCAGGTAAATTTGTGAATTATATTTGAGTGATTTGGCAGCAATGACCAACTGACAAAAGGTAACACTGTACAGGATAAGGCAACGATAATGGAAAGGATTGTACCCTGTACACTGTACAACCACCACTCTGAATCAACTGGCTTACATGTTGAAGTTATGTTGTCCAGGTCTGATCTTTCAATGAAGCTAATACAACAGCATGTTGATATGAATGCTGATTTATCAACAGAATTGTGACATAAACACTGTTTGTGTTTTAGAATATCATTCTTAACGATTTTAGATCTGCCCGTAAGTTCTTCAAACCCATCTGTAATAAGCTGTATTAGAAATTTCACAACCATATCACGCTTACAGTCTGTTGACATAAGTGCTACTTTTGTCCCATTTGTCTCGTTATCAAATTCAATGTTCAACTTCTCGGCCGTCAAGAACAAAAGTCCAAACGAGTAGTAGTACGCAGTAGGTGGTAGCTGAAGCAGCGTCTTACCATGCGTATCATACACCCATTTCCAAGTTGTCATACCAAATATACCTGTGTCGGTGCTGTTGTACAGAAGTGGATCTGTACCATCGTATTCGGGCAGACTCAGGTGAAATGTCACCATTTTTGTTTCTCGCTGCTCAAAGAAACTGCTTAATTCTTTCGTCAAAACTTTGTATTTCTTCTTGGTATATAGCAATATAGTAGAGTCTTCACAAGTGAAATTGAATGCAGGTAGTTTCTGAGGTGTCTCCGGTATCGCTGTTGTACTAGTGTTAGGAGTGCTCGCCTCAGTTGTACCGTAAGTTGTCGAGATAGTTGAGCTCATATTGATTGACAAAACTGGAACGGATGTACTTTGACTGTGTAGAAATTCTGTTGAAATGGTCAACAACAGGATTGCAAAGATCTTGCCCATCTTCATCTTGGCACTTCGATAAGCATGTAGACAGCTGAACATCGCCGACGTCGCTACGACTGTAGTGTGAAAGGCGGGATTGTGCACCGATGTTTTGGCAGTGACATTTATAATCAGAAATCATGTGACGTAAAACTGTGACATTTTTATTTATTTACAAGTTTTCGTAAAGCACACCCCTTCTAGAGTGCTGTTTTCAAAGGACTAAGATGTTTTGACGACTCTTACTTGAAATTCATTTGTTGTTGAGATTTCTGTCTCCATCAATAAAAACGTTTCTGTACTGGTTTGATACAGAAAATCACACTTATAGCATCCTATATAGATTTGTCTACGCTCTCGATTTTCAATGACTTGTCAAAAGAAAATCAAACTGCTTAGCATACAAATGTTTACTCACACATTGGTGAGTGACTCTGGACGGCACAAGCTGAATCCTTTATCACACTGTACAATTTATAGACAAGATGCCTCCTTTCAACGTATTTCCCGCCTTTTGTGATTTTACGGTACTTATTTTGCATGGCAATAAATGTTTATTACATCCGGTGATACCACCCAGTCGTAAAGTTACTTTAAGGCATTTCAGATGTTAATCGTGATGAAGTGACAATGGGGTTCACCTTTGCAAATGGCTGGTTACCCTATCAAAATGTGCAACTCTGCCTTTGCCTGTCACAATTCCTATCTCCACCCTGTAGTACTTCTACTT